>JAHLJT010009436.1:218155436-218187854 GCA_031308135.1 Acheta domesticus
GCCGGCGCCTCCGCTGCCCTCGGTCGGTTTTGTGTCGACCCTGCTGCCAGGGCACGCGGAGCGGTCAAACCCTCGCAAAACGCGCGGGCGGCGGCGCGCGGGTTCGCGTTCCGCGCGCTCCCGTCCCCGCCTCTCCCCTCCCCGTCCCCACCGGTTTTTGCTCCCCTCGCGCGTGCCGGGCGGCCGCGGCGTATAAACAGACAGGGGAGGTCGCGGCCTGTCCCTCCCCGCCGGCCCACCTGCAGCCCGGGGCGCACCTGTGCTGCATAATCACGCGCGCTGCACACCGCTCCGACGGGACGAATCCGCACGAGGCCGTATTCCGGGGTTCGTCCCACTCGACCCGCTCTTCCGCGAAGGCCCTGGCGCAGCTTCCTGGCTCGGTCCGTTTCCAGCTCGGTTGGAAGGTGCGCGCGTGGCGAATTGTCGTCAGAGTAGATTTCGCGAGCAATCGGATGGACAGTTGAAAGGTCATTGAAAGGGGATTGCATCACGGAGGGGGATCATGTTCACGCGACTCGTTTCATCGGCTTAAAACCGAACAAAATTGATCGCTTCTCTTGGGCGTTCCGCGTGAGGACTATAAAAGCGCGATCCCGTGCAGTCACACAATTGGGACACCGATGCAAAAACAAGAGCGCCTCGCTCGCGCGAAAATGGAAACTTCGGCGCTTCCTCCAAAGGGGAACGGCGAGCACGTCGCATTCGGAACTCACCCCTTTAAGAACGCAGGGCGGCGTGGAGCGCCCTTATAAAGGATTTGCGCCGTCTGTCGGGCGCCATTGTGCGGGCGAGGAGCCTTGGCCTCGCTCCGGGGGTCCACCTGTCGGTGCTGCCAACGCTCCGGCAACGAAAGTCCCTCCGGTTCGCGCCGCCGAGCGCAACGCCCTCCCGCCTCTCGCGCGGCCCACGATAATTACACCACGGAGCGTTATGGATAATGGGTAATGACGCGTTTATAAAATCGCCGAGGCGCTCGCTCGGAGCGAGACCTAACGTTAAGACGTCCGCCGGTACGCCACCGCGTGGGCGGAGAGATTCCTCAGTGTCTGCCCCGACCGCCGCGCTGGTCGGAGCAGAACTCGGAAATCGCGACCGCGTCGTCCCGAACGTGAGCGACGACACCCCAGCGACCGCGGCGACGTCGCGTCGCGTCGCGTCGGCGAGAGAACTTGTGGAGGGGGTTGTCCGTAGACGAAGGGGTGAGTGCCTGCTCCTCCGCTCCGGCCACGCGTGCGGCGGCGGCGGCGTCAGGCCGGGGGTGTGACGGGACGCGGGGGGTGGGACAAAAAAACAAATCCTGTTCCATATTAATGCGCCGCGCCTGTACGGCGGCGCTCCTCCGCTAACTTGGAGTTGGCGCCGCCGCCGGCCGCCGCCCGACCGCCACCGCCGCCGCAGGGGTGCGCAGAATAGCCCCCCAGGCGCGGGCCCCACCAGTGGCTGAAGGGGTCAGGAAAACGGGACATTTTAGAGACGGTGTGGACCGGAGTCAAATAAATTACCGAAACTTTAAAAAAAAGGTAGAGTAATCGTCCTATAATGCGACATTAATACTGCAAAATCAAATATTTCGTAATTTATCACCCTGTGGACCTAAATATGTAAGTATTCGTACATTATCATGACTGACTTAATACATTAAATCTAGGAATTCCACGGCATACTACGGAAGTAACCGCAATACTCTTATATCGCCACGATCGTATATCGTCTCTCAGATTCTTTCTTGATCATACAACCATTCTGCCTGCACTTGATTTGTGAATTCCCATCGATTCCTTCTCCTTCTATATTATTGCGCGCTTTTTCGGATGGTGCAAGGACGATAGGCTGCACTTCACACTCCATAACCGCTTTGGGAGGCATATCACTGGCGGTGGCGGCGACACGTGACAGGTGAAATGAAACACGTTGAAATGTGTGATGTTCCGTGTTTTGCGGTGGAACAGAATGAAGCGATAAATTAAATTTGATAATACACGTTTGCTGTATTGATGGAGTAGCGATAACGTGGTGTTAAACGCACAACAGCTCTGTCCCTTGCGACAAATATTGCCAATCATGGTCTGCACCGATCTCATGCTCGACGAGGTGTGGTTCGTCAAAGCCACTTCCATCGCTCTGGTACGCGTAAAATAAGGATCGTACTTAATTCAGAAGTTTGTTCGCTTAAAAAACTGTGTGAGAAAATGAACTGACACATGGAAATTTAGAATGGCCAATAATGTATCAATGACTTGACTTTCGAAAACTTTGCTCTTTGACTTATATTTGCATTGTAAGAGAATATTTGTTACAAAATTTGAAACATTGCTGTTTAGTTGAGTGCCGTCGTTTCAATAAAGCAGAAGTGCTCACATCGTAGACATTCAGCATGAAGATAACTGCTATTTTATTACAAAAAAAGTTACGACTCCATTTAGACCGCCTAAAACTTCAAATATAAAACAATATTTCTGAGAAAGTCAAAATAAAATTTAACCATATCGGTTATGAATGATAGTCCCTATTCACAATAACACCTTTGTATCACAGAATTTCCGAAAAATAAAAGGTTTACTTCACTATATTTATTCATTACCATCTCGCAGTGTAAGCTAGGAAACGCGGAACAATGAATATTCTCCATCTGATACTACCTATACGAAAGTTTGGAGTAAATATAATTGTGATTCCTTGAATTGTGATTGTATCTCAGATGGATGAAATGAATAATTCTATAGATAGGTGGATGTAATGACCTAATCTGAATGATTACGAAAATGATGCTATGAAATGCTGGAGAAACAAAAGAACCTCAATTACACAACATACAGAGAATGCGCTCTGTCGACAAGTTCCACGTACCAACGGCCGGGATTTAAATTCCAGACTCCAGAAGTGGAAACCTGGCGCCCAGGCTGCCACGCCTAAAGTCGCCCGCCACTGACGACCGAACCGGTGATTCCCCTCAATCGCGCTGGGGCGCCGCGGCGCGCTCAACTCGCCGCCTTGTTTTGTCAACAGAGGCGCCGCGCGTGGTCGTCGGGGGCGTCTGAGGCGGAGCCCATCACGCGTCTTTGCACGTGTGCGCTCGCATTAGGATAATCGCCCGTTTAGACACGCACGCTCCGGTCCCCCGCTCGGCCGCGCCGCCGCCGCCGCCGTCGCCATGGTCGTGCTGCCCGCAGCGCTGGCGACGGCGCGGCGAACTACTGTTTGATCTCGCCTGTCAAGTTTAATCAGCGCCGTAGATCAAGCGCTCTGCAAGAGGCAGGCGCCCGGCGACGCGCCTAGGTCGGGACGCGAGATTCGGAGCGGCAGATGGAGAATCGCCATCGGCACATCACGCTTTTTGCGCTACAAGGAAACTGTCGTTCGTGTTTGGCTGAGAATGCGATACATCATGGGAATTAAAAGAAAAAGTAGTCGCTGTGTGTGAACGAAGTAGTTCACTACGACACTGAGCTCGCTCTGTATTCTGCATTCAGCACGTCCTGCAGTAATATATTCATGAATAGGTTCTCTTGAAAGTTACAGAGTACCTGCAAATTATAGAGCGAAACAACTTTTTTTAAGAAAAGAATTTGTTTCACATTGTAGATGTTTCAAAATCAAATAGAATTTCAAAATTCCGAATTCAATTTTGTGGTTGCGAACAAGGGACATGATTCTCATGAACCTGCTTCACAAAAAGGCATGTATTGGTTGTATTTCTAGACATATCGAAGTCTGAAGGGTGCTTGATTTGTTATACACGGTATAGATGAGGACTCCCGATGTGATATGTTATGCAAGGTATTGATCAGGATTCGCGATCATGCCGCTACCTCTGACCTGAGTGCCGATCACTTTTCTCCGTGATCTCATTGCGCTCTCTACGGGAACTTCCGAAGATGCCGCGATTTATTCCGAACTGCCTCTTCGGCCTACAATTAAGTCTCCCCCACGAGAAGCCAAGGGCTGATGCACTTCATGACAATGAAGTTGATCGGTATTTTGCTGATCTCTTCTTTTTTTATTAATTAGCTCCCGTTTAGAGATTAAGAGAGCGGCATTTTGCTGATATTAATTGGAATGCAAATTTCGTAACAGTTTCTGGATTTCTAACGATTCCCGGTAACGAATATTTCTTGGAAAGGTCATATGGCTATTTAAATCCGAGGTTGTGATACTCTGCAAGGTGATTTAGATCAGCAGGCACAAATTGTTTTTGTATGTCTGAAATACATAATTTCTATTTTACGTAGATTATACAGTACTAGCATTATCTGAATGGAGAGGGAATAGTCTAATTCAGAACGATTTTATGAACGGGAATTATATGTTTAACATACTCTCAGGGAAGGAGAGGTTCAGTAAATGCTCAGAATAGGGTACCACCCCTTTAATGTGAAACATAAACACCTTTGTTGGAAAGAGTTACACGCTCCATGAACCAAGATCGAATGTGACATTACAGCATTCCATGCTCACCCGGATATCATTGCCACCCGTGGGGCTGGCGGCGCTCTGGAGCCGGCGCGTAGGAGAGCGCCGCGACGTGTTAATTGAAGCTCGTCGCGCGTCCCGGAGCGGCGCGGCGCGGCGCGGGTCGGCGGCGCGCGTGGGCGCTAAGGAGACGAGCGTCGCCCGTCGCGCGATGAAACATGCATGAGCGGGCGAGCGCCGCACCGCGGGAGGCGCCGCCGCCACCGCCTCAGCGGAGACGGTCCAGGAGGGAAGTTCTCTCTACCCTGTGGTTAGCCACAGACGTTTTCGGCAGGGCAAATCACTCAAAGCCGATTGATGAGCCAATTGCCGAGGATGGTAGTCCTTTTTCTCCGGTTGGACGCGCGTAAGCGATCGCTGGCGACTTCGCGGGAACTGCTTGAGAGACCTGTCATATTCTCGTGACAGGTTTATTTAAAACCGATGGATGGAATAGTGCCGAAGGCTGTTCGGCGAAGTTGTTTGGGGGGGAAACACATCTTGACCCCAAATTATCATCTGCACGGCCTCGGCTATAAATTGACATCCGTAACTGATGTCAAGAGACGTGCCAATTAGTTAAGCAACAAAACAACAATCGAACGATCTGTATTTCTTCATTGAATTTAGCACGTGAAGGAATGGAATTATAAATGGAATTGTCACTCTAGCCCCTTGAGAATTTCTGATATTGACATATCTATTATGTTCCTTGAAAAATAATTTGCTCATTGTTTCTTGGCTCTTGTGTTGTGATCAATCTATTGTATACGATTCAATCAGATATCCACGCAGTTTCCTGCTACACGAGATTAGTGAACAATAGTTGCCAAGTAGCGCTGGCATTTGCAACGCATGGGGATTGTGGTATCATTACCCCTCTACGAAAGGGGTGTGTAGCTTTATTTTTGTTTCAATAAATCGACAGTTCGATTAATGTAAAACCTATAAATCGAAACAGGCGACGTGTCGGTCAATAATAATCAATTCATCGATACTTTCCCATCTGTGAAAAGTTTATGAAAAAAGGATCCGACAGCTACAATGAGGTCTTGATTTAATCTTTTTGTCTTAACTCTGATGTATGTTCTTACGCTTAATTTGTTTTATTGCAAATAACGAACCTACTTGATAATGTTGAAAATTATTTTCGAACGTACAATTGTAAAGGAAGATAGAAACATACCTTCTCAAGCACGCAAAAATTCATTAGAAGAGTTTGATAATATGAAATAACGATAGTACTTGACACTATCAGATCTTTTAATAGAGAGAATGTCTGAATTCATAATTAGTGTTATTTTTCCTACGACTTAGTAACACAATACAAAATGTTTAGTCAGATCTCAAAACAGTTTTTTGACGCAAGTACAATTTAAGGATATTTCCCATTTACCGATATTAGGCCGCTGTGCGTGTTTGCGAGGCCTTCCGCCCGAGGGACGGCGGCGGAACGCGCCGCGACCCTTGGCCAGCCCTGGGCGTGTTTCGCTATACGTTGCAAATCTGTAGCGGCGCAGCGGGCGCTCTGAAGGGCGCCACTTTATAATTCTGTGGAGCGTCCCTTTTCGCTGTTTAATTAGGGGCCGCAGCAGGGCATTACCATATCGCCTCGCCGCCGCCGCCCGTCCCTCGCCACCCTCAACCCATCCCCCGCCGCCCCCTCGGTCTCCGGCGCCGCCGCCGCCGCTGCTTGGCCTTTGCCAGGCGCGCTGCTTTATAAATACCACCGCCCCCGCCGCCTCCGCCGTCCCGCCCCGACCCCCGCCTCCCCCGGCCCCGGCCCCTCGCGCGACCGCTGGCTGCGTGATGTTACATTTACAGGGTTTAAAACAAAATCAATATCGGAGGCCGCTCCGGAGCGGGGACACTGACTCAGCCAGGATTGTCCCCGCTTACGCCGCTGTGCAACCGCCGCCGTCCTAACCTCGGCCTCGCAGGTGCCGAGGACCCAATGGACGGCGAAGGCTCTCCTGCGCGCCGCGACGCGGGCAGAACTCGTTCGATCCGCCTACTAACGATCGTAATAGTCTTATAATTAGATCGAACGGATACACCCGCGTGATGGCAGAGCCGAGCATCCGCTCCTTCCAGGAAGCGTCTAATGAAGATGGAGATCCGTTTTCTTCACGCTGCCACCCAAGTTCTTTTTGTGGAATGGCATGTTGTGAGATAATATCCAGGTGTTAAACTGAACATTAGAGGATGCTAACCTTCAATTTTGTCATTTTATAGATGTTAGGAAAAATTTACCAGATTATGTAATAAACTGTATATTTAGCTTCAAGGTTCCGATTAATTGAGATCACTAAATTTCTAGCACGGAAGTAAAATTCATATTGCAGAATTCCCATTTGTATTGCATTATGGTCGTGAAGACAAACGTAGATTTTATTACGAAGAATCACGAATATGAAAATACGTCTACGAATGAACTGACTCAGCAGGAATATGAACAGCAAATATTTACTGCTATAATGGATGTAGTTTACAGTAATGAGAAATACTTATCTTTTTAATTCGTGGAAAACAAACACCATTCTTCGCGTTTTTCAGTCTTTATGGGTTGTATCACGAATGCTTGACCACTCGGGAAGAGTTCTAAGTTCGATAAGAAGCACTTCAAGAGACTTTTGGAACATCTACTCCGTAATATACTGAAAGTAGGTGAAGACATTTAATTCAAAATAACTTTTGACTAAGCCGCTTGAAGTCGTAGATGGCGTGTTTTAACTTCAAAACTGCAAGTTACACATCGATCGCATCGACAGGTCTCTATTAAAGAGTGAGGGGGGGGGAGATACAAAAGGTGTTTCCTAGAGAAGCTTTGCATATTTTCTGCATATCAAAGGATTTCTGACTTTTATCAACGGGCTTGAACATCACGAAGCAACTCTTCGATGCCAGGTGCCGGCGCAATGTCACAGCGAACCCCACTGACAGCAGCGACCGCACGCGCCGATGCAAGCGAACGCCAGCCAGTGCGACGTGACGCGGATAATTATAGATGGCTTGCCGTTGTAATTTAAACTGACATATGAATATTAATAAATTATAATTTTTGTAGAGTAAATTAAATATATTTCCCAATCCATTGCACAAATAGCAACACCATGTTTCGGAATTAAGCCGGCTCAAATGTAATTGAAAATAATGAGCTGCGTTACAAGTTACACGAGATTCCATCACTAGTTTGCCAGTTTTAATTATTTTCCATCGCGTGTTGTGTTTTTCCCGACCCGGACGCGCGCGCAAAAAGAGCATCACGACGCGCACTCCCCTCTCCCCCGTCCCCCGCGCGGCGTCGATCGAAAAATGATATTTTGTTTTTAGGAATGATTTTGTTATTCATTTGTCATTTCAACAGGTCGGATAATGCGGCCGATAGGCGGCGTTTGTTTGGCGACCTCCGGGCGGGCGGGCGCGCGGCGGCGGCGGCGGCTACACGCGCGCTTGACAAATGGACACGCGCGCGGAAAAACGGAAAGTTATTCCGATATTCATTCATCACGGGCCGTCGAACGGCCGTTTGTTTCGCTGACAAACGCACGCGATACTCTCTCGGCAGGCACGGGGCCACCCGCGCTTGCGGCGAGCTTTCGCCCCCGGCGGCGGCGGCGGCGGCGGCGGCGGCGGCGGGCGGTCGCTTGCGGCGGGCGGGCGGGCCAGCGCCCGAGCTGCCCTCTGGGGTAATTGCGGGGTCGTCGGGCCTAGGGGTACTAAATTACCAGCACGCCCGACCGCCCCCGCACCGCCCTCCCACCCGGCGGAGTTCCGCCCCGCCCCGCCCCGTCCCCCTCGCCACTACGAGTGGGAGGCACGGGCGGCCGGGGGCGGTCGCGGAGATAAGTCGGGCTGTGTAATGGATTTTGAATGTAGCGCTATCGCCGCATCGCGCCAGAGATGTGATTTGAGGCCCCTCCCCACCAGGCCGCCGGCGTTGACGCGTCGTTGCCCCCCTTGGCCGGGGAGACGTGCGGCTTTATTATGATGATAATTTTAATGATACCGATTGGAGTTACAGCGCGCTTAATATGGCTACTTTAAGTTTTGATATGTGTTCGGGCTCCGAGTACGTGATTTGAAGAATATCAGCTTTCGGGGGGCAATGTCTTCGGGGGATGCATGAGGTTACTAAATCGGGATAATTTGTACATTCAGTGCTGAATATTTCAGCAGTTCGGATGCGATGTTAAACGAATCTCATCTGTACTAAACCACTTAAATATCAAAGACAATCATAACTGTAACCAAAGAGCAATTGTTATGAACATTTATCACTTTCTAATGTTGTGCACACTAATGCTCATGAACTCTGACCCATTGGTTCACGTTCATGGGTTTACAGAATGTCCTGTATCGTTCTTAACTTATTTCAAAACAAACTTCACAACCCCGATAAATGCAAGTGAGTAGTGAGTTTGTGAGAATAAAAAAAATGTTGCTAAGTCTCCTTTTCATGAATGCATTGAATGCGTGGCTTACATGCGATATTTTTAAACTGTAGATTTAGGATTTTAAAAAATGATGCTATTTGTGGAGGGGTGAAAATATCTTTCGAAATCGGTTTGTTTAAGAAATAATTTTCAGGTCACCATGAAATTGTAAGGTCACGGCTCATCGATATTAAAACACGATAGAAGTTCATTCTATTTGTAAACGCCATGCATATGCTCATTCGTTCGGATTCTGTTAGTCGGGTGATATTTAGAGGTACGCATATGGAAATCTGTGGGTAAATTGGTGTCGTGCCACAAGGTATCAGAAAAAAATCAATATTCACTTTGCTCACCATCCTAACAATTTATTCATCATTTATCTTGTATCGCCAATTGGGCCTAATAGATCAATTGCGCCAATATGTGGTGATTGATCAATAAATTGATGGTGCGTCAGGAGCTGCGAATGTTCCCAGCGTGGGGTGTGCGGTTTGAGTCTAAATATAGAACAGTGGTAGTGGAGGTTTCCAGTAAGTACGAAAGCAGGCACGTATGAGACGTAATTTGAAAATCCCATGAGTTTTTTATTACAATAATATCAATGAAGCGAAACGACTAATATATATTTTGGAAATGATAATACAGGATAGTGGAAATAGTTCGCGATATAAAAATTTTGGTGACGATTGTTAACTACTTTCTCCAGAACCACACTACCATGTAAGAAAATAGCACTTAATGTCGCAATAATTATGTAGGCGGACACAAAATTATTTGATTCAATTTTTTAGATTATCATAAATTCACGCAGTGGTAAATGTTCAAATGCAACATAATTCCAACTAAAATGTGGCCGTGTCCTCTTCATATATTGCCGCACGTGTTTGTTTCTCTAGTAAAACTTTTATTTATTTTAATTATTTGAGAGAGAAACGAGCTGTTTTTGATAGCAAACGCCTGATTGAGAACTTTAATATAAGACTTGATGAAAGCAGACGAAAGGAACATTAGTTGAGCTCATTGATCCGTTGAATCCAAACGCTTGTATTTACGTCACACTCTTCAGTGGTAACGCGGCGCACCTCCACCCGTTAACATCCAGCTCCATTTATATTCCACGATCTTCAGATAGCGTCCACAAAACCCGGAGACGTCGGTCGCTTCATCACAGCGCGTCGATCCGCAACAAATCCTGCGGAGGAGGAGGGGAGGGGTATCTGCGGGCAGCCGCCGCCCGACCGCATTCACCCACAAGGGGGACCGGGGGGCCGCGTACCCTGGGGGCGATTCCGCCGCCGCCGCCGCGGGGTCGCAATCTCCGCCCGCACACACAAAGGGTTGCGCCCGCTATCGGCCGGCCGCAGGGTGGAGGCGGCCCCCGCCGCGGCGGCCCCTCGCGGGCGCCGCCCCCTCGCCAGGCCCCCCTCCCCTCCACCCCGCCCCCCTCCCCCTCGCCCCGCACCCTTCGGCGGCGCCGGGTCAAGTTACGTTCCTGTGCAGAGAGCCGCGCATTCGCCTGCCCGCCGCCGCCGCGTCCCCGGTCCCAGTCCCGGCGGAAGGGCTGACTGCCGGCCGCGCGGGGCGATCCCCTCCCTGCCCGCCGCGCGGGATGACGTGGCGCTATCAGCAGCTAGTGCCCAGGAAATCGAATTAAACGAGTCAAAGCTCCAACGCCGTGAGTCGCGTGTGCCACGGCGCCGGTTTGATCTGTCGTCGGCGCGCTTAATTTATTCGGGCAAATGAAACGGCGAATGTCTGCACTCCGGCGTCGGGCTGTAATTGCTTCGGAACCGACCCCCAGTGCATAAAAAATGAAAAGAAAAGCCATAAATTTGATTTTCTACTTGCGAATGCGAGCAAAACGTAATAAAAATAATGGAAAATCATAATTTGATATAAAAACAGCATTATATTAACAGAAAATGTATTCGTGTTCATATTTTGTATGGTTGCGTGCAATTAAAAAGTTGATTTTCGCTGCATACTCCGAATATAAAAGTGTAAATTTCATGTAAAAAAGTTCTTAATGAACGCATTGTGGAAAATATTTATTATAAATCTTACATACAATCGTTAAATTTGTTGGGGACAAAAATTATTAAAATAACTCTAATCGATATTATCACTACTGTACCTACATCTGTACTGGACTGTACTCTGCATTGGAACTACATTTTATGTGTACAATTAAAAATACAAATGTTATACATTCTGTATATTTCTTTTAGAGTATGTCACGTAGACTAATTTAATTTTAAGTTTCCTTAGCTCCTCGTACCAAATATCTATATTTTCAACATCATTGTCATCGAGAAGAGTGAATTAAATTTACGGCAATTTAAAACTTGGCGCTTGTGACCACCCTTCAGTTCCTTTCCGCGTGGCAAATTCCTCCTCTCCTCGGTTTACACCAGAGATGGCGCCACGTGGGTCAGCAGTGCCGTCAAACCAACTGCAGTCGCGGCCCCGTGCCGACGCAGCGGCATCCCCACCGCGTGGAAATGCTACCGGCGACGGAAGCAAGCGGCCGCAGAGTGCCCCACGAGTGAAAACGCGCGTTCGCTCCGCGAAGAGTCGCAGGTAAGTGCAGGGCAAACGCCCGCTCTCGGCGGCAAGCGGCTCTTCAGCCTGAGCTGGGGCTCCTGTGTTATCGCGAGCGTAAAAAATCGTGATATCGCTTAGCGTATGAAATGTCGCACTTTGATACATAGCATCGCCTTGAGGCTGCATCCACTCAAAACGTCGAGTGTCTCGTTAGTGGCAGTAGAACTGGTTGATTCTGTAAGGAAAATGCGTACGCAATGTATTGTCATTAAGGGAGTGCGTATTAGAGGTTACCTAGAACTATAATAACGGCAGTTTTAGGTAAAATTCCAATTAATCAATGCGATTCTCACATATCGCTTCCAAAGAATACTCAGTGCTCCTTGCGTATGCTATAAGAAATGAACCCGAGATTATTTTTTTATTATAGCACTTTCGTTCAAGAATTGGGTTTATACAGCATTTAATGTAACGATTCAACGAACACAATAATTGTATTACATAATGGGAAAGCGAATGTAACGGATATATATTTAAATACGTTTCTCAGGCGGGTTATGACACGAATGTTAGTGGTAACAGCGAACATGGAGGGGGGCACTCTTTCGCGGGTCACGTGGTTTATTTACGATTCCTTCCCACCCGCTCCGTCCCCTCCCCCCTGCGCTGTTTGTGTTGGTCACCGTCGCGTTGCGCAACAGCGCATCCGCTCCTTCGCCGCCCCTCCCCGCCGCCCGTCTCGCCGATTGAGGGCGGCCGCAAACTTTGACCTCTCTGACGTCACAGCGCCTGTTAATATGCTAATATATGTTGGTATTGATACAATGGCTTCGATATCATCGCGGCGAGTTAGCCTTCGCCGGCGATCTTGACTCGCAATCGACGTTGCCGGGCGCTTCGCGAGGATCAAGTAGAACGGGCGGGGCGGGCCGCACCGCTTCGGCTCCCGCGGACGCTCAACGAAGGGCGAACTTAATGATTTCTAAAACAGAGGTGTTTAGAATTTTGAAATTCAAAATTTGAGATTAAAAAACGCAAGGGACCTACGCCCTGAGCAAGTCTATTTAGATGAAAATTTAAAAATATCATTGTAATAATGAGCACGATTATCCCATTTTATTGTTTTTCGAATATCTGATTCATTTCATGTCATTTCACAGGATTGGCTGTCATCATATCGAAATTATGACTGTCGACTAAATCGAATATTAAAATACAAGCGACAGAAAAAAATGGATTATTGGTAATTTCAAACACGCATTATACCAAGGCCACCTTTATTTCTGTAATGTTAGAGGTTACGTTCAACGTTAAATCGTGCAATTTATTCATATTCGTATTATCAAATTATTCAGATTTTTATTTTTGGGCGGTCCTAAGGTTAAAGGGACTTCTGTATTCCATTTTCAACTATCGCATGTCGCAGTAGTAGTTCTAGCAAGTGACTGCAAATAAGGTGTGCAAGGAACCCACATATGCTAATTCTATTAGAAATGTAATGAATTGCACCAGCATTTTCTTTCCTTGTTGGTCGATGTATCAGTAATAACTGTCTTAACTTTCTAATTGCGTCCTTGTACGTCTTCAATCTAATAACACTTTGGAAGACAGTGAAATACTTGAGAGAAATACCCTTCGGAAACGAGATGCCTGTAGAATAATTTTAGTTTAATGTTCTTAGTAAATGGATCAGCAGTACACACGAGCTCCTGCAAAACGTGTTTCTAATTATGTATCTCAACTGTCATTTGAACAAGGAGTGCTAGGTGTGTAATGCGTGAAATGACGTGGCTCAGTGGCGTCAATAAAAGGAACGGTAGTTAAAGGAAAAACTATTATTTTCAGATTAACTACATGGATACTTCAAATTATTGGCAACATGAACTTTACATCTAGCAACGCAGGATTTGTTTAATATTTTCTGTTTTTCAAGTTATTTGTTATTATTATCTTAGATTGGTTGTTAAAGTGTGTTTGTAATACAAATTTGATATGTTGTTTAGACCTCGAAATTAACATTTTTTGCAGGCTGTTGCGTAGCAACTTGATTAATCATATACTCACACCATTTGTTTTTTGTGTTACCTTCCTTTGACCTTTCAGAGCCTAAGTTCGGTGTGTAGAATGGAACGAAACATGACTAGAACAATGGGACACTTGAAAGGCGCTAAGAAATTGACAATTGGCGATGGATGTCATCAGTTGCTTCACAATATTATAAGGAGCGTGCTGTATAATGACAGGACATCCTGGCTTTGTGTATGTTGAGAAATGATGACCTTTGTTGACTTGGCGAAGCGGCGGTAATGCGACAGGTTGCGTAGCATTGAGGTAGGCCACATACGGGGAACAGCTACTCGATTCAGACGGGGAGTGTTGTTGATGAACACTTACGCTACATTGTGTCGCAGACAATAGTTTAGTTTTAATATTTATTGACCTTTGTAAAGGTCAAAGTTCATGAAAGAGTAAAAAATTTTTAAAGTGTAAAACGTTTTCTCCGATTCTTTTGATAATTGTAATTTAGTCAATAAATTTTAAAAACTTGTATACTTCACACTTCACAATGCGAATTTTGAACATAGTGATATAGTATCTTTTTTTAGTGATTTCTTAATTATGAACCGGAATAGGAACAGTTGACACGCGTCAGGGACTTGCAAGAAATTTTTAATGAGATGTTCGTTCCGACCCTGTAATTTAAAACTCGTATAATGAATCAGTTTTTGCTTGCATGCGTCGGCATGCAGATTTTAAACACAGCTTTTCGGTGCCCTGGACAAGGTTAGTCTGATTATACTTACAATTTGCGTTGGTATTACATTATAAAATTGACACGGAGGTGATGAAATTACAAAGTAATCAAATAAAACATAAGGTAGTCATTATGTGGGGAAGAAAAAAGAAACGAAAGAAAATGAAAAACACATTTTTTATCTTGAAAAATCGTAGATAAGAATGCTCTCGACGACGCGAGTACAATTTTTGTCAAAATGGAAATACGTTAATTGTACTTGTACGTTAGCGAGTTGTTATGTTCGAACATCCACATTTCAAACGATGCCATCAACATTCCTTTGGGCATCGTAACCGCGTCTTATTTGAAGAATTACGCACAACAGGTGAAAGAGAAGTGTTAAAACAGCACGCTGGTAACATCTTGGTGATAAAAGAAAAAACGAAGCATTTCAGAAGCCGTGAATGCGATATTGCGCAATGCAGCATGCGAGGGCGCCTCACGGCCGGCCATCTGGAGGTCGCCTCTACGCTGGGCGGCAGCGAAGGACGCGAGGGGCGATCCAACTTCGTGGAAAGCCACTTCGGACGCCCGTATTATCCTTGAGGGTCTGTGAGAACGGGTGGATGGAAAATGGGTAATACAATATTGAAATAATGAGTTCAGAATAAGAAGTTTGAAATAGTTAATCGCTATTTTAGGGGGAAACGTATGTCCCTATGGTGTCGAAAAAAATGGGAATTGAACAAAGATAAGGGGTCGTCCATAAATTACGGAACGCTACAGGGGGAGGGAGGGGGTTTGAAGCAGCGTTACGTTGCGTTACACAAGAGTTCAAACACATGTTACGGGGGCGTTACAAGGAGAAGGGATTTTGAAAATACTCGAAATTTGCGTTTCGAAATTTATGAACGGCCCCTAAAACCAAATCGATGAATCTTGAAATTAATAATTGGAGAATGAACTGCCGAGTGTATTGGTTGGAACATACAAGAAATAAAATAAGACAAATGATGAACACAAGAGGCCTGCAGCTTGGATGCAATTGGAAATAAATCGCTAATATGAAATAATCGCTTGGTATGGAAATCTCCAATGCATGAGCAACAATAGGTGGACAAAAAAGGTCTGGGTATGATACCTTCAAAACGGAAAAAGCATTGAAGACCATGAACATGTCGGACACAGTACGTCGAAGAAGAAATGGAGGCAGTAGAGCTGAAAGAGGAGGAGTGGGAAGAGATGGAAACTCAGAAGCGAAAAATACTCATGCAAGTACACATTAGTTATTGCAGTCATCTCATTCAAATCCATGGAAGCAAGCTCGACGATATCCCATTTCATAGTATAATATTTTTTCTATAAAGCAAAATGAGCGTGTGGTTAACTATATAACAATAACTTTCGCATAGACGAAACATCCAATGCCATTTGCTTTCCGCGATGCCTGCGACCGTTGCTAACCCCACGGCCAGTCCGCCAAGGTTTCCGTGAGCGTCTGAGAGTTCACCTCGGTGCGACGGCCGAGGCCGGGCGCGGAGCGGACTGTACCCGGAGAGGCGCGCGTCGCGGCGGGTCGGGTCGCGACACGGCGCGTCGCGGCGCCCCCTGCGGTCGCGCGCGGTCTCGACGGCGGCGGCGGCGCCACGCCGGCTCGGCTCGGCCCGGCCCCTTCGCTGTTCGGCGCCCGGCACCGCCCCCGCGCCCGGCGAGCGGCCAAGCGGGCTCCCCGCTCCGCCCCACTCAGTCCTGCCAGTCCCTGTCCCACACAGGAATGCCCTGGCGTGTCACCCCAAGTCGTGTTCGAATCCGCTGGAGACGTTTGAACACTTACACCAGTTTGGGGTAACGAGTTTGCATCGCGCGTCTATGTTTATAAGTAAAGAAAATGCGCAATTGAAAATATACAAGAGTGGACCCACGGGGAGGGAAATCCCCCCCTTGCAATTTTTCAGTATCTATTAATTTGAACTTGTCACGGAACTTTCAAGCAAAAATATATTCAGATAATCATTAAAACAAAATCGTATCACAGGATGGGCTGAGTGTACCCTGCGACATTTTACAAAATCTGTAATATGAAACATTCGATCAAAACATTTTGAATTTCTTCTCCCAAAATTAGTCTATGGATTCGCCCCTGAAATGTAGCAACGTCAGATGAATACATTCATACTTCGAAAATATTAATTGAAATACCCACAATGTAAACGAGCGTAATTTAATACTGATTGAAAAATCCTCAGAGTTAATAGTAGGCGTAGAATAATACACTCATTATCAGAAAAATGAAGTTCATAAATGTAACGTCAAATTACGATATTTCGACAATGTAAATGATAATCTAATTCTTAAATACTTTAGGCGACGAATTGCGAAAATATGTAAAATGAAGAATCATGGAATTTTAGTTGAATATCCAAATCATCTAATCAGAACGTTTTAACAACTGTTTCGTTGAGTCAACTTTCCGACTTGTAATCTCCTAACCAACTCATATCACCAAAGAATAACCGAGTACAACTCCCTCGCATCGCCAAGCAACGAGGAACAGAGCTAGATGACCTCGGCGGCCACCCTCGCAGCAAGCGACTAGCACGCTCCGCCCAACCGCATCGCCGCCCACCTCTCGTGCGCACCCGCAGGCGAGCGGCGGCCGTCCGATCCCGTCTCGCTCCGCCCCCGCCCCGCTCGGTCGCCCGGCCCTCGCCCGGCCCTCGCCCGCCCGCGGGTGTAGCCGAGGACGCGTGGCCCCGATTCGCGTGTCAGCTCGCGGGCCCGTCTTCACTCCCGGAACCGCGCGTCCCAAATTTCCGTATAAGCTTTCCATGCTTCTTTAGTATGCTGGCGGGTATCTGGCCGCAGAATCGCATAAATTTCGTCCCGTATCTATGCCACGGAAGAGGCGCTGCTAATCGGCATCTTGCTTGGAATGCCGGACTCACCATCATTGTCATCAAGTCGGCCGGTGGAATCTACGGGAGCAGGGGAGTTCATCAAATGCTGGAGTTAGATATGCAATCTCAGCTGAGAATCAGCAAACAAGCTCACTTAATACAATAAACGCGTTTTCTCAGATGCATTGCAAATTTCTCTGCGCCACGACCGTAATTGCCCTTCCAGGACTTTGATGTTAACAAGATACAGATGATATCTGATTTACCTCAGCCTTAAGGGCAACATACTATCTCGGTGGAAGTGTACGTACTAATTTCTTGAAAGAACGGGAAAATTTTGCTCGTGAGAGGAACACGCTCAAGCCCCAAATGGAATTTGCTTGAACATACGAGCGTTCGGGTTTGAAGAAAACTAATCACCCCGCCGCAAGCACCGTAATAATTCACGTTTTATCGCCCCGCGCCCCGAGGTGTGCGTCATCGCTAACTTCCTCGAGACACCCGCGCGCGCGTCCGGGAGCGGCACTTCGCCGCGCAGTGCCGCGTCCGCAAGGTCGGCGCTTGCCCCAGGCGGCATCCGCGCCTCCCCCGCCCCACCCCCCGCGGTTACGCTGCAGCTCGTAATAGCCGTCACCGGCTGCACAACGCGCCTTCTTCCCATGCGGCGCCGCAGGAGACGGCGCTGTCGCCACCGGAAGGCGCCGCTGGCAACTCGAATGGCTGCCGGATAGCGTCGACCTTTGCGATTCCTAAATACGCCGCCCCGCGCCGTTTCCGCTTGTAGTTCAGTTTGTCGTTGTCCTTTTCACAGAGGAAATGTGGGGTGGGTGTGGTGTATGACGTTGCGGCCAGTCTGGGGTCTTTCAAGGTTCGAGCTTCATAATAAAACTGCGCGGTTTAAAATTTGGTGTCCCAGAGAGAAACAGCTTTCTCCTTAGTTAAATGATCACAGGTGTTGTCATTGCCAACAATGCTATTTATTTCAACAGCAGCTTTCGATGGCTTAGCCATCATCTTCAGTTTCTGTTGTCTGGAAGCCACAAAACGATTACTGGCAACTAATGGTCGTTTTGTGGCTTCCAGACAGCAGAAACTTGATGATGGCTAAGCCATCGAAAGCTGCTCTTGAAATAAATAGCATTGATGGCAATGACAACACCTGCGATCTTTAATTTTAAATGACGACATTTCACCACAAAAACAATATTTCTCAATGTCTAAATCGCAGAATGGGCTCACTCCCATTCACCATTTCATCCAACCTGTCGCGTCAACACTGACGAGTGTCTCTTCCATCAAAGCGACAAGGTCGCAGCGAAGCCGTCAGCAGTACTTAAACGTTCTTCACCCTTCTCCATTCCAGTACGTTACGCCGACCCGAACAAACACTGAATCCACGCCGACTCATATCATCCTCTTTTGTCTTCCCCGCACGACGAGGGAGAGCTTGCGGTCAGACTCCGCGGCGCTCCCTCTTTCGGGGAACTCCTCGAGCGCGCGATCGCCGACTCCTCCCACGCCGGGAGCCTTGTCGTCGTCCGCCGCAGCATCCAGTCGGACTCGTCCCGTCTTCTCCCTCCGCCCTCCGGAAGCGCTGCCCGCCGTCCGTGACGTCACTCGCTAGGGGTCGTTAACGCGGACGCGGCGATACCGCGGTGGCGGTTGCGGCGGCGGGATCAACGAGCACTCTCCGCGCTCTTTTTTAAAGGGCTCTTTAATTTACGGCGCTGGGTCGAGCCGTCGTTACCCGCAGCGACGCGGCGGTGGTGGCAGCGGCGAGCGCCAAGAGTTTTATTCGCGTTTATACGCGCCGTCGCCTGCTCCCTGCCCGCGCTGCAAACGCCGCCCACCCATGTTGGGAGTGAGTGACGCGACGTCGGGGCTTCTCTCAATACCTGTGGCATGCGATACGTAGTGGAACTGGTTGCGAAATGATATTTTTTGAAGATGATGTCAAGTCGTTATGGGATTTAGAATGTATTGAGTTGCAATTAGATTCATTCCCTGCTGTCATTTCTCAAAAGTTTTTGAGTGTGTCAAGAGTAAATTAACTAAAGAAAGCATGGCTGTGAGTTTGTCTCTTGACTAAAGTGAACTTTGGCGTATCTTTATTATGATATGTTTCATGGATGTAGTACGTAGAGTTCAAGCAAGTTTTCCGATGATGGTTTCGTAACTAATATTTTCTACTGCGAATAAATCTTTATTCATATCCACTCCGACCGCAAGTATTAAGCAGTTCACAGAAAACGATACTTGTTACAACGCAGAACTTTGCTCTCAGTTATATTTTAAGTAAATGCATTATCTTGCCCAATGCGTTATTTACATGTAAAAAAAGCTTATCATTAAAATTTGGTCTTCAATAATGATAAATTAATGATGTTCACAATTGTAAACTCTAAGTGCATGTTCCGAATCCGGTCGCATATTTCACCGGACGACATTCAACCACTCCACCACTTAAGGATTTTCGAAGTGGTGGTAGAATCTAAAAGAGCGTTGCTCCCGCAGCGTCAGCGATGGCGGCGATCCGTCTGGCGCAGGCAGAGACGAGACGCTAGGCGGCAGCGGAGGCGGACCCGTCGCCTTCAGTTAATTGCCGGGGGTCCGCGGTCGCGACGGCTCCGCCTCCCCCGTCACCGTCGCGACGCCGCAACCTGCGGGGCCCGGCGTCACGGTCCGCCGCCGCCGCGACGCCCGGGGGGCGCCGGCGCCCGGCGACCGCATTCCCCCCTCGCAGATAAACGAGCGAGCGGGCGCGTCAGGCGGGCGGTTATTAAATCGCAACGCGGCCCTTACGGCCGGGAACAGGTTCTTCCGCCCGTGAATGACGAGCGCGGGGCGCGAAAAAGAGGCCTCCTTCTTCTTTCGGCGGAGGTGGAGGCGGGTGCGTGGATTGTGCGTGGCTTGTTGCGGATGGTGATGGTGCCGTTTCGGTTTCGACTTCGTGCGGCCTATTCTGAGAGGCCTCATGGCAGTGCCGCTGTGCCAGATGTTTCGAAACGATTGCAATGTTATGAATCACGGTTTGATTGGTTCGGATGATGACGAGGTCGTTAGAGATACGCTTGGACAATGCTGCAGAATATTGCAAGTGATGGGGCCTTTTTGGGAAGACCGTATCTAGAGAGGGAGTTCCAGGAATTGCGGATGGATTTATGTTCGCTAGTATGCATATATCGCTACTAAAATGTCGCGTAATTTGACTGTACAAATCACGTGATGTTAAATAATTCAATGTTATATCGGAACATATTTCTTGAAGGATTTTTAATGAGAAATTTGTCCGAATTGATGATAAATCTAATAAAACTGCTTAGTCATACTATCAAAATGGCCAGCTCTTCCTTGTGTTTCCTATTAGGAGAAATTTGCTGAGGCTGTCGATATGTTCCAAGTTTCTTTTACGTAACAAGTTAGTCTCGACTCATTAAGAAAACTCGCAGAGATTATCTTCTTCCTAATCCAACGCCGGCGTTGTTTTCCTGGTGGGCGTTCTTAACGGATGGCATCACCATTGTTTGCGACAAATGGTCATGAGGAGGCTATGTTGTGACTGGGGGCCGCATCATGTTTTGAAATTTCGATGTGTCAGTAATGAAATATAAAAATAGATATGTTGTATTTATTGTATGTCTTAAGTACGAATCACGGCTAATGTTCAGAGTACTTGATTATCCAAACCGTCTGTGTAATATGCGAATTAAAGCTGTATGAATTGCGATGAATGGATTATTTTGGACTTAATCAGGTTAATATTGGTGTCAGCCACAGGGTGGTCGTTAAAGAAAGGTGATATCATACAGTGGATAAGAATTAATATAAAGAATACTATATAAACGAAGTATATAGTATAAGTGGTAAAGTCTAGGTTCTTCGGCTTCCGATACAGACAATACAGCCTGTTACGAATGCGTTGCGGAATTGGCCATATCACACGTCTCCAGATCGCAGATATTCACTGTCGAGACTATGATGTTTGAGAATTTCAATTAAGGTAGTGATTTGGTTTTGGAATAGACCTTATATAACGGTTTTCTGTTAAAAACAATAACTTTTTCTTATATTGCAATATAACGAGAGCAATTTACGATGTGAATATACCTAATTATTTATACAATAATAATACCTAACAAATTTCGTAATATTTTAGAGAGAGAGAAAATATGTGTGACTGTCGTCCTGCTACTGTAGCGACGGGTTCGCGTCGGTGTCAGCGGCTGCGGGGCGCGGTCCCGTACGGCGCCGTGGCGGCGTCGCAGCTGCCGGTCATGCTGACGCGCCTCGCGGGCCGCGGAGCCCCCGCCGTTACCGCACACGCCGCGCCGCCCGCCCGGTGTGGCGTCTCAATTAGACACCGTCGGCGGGCAAACGCCGCGCCGCGCCGCGTCGCGTCCAGCAGGACGCGCGTTTGAATAGCGACACCTGGCCCAGGGACAAAGGCGTTGGCAGGAAAAGACAGCAGGAAAATGACGATGGGAACGTAATATCCTACGACGTTAGAAGAGTAAATATAATTTTAGGTTTAGCAGTTTGGATGACACTTAAAATGCCATTGTAGTTGTAAATAATATGTTGCTGACATGTCCCACTGAAGGGTGCATGTTTTTTTTTTCGGGATGTTTCTTCATAACATATAAACATTGCAAAAAAGACGTACTCAATCCGATATTACACAGTTCCTGCTTTTCAAGACGAGTGATCACGAAGTTCTGATATAAAAAAGATTTGTATTGAATATTTATGTAGATATCAGCTTCTATTAAGTTTCATATACAGATTTCTATTTTTAAAAGTGTTACGTTATTAAATAATTTGTAATCTTTAAAAAAAATAGTTTGAAAAAGACTTCAGTCCCAAAACCTTGCGTCAAACCAACGAACAGGTTAATATAATGTATTATTTATAAATTAATGGACATTAGGTGATGTGCAATGTAAGTCAGCTAATACAAGTCAAGCTCTGCAAAATAGAATTCCAATCGAACGTTCATCTTTAAGGGAGGAAGCACTAACGTCACTAGCCCTACCGAAGCCACTCCTAGATCACCCGCGGCGGCGCGTGGGGGAATCCGGTGAGGAACGCGCGCCACCCGAAGCGCGACCGAGGGATCTGTGTAATTTACGAGGCGCTGAAACGGCAGCCCGGCACGGCGCGGCGGCCGCCCTGCGCAACGGCCGGCCCCGTGCGGTCGAGCGCGGATGGACGCGACGCGCGACGTTCGCGCGTCCTCGCTCCACCGCGCAGCGCGGCGCGGCGCGGTACGGGGCGGGGCGGACGTCCTGGCAGCGCAAGTGCCCACATCCTCCCCGTCCCACCCCCGCACGCGCCCTCCACGCACCACCGGAGGAGGAACTGCGTCTCGCCGGCGCCGCGGGGCCGCGCGCGCCCGAGATCCCTTGGGCCGCGGGCCGTGACGCCTCTGCGGCGATTGAACGGATGTCCGTAGCGTCCGCGCAGGTGTGTGCGACGGACAAACCGTCTCCGGAAAGCGTAATTTGCTGATGGAGAGCCGCTCGTATTGCTGCCGATGGACTGAATATTCGAGGTACAGAATCGTGTCGTGAATGAAAAGGCAGGAACGGGCCACGCATGGGTGGGATCCGTTATACCTGACGTCTCCGGGATAATTTGAGTACACCAACGCAAGGTGCGGGCACCAAACTGGACTCTTGGGAGGAGAATGAAGTGCCTAAATTGTAGCAACCAGAAATCTGGCGGACCTCGGTTCTGTTCGTAAGAATTTTTTTTTATTTTCATTATTTCCTCTTCTATGTACTGGTATAAGGACATGCTTATTGTGAAGTTATTTTCCGTTTTTTACAGTAGAACATTTTAGAAAATCGTGCATCGTGTCCTAAAATTAACTGTGATTAAATCTTCACAAATGTTCACACCTGATCCATGTGCTTATCAGTGTGATTTAAGTGAAGGTGTGAAGCAACTTATTGAACATTTTAGAGAAAATTGTAAATTGATACCGCTCAACATAGTTGAGAAGTTAAAGACTTTCAGCTGCTCTCCATTAACATACAAGTGTTTTTTCTGACCCTCACTTAATTATCTTTTTAGTCTGGAAGGGTAAACACGAAATTCAACTTCCGAGCCGCTAACTATTAAAAAACCCGCATGGCTCGTCAACTCTTTTTTACGACAACCCTGCTGATATTCTAATGCACATCACCAATTAATAACAACATCCCGGAGACTTCTCGACACACGAGGTGCGGGATCGCCGACTGACGAGACAAGCGCGTGCGTTACACAGTAGCCGGTACACGTTTTCTGCAGCGCGCCGGCGACGCAGTTAATTGCTTCAAACGGCGCTCGTCGGGCCCGGCCGACCGGAAGAAGCTGTCTTCGAGGCGCTTTATTTTTCACGCCGTTCGACCGAGCCCTTTCACGAGGACCTCCGTTTCGGGGGCACTTCCTGCGCGTGCCGCCGGAAATGCACCGAAACGGCGTTCGCCGTCCGGTCGCCCGGTATACGCGCGCCTCGCAACAATTATAAATTCCGCGCTGCAGAATGACGCAATTAGCGACGAAAAATGAATTTTTTATTTTATTTCCCCCGCGCTCATAAAAGGGGCGCTGATTAGGGTTAAATGAACTTACCCTCCTAAATAAAAGCAATAATTTGGAAGCGAATCGTTAAAAACTCACACAGTGGGCAGGTCGCGGCGGGCGAACGCTCCGGCCCGCTCTGCAAGGTGAGGCCAGGGCGCGCGCTTTTACCTGCAATTTTCGCGCAACATTTTATTTTGATTTGCTGCGGCGGCGGCTGTGGCAGCGCCAACCGGTTGGGCGACCTGCGCCGCCACCCCTGCCGCCCCAGGGATGGTGACGGGGGTCGTTAGCTCTAGTCTTCAGGGCTGGCCAGAGACGGTTGTTGAAAGTGATGGTTTGTTAAGAAATTAAAGCACGAGCACATGATTTTTCATTAAACAACTTTTTGTAAGAACTGTTTCATGTGAGAAGACGAAATCCTTATGATTCGCCATTCTACCTAAACACTCGCTAAACTCGCGTTTGTCTATTCACTAGAACAATCAGTATATTGGACGATACACAAGCTTCTCATATTAGCTAGGTCCTTTCTTCAGTCGGTATTAGTAAATTGTGTTGCAGGGTTGCTTTCACAAATATTAACCACATTTATTTGAAATATTTATGTGCACGATGAATTTTTTAGTAAAATATGAGGAAAAAATAAAACCAGCTCAAATTCCTACATTGGAAATATGCTTCGAATTTCAGGGCAAATTTAAAAGCACATCCTGTAAGAGCACTCTGCGGAAAGGCGCGTCCCGGGTTGAGTTTTCATTTAGAGAAATCCGATACTCGCTCTCAAGACTGTTCTACGTGCGGTTGATTTCTCCTCGAGCACATCTCGCTCTCGCTCCTCGGCGCGGCGAGTTGTTGTTCTGCGCGGGATATGGCCCGTCGCCCGGCGGCGCAGATGAAGTCACCAAGCGTGGGCGTGGAACCAGCACTTTCCAACCCTCCGGGGCCGCATGCGCCAGAGACTGCTGCGACGGACACAAGACCTCGCAACACAGCACTGAATAATAATAATAATAATAATTATAATAATAACTTGAAAAGACATGACAGGTGTGTATCTACCTCCAATGGCAGATCTGTACCGTCCTCGAAGTTTCCAACACATGCCCCAAGTGGTACGAACACTCACTGAAACCGGTGACGTTTGTTGGATTGTGTACGATATTGTACGACCAACAAATTCAAACTGATCGCACGATAGCGGCAAACAAACCGGATATAGTCATCCGGGATTTGGAGAACAAATCGTGTTTACTTGTGGATGTTGCTGTACCTTGCGATCAAAACGTCGTTACCAAGGAGGCAGAGAAACGTCTTAAATACAAGAGTTTTGAAATCGAGATCAGCCGAATGTGGGGTGTAAAAGCACAGATCGTCCCGATAGTAACCGGAGCTCTGGGATTTGTTCCGCAAAATTTGCGTAAGAACTTGTCTAAACTCCCAGGTAAATCATGAGACTGAGAAGTGCAAGAAATTGCTTAATTTGGAACAGACCACCTTTTGCGCAAAGTATTGTAGAGGCACCGACAGTCCCTAGATCTACTCCTTAGGTAGCTGGTTGCAACCTGAAATAGATTTTATATATTTAGCCGACACATAACACCTTGAGTCGTGATATAGAGTAATATTATTATTATTCCTCTAAATTATTATTATTATTATTATTATTATTATCATCATTATCATCATTATTGTCCTTTGACTCGACAGCCCGCTGCTGAAGGCCTTGGCCGGCCAACGGTGACCCAGCCTCTACGCCATGGGATAAAGGGATTCGTGTGGTGAGCACGAAGCCATCCCTTCACCGTATATACTGGCCTTCTTAAGCTTAGGGTGGGCTTTCTCATCGCCACACAGCAATAGATACTGGGACATTTGTAAAAAATGTGTGTATAATTTGCCTCGGCTGGGAATCGAACCCGGGGTTGCGCCGCGGAAAACAAGCACGCTAATCAACGAGCCACCAGAGAGTACATTTTATTATTATTATTATTATTATTATTATTATTATTATTATTATTATTATTATTGTTATTTGTGTTGTAATTTGATTATAAATAATATAGCGAAGGCAAGGAAAATAATTTTAATTTTGATTTGGAAACTTATTGTGGTACTTTATTCAGGAAATTTAATCAGCATCTAGTATTTTATTAGAACATAAGAGTAGGATATTCATTATTTTTATCATAGTAATTTTTTTTTGGTAATAACAGGTTCTGCTATTTACTACCAAGGACGACGGCAACCATGTTGTTAAATATTCATTGTGAATTAAAATATCATTTGATCATTTTGATCATTGATCATTTCATGCTATTAATTCCCTTTCGCTAAGACACTTTGCTAGTCTAGAAGTCTCTGCACTGCGTTGGAGACGGGAACCAACCTTCCGTATGTACTCGTAGTGGATCAACGCGCCCTGTGCCCTTTCAAAACAACACGTCGTTGCGTGGGGGCGGGGTGAGAGGCGCTTCCCAGGGCCTTGGGATACCGCCAGCGCGCGGGCTTCCTGCAGTGGATGAGGCTGCGAGTGCGGCGGAGGCGGTGGAAGCAGCAACGCGCCGCGGATACCGCAAAAAACCGGTCATTACTGCGGCGTGACCGGCCGCAGCGGGTAAATAGCGACGGCGGCGTCCGCCGCGCCGATTCACGGATCCGGGAGTCGCAGCGCGGCGCGGCCGGCCTTCCGCTCGTGACCCGCGCCGCGCCGGCCCCGCGGGCAGCGCCTCTCCGCGGCACTTTAGCGCGTCAGAATTAGGCGCAAAGGCGCGGCTGACGAGCGCAGGTGTGAGGCCTGGCTATCGGCCCGTGTAACATGTACCGCCGGATTCGGTTCCTTTGATTCGTATCGATGTTAACGTACGAGCATATTGACGAAAATTACGTTACTAGAATTTTTTCACATGTTTAAACACTTGTCATGCATTTTTTAAAAATAAATTTATTAGGAATTTGGAGTTTTATTTGGATAGCTTTTTCCGTTTTCAATACCTCATGAATATTTGAAAATTCCTGAAACCCCCATATCGAGCAAGCTACATGAAATAAATAAAACCAGTTTCTCAGGTGCGAAAACATCAAATATATAAAATGTGTTATAAAATATTTAAATATTTACGTAGAATATTTTAAAGGTATTCACTTGCTGTTATATTATACTATGTTTATGTACATACGATTTTTAGAAGCAATTATATAAACATTTAAAACTATTTTCATTGTTTTCATCCATGGCTTTCAAAGCTGCTAGCAGAAGGCCGGTTCGATGTTTCGTAATAATTACACTCGCTGAATGAAGCGATCATCCAGCGCGGAATGTTGGACAGAATTCGTTTCATCCGCAGTAGCTACCCGCTTACCTGTGGTATTGAAATGTGGTGCTATATCGATATTAATACAAGCTCTTTGAAATTAGATGTGAAAATATTATTTAACACAACAGAGGGAGAAAACAGGAATACGCAGTCTCTAACACTTCGTATGTTTTACAACTGAAGTGGATGTTTTCCGGCTAGATATACTTTTTTTTCCGTTCACAATCATTACGTACCATAGTTTTGGAAAGGAAACACATGCATGATGTATTTAAAATATCATTTTTATTTGCGAAAATGCAATTTTAAATACTCCAAATTGAATGTTAACTGTAGGAATGGAAATAATCAAATAAAGTATAATGAAAATATTTCTTAGAAACAGCATTTGAATAAAAAAAGGCACCCACTATTTTTCGTCTACACAACAATGTAAAGGCAAAAACACTTTCACAGCTGGAGATTCCTAAATAATTAAAATAAAAAAGTATGGCATGTACGTAAGTGAATTCTTCTTCGTAAGTTCGTAAGTGAAATAGTATTTGCACTGTACTGAACTTTCAAATTAATATATTATATTATTATATAAAAATAGCATTACGCAAGTCCCCTCGGATTGGGAATCCAACGAATGATTTTCTTTTTTTTAACTTTTGGACCACTCGAGACTCGCGAGCAGATGCACAAACTGTCGGCGGAGCAGAGTCCGCGACGAAGCCTTTCTCACGGAAGACGCGGCCGCGGAGACCAGTAGCCGCAGAAGCACGCGCCCCCACTCGTGGCCGCCGCCGCGCCGCGCCGCGGGACGAGCGCTCGTGGGCGGCGGAAGCTGAAGGACGCTGCGCCCACGGCCCTCGCAGACACTGACTGCCTCCGCCTCTGCTGTATCCACACGCGCGCGCCGGTGGCGGGTGTACGCGGCGGCGACGACTCCATGATGTTGACTCCGCGGTCGTGGCCGGGCGTTTGTTCTCGCCGTGGCGACAATCGCTTCGGCAGACGGACAAAAACATGTGAGCCACGACTGTCGGGAGAAAGATGTTCGGGGAGCGGTTCTTGAACTTTAGCGAAGGCGAAAACAATGATGTCCTCGTTCAATGGCATCATAACACAGGCGGATAAATCAAGTGCTGAGAACAAGCTGGTGTTGTAAATGAAATTATAATGATGAGCAGGTGCACTCACAATTTCCAAAGTTAACAGTGTTCTGCCTTAAAAACGCCGAAGACACGAAAACCTTCGTTTTATATTTTGGTTTACAGGTATTTTAATACTGGTTTTTCTTCCGAATCGGTTGTTGCTGTTAAATTGCTTTAGTAAGACATGGTTTGCCCCTTACAATAACGTCGGAATTGTTTCCTGTATTAAAAAGCCCAAGGCGCCCCCAAAGCCAAACCCGGTAGCCACCTGAGTTTTTTCCATTATGAGAATAATGGAATCCGAGTATCAGAGGGCGCTGAAAAGATGTGAACTTCACCAGAACGACTGGAGAGCATAGGTCACCTCCCCGCCGCACCCCCTGAGAGCTCTTCGTTGCGCTGCGGCTCCTCCCCTGCCTCCGCTCGGCGAAAGGGCGCGTGTCGGCGCCCGCCCTTCTCCGCCCTTCAGCGCCGCCGCCTCCGCGCAGCCGAGCCGAAAACAGGATCGCGGCGCGGCGTATCGAGAAGTCAGCGCGCGCCTCTAATCCGTTGCACCGCCCGCCCTTCGCCTCCAGCACGGCGCGCGCACCGGCGCCGCCACCGCTATTATTTCGGGCAAATTTGCTGACAACCCTATTAGGCAAATCCCTCCAAACGAACGGGGGGATGAAGAGAGGACGGTAAAGTCAGGAGCCCCGGCGCCGCCCGCACGCACATAGGCCTTGCCGGCGAGGTCGAATCGAGAAAGCCGCGATGCGCGTCTCGCCGCGCCGCGCCGCGCAGGGCGTCTGGAGGCTGTGCGGGGAAAATAATCATAACGTGGCAACATCGCCGCCGGGGCCCCGGGGGTGGAAGTGTCAGAGGCGGCACCCCTCCCTCGCGGCGTGTTTTAATCCGGGGGTGCGTTCGAGGCGGAGGGTCGCCGCGGCCGTCCGCCCGAGGGGTGTTCGCCACGGCGGCGGCGCTTGCTGACTCGGGGGCGGAGAGGCGAGGCGGTGGCCGCAGCAGCAGCAGCAGCCGGCGCGCCACCGCCGTCACCTGGCGTCCCCCTCGGCCGCCAGCGCTAAGCTGCTAAACGCCTCCCTTCCATGATGTACAGTCGCCCATCAGATTCTCCTTAACCTCGGCGAGAGGAGAGGAGAGGCGAGGCGGAGGCGGAATACAGAGTGGACAAAAAGGCGGAGCATTATGCGCATGAGGATTGCGGGGAATTTTCCTTACGTATTCGCTACGTAGGCAAAAAGACACCCGGCGTCGCGCCTGCGACTTCTTTTGGGCCAAGTTGAGCAGTTGGCTTTGAAAGGTGGGGGCGAGAGAGAATGAGTTATTTTTACAAATGGAATGCCATAACACAAGTTGTACATTCACGTCAGGAAAAATTCCATGTACTAGTTTTCCGGTTTTCAATGTGAAGATTGCTCTGCATGGTTTTTAATGAGTTTGATAAGTGTGAAATATATTTATCCCGCGACTGCAAGCCTTGCTGATCATAGTATTTAAATTTAAAATTGTCGATTAAATCTCTTCCGATTCACTTTACTGACCCAGCATGTGTATAAGCGTTGTAAACCAACCAATAGAAGGCTTAGGCTTCATTAAAATGAATTTTCATTCTGTAATAAGTTATAATTTAGAAACATGAAATAGGTGAGATGAGTAGATTTTTTTTCTTGTCTCGAATGCATGTTGAAGAATCAAGAGAGGTTTTTTTTACTCTCTGTAATTTCATCGTAGAAAATTTAAACGATTTATATGAAAGCTACGATACCAGTTCTTCTGGATGGAAAAACCTTGGGGAAGACCTGTCAAAGAGTATGTCAACTTAAGTACCTAATTCGCTGAGATAAGAGCGCAGGGGAACAAAAAAGTAGACTTATGGGCGTGTCGCGGCATTAAAAATTAAGATAATCGTTTCCCGTGTCTTCAGACGCTTTGACATGTTACGTCGTATGTAATAGAGACATAATTGACCTCCGCTCACTAACAAGCCCGCATCATTAGGGGCAGCCACCGAAGAGCCAGCGGAATCTAAATTCAGTGCTGAGATCTAGGATCTTTTGACACCACAGGAAATTGAAAATGTAGCTAAGCGTTAAGACTATTAAAAGTTTGTTTGACTCTTTTTTGAGTATACGATGTGTACATCGATGCCACACAATAATATTAATTTGTGAATTTGCATAAAATAATGTAGTTGTTTAATGACGAAACTTTGTCACAAAGTAAGAGATACTGTTTGTGAGGTCCTAAATAATTGTTCGTGCAGCATTTCAATGAGGCACACGTAAAGAAAGATGGAGACCTCCTGCAATAGAATCTTGGAATTTGTTTTCATGCATAGAAAACAAGAATTACATGTTTCATTGGAGTGACTGTCGTACCAACTCTGTGTTGGAAACACCACCTCTGAATTAAAGCACTGTAGTTTGTTGTGATCATTTATGCCTTGCATTGTTAACACGCGTAATATTGGAAGAGTTGAATTTCACATAAGACGCACATACGAACATAAATATTTTCGTGATAGGTTTTAAATTGCGTGTCTGGCCACTATGATGCGGACTGCAATTCGCCACTTTCACAGAACAGATGGGAAACGGTGACTGGAAACGTTGTGACAAAATGTTTTTTATACTTCCACATTTGAACCTACCATTTTTGTGGATATTATACCTGACATAGATGTGTATTTTGTTTGAATTTCCAATACACACAGTTCGATCAACGCACCGAGACATAATGGCTCCGAGCCAAACAAGGGAGAGAGATATTCAACTTTCTACTTTGACGTTCGAATTATTATTGTCAAATTTGCAATTGGTTGAAAACTTTTCAGGACATTAAATCATAATTTCACTTCAACATAAGCATTTTAAAATGCACAAAAAACAATCTTCGCAAAAATTGTGCTTAAGCCCTTACACGGAGGAACGCAAAAACGTTTCATTGTGTTCTAAACAAAGCTGCCTCTTACAGTGTGAAAAAAGACTTGAATTAACTGCAAATGCAAGAGTTCACATCAACAATTTTTTCTTTCGAAAACAGAACTGATTGTGATTTTTGAAATTGCTGTTATACCTAAGATCACTGGAATATCCTGTAAGTCGTAATGATTTTTAGAAGACGTCATTAGAAGTGAATACTACCAAACATCTTGGTCATCAAGTCAATTCCAAGAGACTGTACTTCGATATTTCTATAGAGGCGGATGACATTAGGTCATTCTTATACGTCCTGCCTTATAAAATGACACTTTAAGAGTGGTAAGCACACATCTCAGGCCACGATCCCCGCTAAGAAGAACGCAAATTAATTAAAAATATTCATTTTATTCGGCACGAGGTATAAGAATGACCTAATGTCATCGGTCACTGCAGAAAAATCGAAGTATGGAAGCACTTCCATTCTCCTCATGCACTGGAGAGGCGTGTGTGCGTTCGCACTTCGGTGGGCCAACGCGGCCCGAGCGCCCGTCCTCGCGCTTGGCAGGTGCCGTGCGTCCGCGCCCCTTTAAGCCGATCGTCCGCCCCCTACCCCCACCCACCCATCGCGCCCCGTCGTCCACGCGCGGTCGCGCTCCCGGGCCCTCGAGATTCCCACGTTGTGGCGTTTTCTTTGTAATTAATTACCGGGTTAGAACGCGCCGCCCGAGGAAACGGGTTCTCCGATAATCACTCGTTAATTAGAACCTTTCAAATTATTGATGAAGGTATTCCAACAAGAGAACGCGCCGCGGCGTTGGTACATTAAATCAAAAGTATTTGGTTGGCGAGTTGTAACGCCCGATGTTTCCCAGATTGGATTATTTCCGTTACTTTATTGTACTTCGGAGAGAAACACGTTACGGAAGATCGTCTTGAGTTACTCTCCGGATTTGAGCGCAACCAATTACTTAGAATCTATCTCTCGATCGAAGAATTACTTACAAGCGATCGGATCGAAGCTTTATGAAATATATAGGCATATTCCAATTAGCAATCCTCACAACGTAAAGCTATTGGGACTAATCCTTACAATCGTAAATTTTAACGCTCCCTGAGTAGGGAGGAGTAACATCGGACAGGGAGAGCCCGTCGATAGAGGTGGAGCGGGGAAGCTTCATGAGCGTAATCTCACGTGCCGCAGATCCCCGTGTAAAACTCGGGGACGCAATATTGCGAAGCGACATTTTTGTTGTCGCGGCGCGCGAGAGCGGGCGGGGGCAGGGTCACCGCGCGCGTGCGAAGGGGGCGTGGCGCCGCGCGGGGGCGGGCGGCCGCGGAGGGAGGGGAGGGGAGGGGACGCGCCGGCGATCAAACAGGTGAGGGTCAGGGGGCGCCGCCGACG
>JAHLJT010009436.1:218188854-218553403 GCA_031308135.1 Acheta domesticus
TATGTAACGCTAGGCAGAAGAGGGGATAGGTTTAGGGACGTTTACCTTACCATACCACAATCCTGTTTCTTTTTTGTTTATACATCTGTACCTTCTGTATTACTCAAGAAGTGAATGTTTTACTTTCTGTGGAATGTTACACTAACAATCTACACACAATCATATGTCACATTTTATACACAATGTCCATGTTGAACTCTTGCAGTTTGTTGCTGCACATCGTATTCCTTTCATGTCTCGTATTTTTGCGACCAAAATGGTTTTCTTCCATTATACCTACGGCCATACAGTACTCTTGCACATGCTAATGAGTTTGACTGACCTGGTAGGACCTTTCGGAAGTGATGCATTTGTCGTGAGATAACATGTGGCTACATAACTCCGGATTGTATAGAGTAGTGTGTGTCCTGTGTAAAGTAAAGTGTTTTTCTGAGTTTATCCATCAGTGCTCTAAGTTTCCACATTTTATCATATTTATCAACTTGTGTCATATGAATATATAAATATCATTATTACTTCAAATCTATCTCTTCTCATTGTGCTGCATACTATGAAATTGCTCATATCAAGTTCTGAAACCCAGTAACACCTTCTTGGGAGTTAAGTGTACTCTGACAGAAAAAGAATTGCTACGCCTCCTTTCGTGATAAGTAATTTTAGAATGTGTGCAGTTTTTGAAAAGTGCATAATTCGTTTCTACAGAAATTAGAAAAAGTCTTATTTTGTCATTCCAAACCAGTTCTAAAAGTTCTACGAGAGATAAATTGAGATTATCATTTGCAATTGCCTTCTGGAAAAAGAAATTTTCCACTTATATGTATTCTTTTTCCTAGTCATTATACCCCTACGGCACCTAAATCGTGCCTTCCTTCCAAAAGTTGCACGATAACATGAACAGAAACACTCTTGAAAGGAAGCGGATAACATGAGATCTAATCTGCCTAGCGTTACATATTATGTAACGCAAAATGTTTAAGATCGATAACTTTGAAGATTTAACACATTCACTTCTTTAACAAAATTAATTGCATACTTAAATATGTTTACTAACATAGGCAATTGATATTAAGATTTTAAATTTATTCAGGAACCTTTAAAAAATACTAACTTTCTGAAGGATGCCATGACACGGGAAATGGAAGCACAGATTCAAATTCAATCACCTTTAAAAAGAGAACGACATCTGAGAAGTAGAAAGATACTGCTGCGTAATCAACAATAGACTCCAGCAAACTGCATGGAGATAAAAATGAAGCTTTGAAAATCTTTGCAACGTAGCCACACGTTGCCAAAACTAACGTTTCATATATGTAACGCTAGGCAGAAATGGGTTAAGCCGATCGTCCGCCCCCTACCCCCACCCACCCATCGCGCCCCGTCGTCCACGCGCGGTCGCGCTCCCGGGCCCTCGAGATTCCCACGTTGTGGCGTTTTCTTTGTAATTAATTACCGGGTTAGAACGCGCCGCCCGAGGAAACGGGTTCTCCGATAATCACTCGTTAATTAGAACCTTTCAAATTATTGATGAAGGTATTCCAACAAGAGAACGCGCCGCGGCGTTGGTACATTAAATCAAAAGTATTTGGTTGGCGAGTTGTAACGCCCGATGTTTCCCAGATTGGATTATTTCCGTTACTTTATTGTACTTCGGAGAGAAACACGTTACGGAAGATCGTCTTGAGTTACTCTCCGGATTTGAGCGCAACCAATTACTTAGAATCTATCTCTCGATCGAAGAATTACTTACAAGCGATCGGATCGAAGCTTTATGAAATATATAGGCATATTCCAATTAGCAATCCTCACAACGTAAAGCTATTGGGACTAATCCTTACAATCGTAAATTTTAACGCTCCCTGAGTAGGGAGGAGTAACATCGGACAGGGAGAGCCCCGTCGATAGAGGTGGAGCGGGGAAGCTTCATGAGCGTAATCTCACGTGCCGCAGATCCCCGTGTAAAACTCGGGGACGCAATATTGCGAAGCGACATTTTTGTTGTCGCGGCGCGCGAGAGCGGGCGGGGGCGGGGTCACCCGCGCGCGTGCGAAGGGGGCGTGGCGCCGCGCGGGGGCGGGCGGCCGCGGAGGGAGGGGAGGGGAGGGGACGCGCCGGCGATCAAACAGGTGAGGGTCAGGGGGCGCCGCCGACGGTAATTGGCTCGCCGCGCAAATTAGTTCTCGGCGCACGCACCGGCGGCGCTGCGGGCGCCGGACGTCCGTCGTCATCACAGCGGTGGGAGCGCAGGTTCTGTGAAGCTTGACGCGGAGCGTTCTGACGATGCTGCGGGCTGTTTCAATGTCGTTGAGTTGAGGTTTAAACGAAGTTGAATGTTAAATATATGAACCTCTAACCCGTACGGCTGACCAGTTATCTAAGATCGATATCTTACTTTCTGAAACCGGAGCACTCAGTACTCCATTTGGAATGTGTAGAATTATATAAAAATTGGAAGCACTTATGTAATCCATCACAAGACACGGGTAACAGGTTTCATTAGGCCGGTGATTGACTCATAAACGTTGAGTCACTTCATTTAATATGTATTGAAACTAATATAGGTAGACGAGAAATGACTATCGACAACTTAATTTGCACATGCAAAATAATATAAAACGACAAAAAAGTATTGTTGGAGAAAAAATAAATTATTTAATTGTTTTTAATATCATGAGATCACGATTGTAACATTAATCTAAATTAATTCTGCTAATTACACTCAAAAGTGAATGAGTGCTTCGTAAAGATTTCGAATGATAGTTAGAACATTGGTTGATTTCACCCATTATGAAACTAAAATTATAGCGATTTTAAACAATGAAGGGATATTGGGTTTTCTTCACTATTATGCTAAGCAAATAAACACATTAACATTCATAGGAATCGCCTCATATCCTCGTAGCCGGAGTGTTGGCCCTTGAAGATTTCGAGAAGTGTCAACTCTGGGACTCCAGCCGCCGTGCCGCGAGGCAAGCAATCAACGTCCGCAGCATGCCACGCACGTCCGCGGGCGGCGCCGCTTACCGCGCCCCGCCCCGCCCCTCCCGCCTCGGGGCACTCGCAAGGACGCCGCGTAATAAATATCCACGCGCCCGTATAACATACACGCCCGATTGAAATGGAAACCACAATTTGTTTACTTGAAATTCTGCACATGAGAATCAAATGTCGCGTATCGCTGTGGGCGTAGGTATTTCCCCCTCGCTCGGGCGTCACAATATGGGAATGGATATGATTTTTTTTTTTTATTTTTGCCCTGAAACGCAATACGTGGTGGGAGATGAAGCTGAACATCGCGGTTTCGCTGTATTTAGAACGGAAGGTGCGGCGGAGCGGTGACTGAACACCGGCCTATCACTGCGGCTGTAGCTGTCGAATCAGGGATTCATCGTTTTGCACGGATTTTCCATTTTGACGGCCGCTTTCCCGGTGTTATACAGGCAACATAGAATTGGGGTGTAAACGCTTGAGATTAGCCTTCTGCAAATACACGAGTCCTGCAGTCCGCGATTCTTCTGAAAACCAAATTTCCGTTTGCTTACTTGCGTATTTCAATTTCTCCGCAATAATATTCAACGATTTTTTGAGCAAATTTACCATGTGTTTTATGCTATTCCATTGCTGAAACGTTCATTCAAAATTATTCTATCAGATTTCTTCATTTCATTCCATGCACTGGAATCACTGCTCAGTATTTCAATTTGTGATACTAAGTAATTATTGATGGTATTTTAAAATACGTATTACCATCACATATCTTCCATCACGATAATCTGAGTCAATCCTCGTAGGTAGAATATGCCGTTGAAAATAGAATAGGAATATCTGATACTAAGTGAGCTCGTTGAACATAAATAAATTCTTTTGAATACATTTGAGGAGGGGTTTTACAAAACTCGATAAGACAAAGGATATTTTTTCGTAAAACGAATGTTGAGAATGCATTTATATCTGTTTTTGCTAAAATCTTGTCATTTTGAATGATTAAATTAAAGTTTACTATAGAATTTGTCGATTATTGATAAAACCTGATTTGGATGATGATGAAAAGGGTCAAAAGCTGCCTAAACAATCCATTTTCTATTTATCGGGTTTTCAAAACCACGGTGCTCATTTGTTTTCATACGCCTAGCGCACAGATGCCGGCCGACCGGCGCCTTGAAATTGGTTCTGCACTGCGTGGTACGCTACGGTATGGTACGGCTCGGCGCGACGCGGTGCGGTGCGGTGCGGTGCGCTGCGCGCACCTGTCGGGGCTTTCTGAGAAGCAGCGGGGTCGAGTGGATTCGACCCGGGGCGGGCGGGCGCGTCGTCGCGCCGAGCTGCGCGGTCCCGTTCGAGTCCCCGCTCGCCCGGCGGCGCGGAGGACGAGGAGGGGAGGGACGCGCGAGGCGGGCGCGCGGAAGGAATGCGGCCTGCGCTGACCCGGCGACGGAGGCGCCGCTGCCACCGTCCCCGCTCGCGAAGGCGCGGGGCGGGTTCGCGGCCGTTTGGCAAACAGCAGACGCTCGCTGTGGGTTTGTGCGGTGGAAGCAGTAGCGCAAATAAAGACTGCCAGGAAGGCGAAATGGCAAGTGTGGAAAATGAACTCTGCAGTAATAATTGGCTAAATATTGGCATGTAGTTGAGGTTTGTGTCAAATTATACCCTGAAAAAGTGAGGCTCCTACATTTTGGCGTAAAAAAGTTGGGAATATTGAAAATTAGCTTTTTATAAAAAAAAAGATTGATATTAAGATTGGCAAAAGTATTTAAAATAGTTTGAAACTTATTTCTTTATTTTTTTATACATAAAATACGAGTGGATTATTGAATGTAGGTCTAAAATAAGGAAAAGAAATATCAGGACTAGTCACAAAAGCCAGGAATTGCAAACACAATGCTTACACAAATTTTTAATGTAACTTTCAGAGATTTAAGATGACATGCCATGAACAACATTTTCCACGATCCATTTTCATCAGAGCCAGTGTAGTTGGTAGAGGCGTACGAACGAATGCCCTCTACGCGGTCAGTGACGAGGGCGCCGGGAGACTTCCTCCAGAGGGAGGCTATGGCGCATGCGCGTCGGATGGCTGAGGGGTGATGCGCCCGCCCACGCCTTCGCGGGATTCCTCGCCCTGCCGGCAGGCGGGCTGGTTGGCGCGCGCGCGAACACAACCGAACCGGACCTGGCCGCGCCGCGCCGCGCCGCGCGCCTTGTACACACCACTACCGGCTCTCTTTCTCGGAACGCGTGCAAATGAATTTCTGGACCGGGAAAAAGTCAACACGCAACTTGCTTCTTGTACCTTGAAATCTACTCTATTAGGATACATTTCTTGAAATAGTATACTAAGGGAAAAAAAGATGAGAAAAATGAAATTACAATTGTGTCGAGATTTCAACTAAAACGTGTAGTTTTTTGTTTGTTTGGACCTTCAAACGGCGTTACTGACGATGGGATATGTTCAAGGTATTATAGGCATAAGGAAAATACAGCAAGAAATGGTAATTGATTAAAAAATCTTCTTGCTGCTACAGATGGCTCCTGGCTGTTGGCGCCTAAAATGCTGTCACATTTTCTCAAGTTTGTCGATTCTCTAATAGTGGAATTAAATATGAATTTAAGAATATTATAGAACTGTTAAAAACGAACCAGTATGCAATTTGTTTCATTTAAAAATGTTGTTCATGAGACAATGGTGTTTGAGGGAAATGCGCAATTTTGAGATCATTTTGACACAAAACTTCGGGTTTCTAGAAATTTAATTGGGAATCTTTAAAAGTACTTCTACTAACAAATGCAATAATGCATAAAACGACGGTAATGTTAATGAATTTTAACGATGTGGCAGATATAAAAAAGAATCCCTACATTAGTGTAATTTTTAGAAATCAAAAGAATACATCAAAATGGCATGGATGCCATGTTACTCTGCATTTGGACCCTCGATATAAGAAGTTCAAAGAACAAAATTGCATGAGCCTTTTGAGCGAAGACTACTAATGTTCTCATGTTTTGAAATGAGTATGCGTCTTCATGGATGTTCTAAATTTGGAGAAGGGATTACACATTAAAAAAAATTCCAACTTCAATTTTGTTCTCGTAGAAAGAAGCCGAAAAAAAATCTACAAGACGACTATAAGATATTCTTTTAGATTTCTTGTAGGTTCATTCCGCCAAAAAGCATTTTACCTAAATCCCTGTTCTACAGTCGTGAGAAAAGAAGCGCGTGTATGTTGAATCATGGGTTATCGGCAGCGGCGACTTACAAAATGTAACTTGACAGGAGAACCCGGCTGACGGAATTGACGCGCCGAAACACTTAATCCTGTAATCCCGTATCAAGCGCGCGGGCGCTGTCGCCCGCGGCGACGACTCGTCGGCGCGTCGAGACTGCACGGCATGCAGCATCACCCCACCCCGCCCCGCCCCCTCCGCCCTCAGCACCTCTTCCCCCTCCCCCACCCACTTCGCCGGCGCCCCGGGGGCCGAGCCGTGGCGAGCCGAGAGCTGGCAACATGCGGCGGCGGCGGCGGCGGCGGCTCGCGACCGGTTCCTGCAGGAAGCCACCGCGGCGCCGCCGCCGGCCTGAACTCTGCCCGACCTCCGCTGCCCTCCCCGGCTGCTCCCCGCCGCGGGGCGCGCTCGCGCTCGCGCCCCGACACCTCCCGCCCGGCGCCCGCCACGAATCGGAGCGGCCCCAGGCCACACCTCCACGCTAAACGATCGCTTCACGGATCGCTCAGCGGTTCTTGGCGTGCGTGTGTCTCCAAGGCGAAGCTGCGAGTCAGTCGCTTTAAAATTTTGTGACACTCGGAGCCCGAAGTTTTGGGTGATTCCTCGAGCAAAGGGGAATGAAATTACCTTGAAATGCTGCTCGAAGATAGAGAACCTAAATTTTATTTTTTTCTCTACAAATATTTAACTTTGATTAATATAAATTCGGTTTAATTAAACATTGTCTAATTCTCTGTTATTACGGTATAAATTGTAAATGGGTAATATGTGATATTCGATGTTCAGTATATGTGCAAATTGATGACATACTTACAACAAACGAATAATATTAATTGTTCACTACTCTGGATTCTTGAGATACTTACTTAAATATAACAAATTGTTGAGGTTCGCAGAAATGCTGATTGTTCTGAGTTTGTATAGGAAAGTAGGTAATGAATTTATTACTCTGCGATAAAATTGCCTTCGTATTACGAGACCGGCAGTCTGCCGTGGTGAGCAGAGTTCACAAGTGGTGGCGTCGTCTTGCTCGGAAGCAACCGCGACGGACGCATCGATTTGTGGTTGCCCGCTTTACTGAGAAGTCCCATTCTGACGTCCACATGCGCACGGCATTCCGCGAACCACTTCTTGTGGGCCTGCAGGGCGAGTGGTTAGATAGGGCAGTTTGTTAACTTTTCACTTAACCGGATGGGCGGTTTCGTAATGAGATTTACGTTAAGCGAATTTGGCGCAAAAACGCTTTGTGGAGAGCAGGAATGTGTGCGTAAAATATTGCTATTAAGATACATAAATGTTCATCTCTGATCGGTCAAAACGGTTTGTCGGTAAAATGAGCGATGATAGTTCTCTTTAACATACACATTCATAACTTTAACATAACACACCCATTCTTACGTACAGTTGAGTCTGTGGGCTCATCATTTTGCGTAAAAATGAGTAAAACTGTGAAGTGAAAAGTTCTTATCTGATGTACATGGTGAGTCACCACAAGTGTAATAATTTTGTTGTTGCTGTGCCATGCAGATGAAGCATTCAGTTCTCGCCCTGCATTCGTCTTGATCCCTTCCATCCCAGTTCGAGTAAAAGCAGGTCGGGTGCGCACGAGCCGAAGCGCGTGGTCTGCATCCGACGCGCGAGGTCACAACTTCGCGGGCGCGGTTTTGCCTCGACCTTCCGCGCGCATTGTCTCCAGGCCTTTCCACTCGGAAAGTCGAAGAGCAAAGTCGTCGCGACCCGCGAAGACTCTGCGCCACCGCCGCCAAGGCGCTTCGCAAGGTGGGGCCTGGGCCACGCCCCCTTCGCGCTACCACCACCACCACCGCCGCCGCCGTGTGTTTTGCCGGGGCGCGGAGCAGCCCTCGCGGGACAAAGGGCGGAGCGCGCGAAGGGCCGCCGCTATCACTTACGTCGTGATTTATCTCGCGCCCCGGCGGCAGCGGCGAAGTCGCGCGCGCTCCGGGGCGCGGGGTCGCCGCGGACCACCGCCGAAGACGCCGCGGGCGCGGGCCGCCTCGGGGCGGCGACCAGAAAAAATGAAAGCCACATTTATAATCATTATTTGCACATCGCGTCAGCTTGCGGTGGCGGCCCGCCCCGCCAGGGCGCGCCAAAGTCGAGTTTCTTCTTCTCGGCGAGAAGCTGGAGGTGCAAGAGTCCGGCACTGCGTCGGAAGGAAGTTAGGTGGTGTCTGAGGGGAAAGAAGAGGACGCGAAGAGTGAATTCGCGAGCGGCTCTCGAAGTTGGAAAAAAAGAAGTCGCGGGTTGTCGATATGGGAAGGGGAGTGATAATCGATTTTTTACGCAAGCTGTTCCTTAAACGAGAAAATGACCCACAAAAGTGAAAATGTCGGCGGAAAACATCTTAAATATTGCCTATTCATGCTTTCTTTAATGCGTAAACCGCCACAAAGGTTTCGAAAACGGGAGGGCGGATGAAATTTGAGGGGGGAGCTCGAAAGATTAATGCTGTTTTCGGAAGAAACAGACTCACGCAGACTTGAGCCGACAGAGGACGACCCATAATGCGGCGCCGAGTACCGGACGAAGTTTAAATTGAATTTTCATTTGTTAGGAGTGGCAGGAGCGCTCGGTCGCTCGCCGCCGACGGTGGCCACCCCTCGGGAGGTCGAACAGTCGGCACCGAGTGGGCGGGGGGCGGCGCCGGTGCGCGGCCTCCGCCCTCGGGGCCGTGACGTGGCAAAAACGGTCTCGGCGGTGGCGGGGGGTGGCCGTCCACGCCCCCGCGGCGCGCCGGGGGCGGAAGGGTTCTCCGAAAGATGCGCCCCGCCCCCATCCCCGCCCCGCGCCGCGCCCGGCTACTCTCTCACAGTTCTCGCCGCCCTATTCTTCTCTCAGCGCGATCGTTTAGACGCCGCTTCCCCAGATGGACGGCGGCGTCTTTCAAGCGGGCTTTCGTGAAGTCGACAGTAACCGATTGGAGACGAGGGGCAGGTGGAACAATTGAGAAGGATTAAAAGACGTCAAATAAAATGCGTAGAGGTTAAAAACCTATATTAATCTATTGGAATTTGAACGTATCGCTGATAACAGGCTTTCTGCATGTCAACTGTCGAAAAAAATAGGAACACGGAATTAAAAAACACTGCCATTGTGATTCAAGGTTGTTTTAAATAGATCAATAGAATCCAATTGAAAATTGTACTTTCATTTGTTTACAAAATTATAATACAATTTGACGAAATCTATTTGCAATAGGAAATTGGACAGGAAACACTCAGACATGTTCATGACAATTTCATTACGGCTCAACCCACGATTATTTGTCAGCTGGCAAGCATGTTCGTGCCCCAGCAATGCAGCAACAATCAAACCTGTCATTCATCGCTCCTGGAACCCCACTATCTCCAGTCGTCTCAGGCAACTTTCCGGAAGCGAGTATGAGTGGGGGGGGGGGATCAGGTTGTTGCTCCTGAGAGCAATCGAAGAGCAATCGCTCGTGCGGCGGGGCGTGTGAGAACTTCGCGCCTCACGAGTCGGCCCTCGCGCCCAAGAGCGGCGACGGATGGTGGACGGGGGATGGGAGGGGTACCGGCGCGGCGGGGCCCTGCGGCACCCGGACGCCCTCTGGCGGCGGCGGCGGGGGGCAGACGCCCGTGTCATTAGAGCAAGCGCGGGCGGCGATCTCGCGAGTAACGCGCGTTAATGGCGGTCCCGGCGCTGCTGAATGCGCCGCTAACAAGTCCGCCTGCACTGGCTGCGCCTGCGTCCCTGTCCCTGCCACACTTCGCCGCGCAAGTTAACTTGCTCGTGCCTTCAGCACTTAATCTTCACTACTGGACCAGAGTGAAGTTAGTTAAGTAATTTTATGCTGTAAAATATTTGCAGTGCCTAGCACATTTTTTGTCAAAGGTTGTTTAAAAATATGAGGAAGTTTGAATAGTCATAGGCCTCCGTGACTAGTTGTTGCTGTCGAAATTATTATTACGGTTCTGAATATATTCAATAGGACAAAAATGTCTCGTGTAGAGTAGGTGGGATGATTATGAAGGGCCCTTTTCACTCCCAGGCGAGGCCTGCAAACCTTGGGTTGCTCTGGTCTTACAGCCCTGTTTTCGCAGTGGTAAAACCTACGGGCCATGCTTCACTTGAGAGTGGATGGGACCCTTTGGAGGTGCAGAGATTTTTTTATGATAGATCATTCAGAGTTGAGAGGTCAAACAATTGAACAAGATGCTGAGAAAATTGGGTAGTTTGTATTCATCGAAAAAAGTAGAAATGTAAGAAAAGGCAAGTTAATGAAGTTAAATAATGAAAGCTCCATACAACAAACATAAGAACGTAGAAATAAAAGGAAATTGATAACAGTCCTTGATGAATCAATGTACAATGCACAGAAAAATACAGCAAAAAGACGAACATTGCATCCGCATTCATAGAATTAATGACTATTAAAATATTTACTTTTAGATTCTGATGAATTGTTATAAAGTTCTTAGGGTAAAATATCACTCGGACGAGATTCAATCACGAATCTCAAATAAATACCTTCAACATTCTTGTACTCTTTTCCCTACGTTTGAAAGACACTTCCATCAGACAGAGATTCAAAGACACTGCGCAAGTAATGATTGCCGTTACAGCTTTTGCATTTTCTAGTAGCCTCATAAATCCTTTGGTATCTACAGGCTATTCATGTATATTCAATAAGAACTTTACTGGAGATGAAGAGTAAGAAAACAAACGCCACCAACATAAATCCAACGAACGTCGAATATTAACTTGAAAGCAGATTGTTGTTGTACTTAGCGAGTACACTGTAATATTTAGTGAACTTTCGGGCGATATTAAAATACACGCAGAAAAAGAGCAATGCAGTACACATGTTAGGTATATAATAAATCACATGTTTGGTTAGTGGCGATTTATACACATCTCTATAAATGAAAAAAGAAAAGAATTTATGCAAATAAACAATTTGTGAAAATAATTCATTATCCTATTTACTTCCAAATGAGATGCTTCATATTTAACGCTATCTTCATCAAAATTATCTTTTAACAAGTGAACTCGGTTCCTCCGGTCCGTCAGCGTAACCGATTCTCTGTTAGTAGGGCACCCCCGTAGACCGTCCATTCCTGAGCCCTATCCTGCGGCGACCATACACAGCGCTGGTCGGCCGCGCTCCTTTGCGGCGGAACTTTGATACCGGAGCCGCGCGGCGCGAGAGCGGGGGTGTCAGCGCCGGCGGGGCGGGGAGGGGGCAGGTGGCTGCGGGGTCGTTAGAGCCTAATGAAGGCGGCGGCGCGCAAAAGGTGCACGTTCCGAGAAACGCCGCACGCCCTACGTAATGCGCGGTAATAAGCTTCCACGGCGCGGGTGTGTGTGTATAGGGCGGGGGCGGTCTCTGCGCTGTACCGCACCGCAGCCGGCGACGGCGACGGGCAGCAAGGGCGGCGTCTGTGAGCGATTTGAAACCCGTCTGATTAACGCTACTGGACTTCCGCCACGGACCCCAACGACCTGCCGTTGCGCCGGCTCCCTCGTTCGCTAGGCACCTTGCGTTAGTCTCCCTCCCTCTCCCTCTCTCTCGTGCCTCTCGTTTGTTTGTTGCTTCTTCGAGTTACGTACTCTCTCTTGATGAGGCTGGGTTGTGTCACTGCCCGTCTGGAGGTATGCGCAATGTGTCTAAAGGTGAATGGAGAGACGACGCGACTTCTGACGAAGCGTTAAGGAAGTCGTACAAGGATATTGACAAACATGGACTGGCAGTGATAATCAGAAACGTAAACTATACTCTATCATAAAAAATTAGAAGCTTCGTAAACAAAAGTAAGCGGTACATAGGAAATGTATTAATTTTATTCAAAAGAGGCAGCTCATTTGAGTGGCAAAGACAATTTTCCTTTTGGGTGGGATTTTATTCGTGTCGTTCGTTCGAAAGCAAAACTCTTTGTTTTACTGACCTGCCATATTAGGGTTTTAACGACAAAAAACACACAGTAGCTCTCTTTCTAGACATCTCCCAAGCATTTGACAGAATTTGGCATCAAGGACTAATGTACAAACTACGAGAAATTGGTACACCCGATTATCTGCAGAAACTAATTCAAAGCTTTCTTACAGACAGATGTTTTCAAGTGAAAGTAAATGATACTATTTCACCTCTTCACCCAATTCTCGCAGGTGTCCCACAAGGTTCTGTTCTTTCACCAACATTGTTCTCAATTTTTACAGCAGACTATCCAACTCCACAGGAAGCAAGTATAGCTCTTTATGCAGATGATACCGCTATTTTCACTTCACATACTGATATCAATTTAGCTTATGATTACATACAATCCTACCTTCACAGCTATACCAATTGGACCAAAAAATGGAGAATTAAAATTAACCCCTTAAAATCACAATCTAAAATATTCACACTCAGACGTCCTCCCTTCCCTGCACCCTTACGAATAAACAACACCGATATTCCCTGGCTTTCTCATTCTTCGCCAGTCAAATACTTAGGTGTCTTACTAGACAAACGGTTAACTTGGAAACCGCATATTATTTCAACCGCCCAAAAAACACGTGCAAAAATGTTTAAATTATACCCTCTTATCAACAAAAATTCCACCCTTAGCACAGAAACTGGGCTGCTCATCTACAAAACGATCATTAGACCCACAATGACATATGCTTGTCCAATATGGCGCAACATAGCACCTACCAACCTATCCATTTTACAGAAAATCCAGAATAAATATTTAAGACAAACCTTGAATGCACCATGGTTTATTTCTAATTCCCAAATCCATCGAGAGCTTCAAGTACCTCTCCTCTCGGAATTCATTTCGCAAACATCTCTAAAATATTATTTTCTCCTCCACGCATGTCCTAACACTCCAATATTCAATCTCTGTCAAAACTCACATTATCCTTCACGCATTAGATCCAGATTCCCCAAAGATCTCTTTCGCCCACCCTGAATCATAAAATAATTTGCCCCCATTCCCATAAACACCCTCCCTCCACTTCCACATAATAAATGCAAAACTTCCGTTAGTCAAGTATTTCAAATAAGAAATTTTAAAAATAGTGAAGGGTTGCACCGAGACCCGCATTTGCCTCAGGATGGCCCCATAAACTCATGTATGTAGCATTGTACCCGTTAAAATCCCCGAAAGACGAAAGTCGAACGGGAAGAAAATAAATGAAAAAAAACTGCCTATATTAGAAACTTCGTTACACCGTGTGATAACCTGTAGTCTTCTCATTCCTGGTCACCGACACGTGTTTGTATCGGGCAGTTTTTCATACACTTGGACAGCAACAACTTGATTACGTCAGCGACCCGAATCATTTTTATAGAGGATTGTACTTCGCGATTTATTTCCCTTCTCACAGAAAGCGACAGCCCCAATCACTGGTTTTATGGGCACATGCGGACGCGTAGATAAGCATGTTTTGCGCCAAATTCGTTTCAGCCGTCAATGAGCAATAAAGGAGGCAGATGTTTTGGGGAGTTTAGGAGAAATCATAAGTAGTACCGTTACTCAAAATTAGCAATATGTTTTAGTGCCTTTGCTCACCAGAGTAGTTTCTATTCATAATCGTTCAACGATAGCTATTTCATATTGTTCTTTTTATTGACGTTTCGCCTAATTGATTTTTTAGATAGAACAGTAAAGAACGAAGATAAAGTTGCTTACGACATTGACTCTAAGTCTTGCTTTAATTACCTTCTACTGAATGAAGAAAAAACTTCTTGAAACTCAGCGACAACAAAAACATCTGAAGTGAGATGCAGTCGCCTGCTTATAGATAGAACTTACAAACTTATCAATATTGTATGCACGATATCCAAACCAAATATAACTTATTTGTGCAAATCAATGTTTAGAACTAGTAGTTTGTATTTTTGTCTTATATATTTCGAAGCATTTTTAATTGCTTATAATGTTATTAGATCTTGCTTCGAACCAGAATAACATGCAATAAGAAGTGTCCCATACTTGCCAATGAGAAATACACAATGTAAACCCCTCGAAACGCACCAGTTATATTCAGCTTACCTGAAACAGAAAAACGAAACAAATGGTTAGAGCTAGATCATAATTATATTTTTAATATTAATACCCCATACTGCAAAATACTCTTGGGGGCTGTAAGAAAGGGCTTTAACCCAATAAAACATTTATGTACTCAATAAACAAACAAAATACCCACAAATCGAAAATAAGGGAAGTTGGAAAACTAGGACGGATTAAGTTTATAATAGTTGTTTTCAACAATGTTGACATAAGAGTATTAAAACATTGAACGTATTCTAAATTTTGCAAAATATGAAAACATTATTACGAATATAATTTCTATAACAATATTGTTTATTTCTTTGCTCATAATAACAAGTAGTTGCTATTGGCGAATTTTACTGCATGGACAGGAGCAGGTTCTGGAGCATTGCTCATACTCTTGCGCCGGCCCTGCTGAAATATTGTTAAATTTCAACCTACAATTTCCGACAGCTTGTTGTCATATTACGTGCTTCAAAGCGCTCATCTGATGCTATGACTTCTTTAGGGCACTGACGAAGCCCAGCTCTTATCCCGCATCGTGCCTTCATGGAAAGTTGAGGCACATAGAATGATTTAATACCTACAAAATGTAGGGACCAAAGATGGTATAATTTCCCGCATTTGGTGACTTACATTCTCCCTTATTTTAGGAACTTTTGTATATTTAAAACAAGAAGGGTTTGCGTTTAGAAAGTAGTTCGAGCTTTCTGCCAAACCAAATTTTATGATTTCTGCTTTAAATGAAAGATAGTGGTCCCCAAATGTTACAGCCTTCTTCACCGGTTTTAATAATGTATACATAAGTTTTAATAAAATTGTAAAATTAATAGAATGAACGCTTACGAGCACTCATTAGTTTGTTATTTTATACTGGGAGTTGCAGTTGATCGAAATTTTCTTGGGTGGTGCAGAAAAAACTATGGGTGGACTTGTTTATGTCGTTTTCTTAGGGAGTTGGTACAACCAAGTGTCAATTTCTATCCTCTTCCAAAATATGTTAGGAAACAATGAATAACAAATCAAAAATCCCATTTATAATGAATAATACAGTGGAGATTAAATAACAAGTAGTGCTTATAATAATTGAATTATTGTTCTCCGCGAGGTGGGAAGACTCTTTAGACTAATTCAGACTGCCGCCTGTGAGTTGCATCGTTTCGCACGCACGGAGCCGGGACCCTAGGTGGCGCGGGGGGCAAGGCCGAGCCCGCAACCTCGCCCCCGCTGAGGCGCCCCGCCTCGGGCGGGCGGTGGGCGGTCAGAGGACGCAGGAGTGCGCGGCGCGCGCGCGCGGAGGTAACGGCGCGGCGGCGGCGGCGGCCGGGCGCCACCTGCCAGCCCGTTACAGCGCCCGGGGCGACGCCGCGACCCCGCGGGACCCCTGGACCCGCGCCACGGCAGCCCAGCCGACGCGACGCCACGGACGAGATGCAGGGGAGGCGGCCCGCGATGATGCGGAAGAAAACGGCACCGCAGATGTTGACGAGGACGGCGAGAGACGCTCAATGAGCACGAACGCGTCAGCGGAAAGAATGGTAAAAAATAATGAGCCGTTCTCGTGTGGCGTTGAAAGTGAGTGTTGCGAACGAAATCAAATAATTTCCCCAATAAATATATCTATATCTATATCTATATATATATATATATATATATATATATATATATATATATAGAGAGAGAGAGAGAGAGAGAGAGAGAGAGAGACAATATTATACTGGTGACACCCCGTAAATTCAACGTCGCCAAATAATAGAGAACCATGTATACGTAAAATGAATGCAAGAAGACAATAATAAAATGAATCATGAATCATCTTGAAGAGATGTGGACAGAATAAACTGGCGAAGGGGGCGTTTACGTAGAGTGAGAAGTGTATGCAAAGCAGAGGGCGACTTCCTCGACGACAGTAGCAGCGTTTGAGGCTCCCGAAGCGCCGGGAGCTGACCCGCGCGACCCCGAGCGACTTCTGGAGACAGCGGCGCATCCTCAAACGGCTGGCGGTGGAGGCGGAGGCGGGGCCCGTCGCCGGCTGTGTGGCAATGCCGGCCGGTCGGCCGGCCGCGCAGCACGCGCTCGTCCTCCGCCCTCCGGCCCTCCTCTGCCTCCTCCGGTTCGTCATCCTCCCACCCCTTGCTCCTCCCTCCTCCTCCGCTGCAGCTTCCCGAGGTCGGTGACCCGCGCCCGCCCGCCGGTGACCCCGCGCGCGCGCCGCGCAACCTGGCGGCGAGGAGTCGACCGGCAAGTCCGCTGCCTCCGCGCCAGCGCTCCTACCTCCCGTTGGTTCGCGTGGGAGGTGGATCGCGATTGGTCTAATCAACAAATTTATTTATTTCCGTGTTAGCCATCAAATACTGCGTTGAGCAAACAAACTTAGGAAAAATTAAGCATTCTTTGCATATAAAACAAAATCGCTAGCTGCCCAAACCCTTACAGTGCAGTAATCTGCTTTTGGTAATACTTGTCAGTCGTTTTTGGCAGAACGATATTTTTTGCATAAGAAAAATTGACCCCTCATAGCATTCTGCAGAAATATCATTAATGATTCATAAGTGACCTACATCTGCGTCCGTACACGCTTTAGTAGGAGCCGTTGTTATGGAGATAAGAATTTTAGCGGAAGAATGTGCCACTAGTTTCACGCATATAGACGTATTTAACAACGATCAAAAGGATTAAAATATGAACTGAACCTATCGAAATATATCGATGAAATGCGTTAATCTAGTCAAGAGATGGCCACCGTCTGTTTCATATTTTTGTTTTCATCATTTGTCCTCAGTTTACACAGAAGGGGAAGGGGAGTCGAGGGACTATGGAGCGAGAACTGCGTGCAAGGAAGGTTGCGAGAACCGAAACAAAACACGCACGCGGAAGGGTTTGTCTTCCCGTTTGTTAGGAGCGGTCCTCATTTGTAGATGTTGGACTTGCACAGCTTGGAGAATTCTTCCGCCTACTTGAGTCATAAATCTGAAACTGTAGTGGGTACAGGTAATTTGGAAATGCATATGCGGAGAAAATACAATACCAGCCGTAGCATTTTTTCTAATTTGCAATTCGAATTCGTTAGTGTTCCATTAAAATTATAATTTTTGCACATTTGAATTCATAACAATTGAAGAGTTAGACGGATATGAATACTTCAAATACATATTACATACTATGGTCTGTAGTGAATTTACGGCTGTGTTAAAAAATTCATATGAGAAGGATTAAATAGCCAAAGACAATTGTATATTCTGTGAAAAATCATGAATGTAATACTATGTACTAGTGAGATCCCGTGCGATTAAATCGCACGGTTAGTCAAATAACCAAACTGTTTTCTGTTTAAATTCTTTTTTTGTATTCCAGCATTATAAACGACCTAACCTCACTAAGATCACTAACCTCTCATATTTCAAGATTTCTATTCAATGTAGAAAATCACGTTCACGTGCTTACACAAGCTACACTAAATTGAAACAAACAAAAATGCTTGAGATTGCATTTCCCGCCACCGTCCGAGTGTAATTTTCTTCCGATAGATCGCGTGGCAATCAGATATTACAGATCCCGAATTACTACTTTTTTTAATATTTAGGTATTTTTAACGCCCTTTTTCAATACGAATGTCACATGTGCAGGTGAAAAGAAACACGATTTTTCAATCCATTGCTTCTTTATACAGATCGGTTTCGTATGTCGCCCAATTTATTGAAAAGACCAAACAACCCTTTGAGAAATAATATATAAGATTCCAGTAAACGAACAAAAACAAATGCAAGAGATTGCATATAATAAGAGATCGGAATGGAATTATTTGTCGTGAACAAACGTAATTAAAGCAAGTAATGACACCGTCATATTTAAAAATCAGTAGTTAAATAACAAAAGATGTAATAAGTCAGCGAAAATGGTTGAACTCGCAAAAAAATGATAGACGTGAACACACTTCCCGTTTACCTAGAACAATTTGCTGAGAGGAAAAGTTCATAAAACGGCGCGGAAAGGTCCATTACTCACCTTCATGTAACGTAATCGCCCGCAAAGCGCGCGGCGCCGGAAACCCACGAAAACAATGCAGTACGAAGTCGGGCGAGCGCGGAACAGGTGGAAAGCATTATCTGCGCGGCATCGGGGAAGGGAGCGGGGCGGCGGAGGACGGGTAATGGGGGGCGCGCGGGAAAGAGTGTCGGCGACGCTAAAAACGCGCGCTGCTTGACACGCACGGGGCTCCGAGGGCGGCGAGGGGCCCCGCACGTGGAGGCAAGGCGCATGCGCGCGGGGGCGACGCGGCGACGGGGGCGGCGGAGGCGCCGGCGCGGGACGTGGACGCGAAAACGGCGGCGGCGAGGGCGCACGCGTAGGCCGCGCCAGGCGACGCAAGATGCATGGCGGCGTATATCTGGCGAGCAGATAGCGCGCGCGCCGTGCCCCGGCAGGTTTATGGGGACGTGATAAACGGCCCCGCGGCAACGCGGGGGAGGGAGGGCAGGGGGGGCGGGGGTGGAGAAGGGACGGGACGGGGAGGACGGAGGCGGCGCCGATAGCGATCTGCGCATTGTGCGGCGCCGGGCGGCGAACCGGCGACCCTCCGACGTTCCTCCCCTTCCCCGCCGCTTCCCCCCGCGCTCGAGTCCGCTCCGACGCGCGTGCGCGTCTCCGCCGCCGGACAATACTCCGCGCCGGCCGCGCCCCCCCCCCTCGCGAGCGCCAGCGCGCACCGATTAATGCCTTCGATCCCCCGCCGCCGCCGCCTCGCTCCTCAGCTCGGACACGGGTCGCGCGCGCCCGGCGCAGATAGCGGCCGTCCGGCGTCGTATACCTTCGCGCGGCGGAGGGGCCGATGCGGCGATCTGCCCGGCGCGGCCCCTCAAAGGACGACGTCGATAGTCTGAAATGCCCCGACGTGTTACAGCCACCTGCCCCTGATACGGTGCGGCCCGGACAACGCGTCCGTAGTATACTGTTCTCCTGCAGAGATAACGCCGGTATTGATAGAATTCCACGGGCCGGTTCTCTGCTCTTGGAGGAAATACATTCATTCACGACCAAGGAACAGGAATAAGACGGAGAGGGGCTAAGGAGGATACATGGAAAGAGGCAGGGAGGGAGAATTTATACTCGGATTTTTAGGGAAATTTAAAAGAGGAAATACCAAGTTATAAGAGGGTCGGTCACAGTTGGTCTCATCGTTGTGCTAAAAGCAACGACGTACTAATTTAATAGACTTTGATAGTCGACTGTTGAGTTTACAAATAAAGCATCAACTAGCCCAAAACTCATTTGTAAAAAATACGAAAAGTGAGCAAACACGAAAAAGATGCACAGAAATTCGTCCGGACAGTAAACGGCACGGATTTCAACACAATAGAGTCAGGGATAAAAAAGAGTTTTGTTCCGTAAACAAAACAGGCGCACCACAGATGCCCGAAAATGAGTCAAATCGCGCAAACTCTTTATACGGCGGAGTCTGCCCGCGGGCAGCTGCGGCGGCGTCACTTCGCAGGCGCGAGCGCCGTCGCCTCCGCCTTCGCCCCCGCCCCGTCTTTTGTCTTGCGACGGCGGCGGAAAAAGTGGAAGAGGGCGGCCAAGGTGACAGCGAAGGAGGCAGTCTCCGCCGACACCTCCTCCCCCGCAACAGCCTCCATCGCCAGCGTGTCCGCCCCCCCCCCTTCGCCCCGTTGTCCCCGCTTCGCCGTAGTCATCGCCGCCGCCGTCGCCTTTGCCGCGTCGTCGGCTTGCCGTTGCTTTGTGCGGCGCCGCGCGGCGTTGTTTCTCTCGTTTCCTTTTTTTATTTTTATTTCCCTTTTCCCGCGTTTTATTTCCCACCCCGTTTCTCGACACTCTGTAGCCCGCAGACTCACGCCGCCCGCTGCCGCCGCGGCCGCCTTTATCAGCGGCGTTTGTCTAAGACAGTGCCGCGAGGGCTTGTCCGCGGGCCGGGGCAACGCGTGTCTTACTTCCTCGAAAAATGTAATGAAAAGAGCCAGGCGTCTGCGTTGGCGGCGGCGGCTGCTTGCGATGACGGACGCTGCTGCGGCGGCGGCGGCGGCGGCTTTCGCAACGCCCCGGACGAAACCCTCTCCGCACGCGGAATCTCCGCGCGCTGGCCGAATAAAATTAGCATACATCACAATAAAGCCGGGCACTCTCCGTTTCGCTCGCCGTATTTCACTTCGCGGCCGAGGCGAATTCTTGGCAGGCGTTCGCAGCGTCGAGCCTCGGGGCTGGCGGGAGCGGTCGAGGTGAAAGGTCGAGCGATTCTTCTGTGTCGCGGAACGAGTGCATGCGATTCGCGACGGGGTGACTTCGATGTTGAAGAATTCGATAAGGACCTGTTATTCTAATATTGAAAAAAAACAACCATTAATTTAGCTCGTGATCAGAAATAATTTGTGCTCCTTACTTTATAAGGCCTTGATTAATGCTACTCAGAAGTCAATAAAATGGTTTGTGATTAGATATTAAAGTTCTTTGTAGCTAGCTCCAATTTACGCCACTACTGTTAATGAAGGGATATTATAATTTAGGAAAAACTTTAAAAGTGATCTCTGCCGTTACCACGAATAGACAGCAGTTAATGTATTTTCTGAAAGTAAGCATCATGCCATGTTACAAAGTAAGGAATTATGACGAAGTGCAATATTGCATGCGGAAATTAAGGGTCCCTTCACACACTGCCACTCAGCTGTGCTTCCGAGTGGCACTCCGGTGGCAATATATTGGTTTAAGTGTGGGTATTCACACGAGCGGCGAAGTGGCGCTGCTGCGGCGCGGGTGGCGAACTCGCAGACGCGCGTCTGCCCCATCGCCGGCAGAACACATGTTCAAGTGGCAGTCTTCGCCTTGGGCACAGGCTTATTTACGGTATGGCAGACATGGCACGTGCCATGGGCGCCACTCACAAGGGGCTCTATTTAAAGTATACCCGTTAAAACAAGTACCAGCAATTGTATTTTGACAGTGACGCAAATTCGATGCATGCCATGGGCGCCTGAATACCTACATAGGCCTCTGGCTCTGGGCCTCTAGGAAGTCGTAGTTAGCAGTCACATTTGATACGTGAGGGACATCTGCTTATGTTCTGAGCATTTTGAAATTGTGTACTGAAGATTTCATATCAGTGACAGAAAAATATACATCAATATGGAATACCAAATGTGAAGAGTAACAAACTTGACAAATAAAATAAAATAAGGCGTAGACAACTCTAATTTCGAAATTTGTAGTTTTCTTTTTTGTAGACTAATAAAAGTAAAGATAAGCATCTTCCTCGTCAGACTAAATCATGCATCTGACTGATTTTGGTATATCTGAGTCACGTGGATTGCCTTGCAACCGCCCGAGACCCTGCACCCACAGACGCACGTAAGCTACATTCACCTATACTTAGATTTATTTACAGAGCCCTTTGACAGCATCAGCTGTTACAGTGTCACCCTATCAAGAGTTTAAACTCACTACAGTGACGCCACTATGGTGACACCCCGTTCAAGGTCAAAGTCCCGATTGAATGACACCGTAACAGCCGATGAACTGCCAAAGGACACTAAATAAATCGAACTATAGCTGAGTAGCGCTGGTTGGTGACAGCGCATAAAGAGCGGCGCTTCTTAAGTGTTGCCACCGAGGGTCGCCGTGTGAAGGCACCATAATTCTGGACAATTACAGATCTCGCGATAGGATGGATATCTGTACAGAGAATAGTTGGACAGAGAAACATTGCGGGTGAATAAATATTCATTAAAAACTACGATCAAAAATATGTACAAAACGGTTCGAGTTACTGAATTTTCTATTAAACCCTCGCAAGCCATCAGGCAAGACGAAACCCAGCATCACGAATAGCCCGGTGGCGGGCAGCAATCGCGGAGGGCTACTGGCGCGCGATATCCACAACAGCCACGGAAAGCAGCGCCGGAGGGTTGCGGGCCAGAGGGGCCGTCCCCGCCCACGGCTGGGGTGAGGGGGCGTGGAAGCGGTGGCGGCCCCGGCGGGCCTGACATTCACTGACATTTCGCGCCGAGGGCAGGCTCGGGGGCGGGCCGAGGGCGGGGGCGCCACACAATCGGAGCAGTCAGCCGCGAGGCGGTGGTGGCGCCGAGGGCGGCGAGGGCGGCGGGGCTGACCCGCAACCCTCATCCGTCCGCCGACGCTCGTGGCCCCGAACCTCGGCCTGCCCGCTCGCTGGCAGGGGCGGGGCGGGGCGGGGCGGGCGGGGCGGGGCGGGGCGGCGGCTGCAGAAGAGACAGGCGGCGACGTTTTGGGCAGCGGTCGCGCCCGGCAGCTGGACTGGGCGTGTTCCCCGGTAGCTCGGGCTTTTGGGAACCAGGTAGCTCGACAAACGTCGACCCAGGTAATTTGAAGTCTTCTCCGCGGTGGAACTGGGGGGAGGGGATAAGTGATGGTGTGTGTGTGTGTTCGTCGTAAGCACCGTGAATGCGACGAGTTGGACTATAAAAACGAAGCGGAGAGTTGTCACACGTCCGTGTCCTGCAATTGGATAATGAGATGACTGTCTCATAAATAATGCATTATTTGAAGTATTATATTTTTTCGTAGTAAACGTGAAAATTGCGAATGACATAAATTACTAAAATATTAAATAAGTTTTGCCCCATTGAAAATTCACATTTTCAATCCAAAAACATCATCATTTTTAGCAGTGACTTATAAAAAACGATCAGGAATGAGAAAACAATTAGTCAAAGGCTATAATAAATAATGAAAAAGAAATGAATAAATATAAGGTTGTGACAAGGAAATTATTAATATGAAATATTTCAGAAACGTTGCAGCACTGCAAAGAATGTGTACTTAGGCTTGCTCGCAATCAGAGCAAAAATTATGTATTCATGATGAGAATTCTTATCTTTCTAGAACTGTTATACCGAGAACTCGTATCTCATTAAAATATTCCGGAAGATTACGAGCCAAGTAGGAGAGCAAGGCCTAGATGAGTGAAGAGGATAGGCAACCGATCGCAGGAGCGTTCTGGTTCTCTAGGAGGCCGTGGCCGTGGGCGGGGCGCGGAGTGCAGGAGGCCGGGGCCGACGGAAGAAGCGACGCGTGCCAGCCGGTTCGGTCCTCGGCCGGCGGCGGCGGCGGCGGCGAGGCGGACGCGCTCGCCCTCGTAAAGGAGCCGGACCCGTTGCGTTAATTTACAGTCCACTCGCTATTAATCGCTAATCACTTCATATATAACGCCGCTGCCGCCGCGGCGGAGACGTCTCCGGGCGCGCCCTCCGCATCGCCGCCGCCAGGCCTCGATCGCTCGCTCCGCTGCCAAAGAGGAGCGCCGAGAGAGATTGCGATCGGCCGACCAAGCACGCGATCCACACCAGCGAACTCTGTGTGCACTCTCTTTCACTTTGTATGCTGCTGCATATTATCCTATGAAATGAAAGAAATAAAATGGCTTTCTGGTACGACAAGAGAGCGTGAATGTTTTCTTAGTTCTGCTTTGACTTAAAATGTAAGACGTGAGTACGAATAATTGAAGGTCCGTAAAGCTATTCACTTTTTTCTTTCTTTCGAATAAGCCAATTATAGACTATGGAAATTGAATCAGAATGTTCCTTGGCATAGGCTGTTGTAAATGTCTGTCGTACTTGCGAGCTTTTTTCCTTTCCCATTTCCCATTAATTCGTTGACTTTGTTTTGATTCTTCCTATTTCTCGTTTTAAGTATTTTCTTATAATTAGAACATCTTGCATAGTTAGGAAAGCTTATATATCAAATTTTTTCGGCGTTGTTCAACGTTTCAAAGTAGCATATTTTTCATCAATATAAGCATTTATTATTTATCATTAAATTATATTTATTTTGAAGTAAAGTTCCCCAATAAACTAACATTTTTTATTTAGAATTTCTAAAAATACTTTAAGATGTGAGTCAGTAAATTAACGCAACCTCTCTGACATTAAGAATACTTTAGATTGTCACTGAATAAGAGAACCACCAATCTCTTTGAAATCAGTCTCAAAAACTGAGGTGGTTACAAAACTACCTTTATTTATTTATTTATTTATTTATTTATTTATTTATTTATTTATAGTCGCATCAACTGCGAGGTTATTAGCGACTATTCTGTAATTTTACAATAAGGTACATACATTAAGTTTACAAGGTTCTGTAAGTTTACATAGCATGGTTACTTTTTTTTACAATTATACATTTTTGTTCAGTGAATAGTGAGACATTACAGTTTATATTACACCAGGGGTTGGAAATATTTTACTACATGTGATAATTTACACAGTACGTATGCTTAAAAACAATATTACAGTTTGTTTTACAGTTCGACATTAATTGATTTGCAAAATTTTAAAATTTTTTCTTGTAGGAGCTTGAATAAAGTAAAGCATCAGAATTAAAGTTCTGTAAGATTGTTTGGCGGGATTGATTGTACATAGGACATTCCTGAATAATATGTATTATTGTTATTTGTTCATTACATATATTACAAATTGGGGGAGTATTCTGAAAACTACGTTTTTGTTAGGAATCCTAGCATGGCTTTCTAGCCAATAGCCACAAGTATTGGCATCTTCGAAACAACCTGGGAAATCTTTCGGGATGAAAAACCGATCTAAGAAGGTTCCGGTCATTTATTACTACAGCGAGCACCGCCAGCGGTTTTCTTGAATACAGAAATCAAGTCAGCACGTCGTAAAAGAGATATTACTTCTCAAACATTTTCGTGGAAAAGAAAAAGTTGCTCTCAATGGTGTCTATAATAAACGTAAATACCTTGGTCTACTTATCACTGGCTTAAGAAGGAAGCAGCTGATTCATGACAAACCAATCGATAATTGTAATGAAGAAACTGGATAATTGTGATAAAGGATTTGTTGTATTTGCTTCAAAGGAGTAGTAGTATGGACTTTCTGCAGAAGTCAACTCGCACGAAACTCTCATGCTGCCCAGTGTTGTTACAGAGCAGATTTTTAATTACCCATGACAAAAATAACTTTTGTCCGCCTAAAACAGAAAAAAATCACACTGTTTGGCCCGCGTTGCAGCAGTCAAAATGCAGTTAGAAGCGGCTTCGCTTTGCGTCGCGGGCTCTTCCAAACAGGTTTTCGGGCGAAACAACCGGCTGCCGGCGGGGCTTAGCGCGGAAAAATGGGAGCTCCTCAGTAAAAATTCTTCTTAAAGTGGGATAATGTATGTTCGCTTTAATGAAACGTATGTTGCGGCATGCCTCTGATAAATGTTGATCAGGCAGGTTTCTAAATGCGTGTACTCTCGGGATTCGGCATGCAAATGACTCGCATTCTTGCGGTTCTCTCGGTGAGAAAGATTACTTCCGTCATTTACCCTACTCTCGAAACTTTATACATTGTTGAAATCTTATCAGCTGTACGTTTCGTCCACTTTTAAATCCATTATAGTGATATGGATGTAATAATATAAAATAGTGAGAAGAAATGAACACTGGATAAATGAGAAAAAGATAATTGACAGGTGCAATTTTAAAACAAATTACAGAGAAAAGCGCCTTTGTAAGTCAGGAAGAACTTCACCCTCTAGTTGTGTTTACCCTTCACAACAATTTCACCCTCGTAGACTCGTCGATTGGTTCCGCCCTCGGTGCGTTGTTTTTGTATAAAGCCGTCAGCCGGCCCGAGGCGAAATTACAGGCTGTTTCGGGGGCGCGTCAAGCCGAAAGCGGCAGAGGCCGGGTGCGCCTCCGGCGGTCGCGTCAGACAGGCCTTCTCGCCACAACCTCTCTCGTATCGAAGAGTGTTTATGGGCCAAGTGCTCTCTGGCCCCCGAGCCCAACACCCTAGGGCCACCGCTTTCACTGCCACCATCGCCGCCTCCGTCCACAGCCTCAGCCTCTGCCTCCCTCCCGCCCGCCCCAAAACAAACGGTGCCCGATTATTCGCGGCGGCCGCCGCCGCCGCCTCTTCGCCCGCGCGCTGCTCTCCCCCTGACAAGTGTGTCCGCCCGTCTGTCCGCTCGGGGGAGGCCCAGCCCGCGCCGGGTGGAAAGGGAGATCTGCCTCCCCCGGCCGCCGCCGCCGCCACCGCGTTTTGTCTCGATGCAAATGCGCACACGTCACCCCGCGGGCCGCGAAGACGGCCGCAGCAGCCACCCTCCGCCGGCAAGCCTTCCCATCCCCTCGCCCGCAGCGCCCCTAGCGGTGGACCACCGCATTTCCATGCGAGGGCGAACAGCTGAAGGTTATCGATGGCGCTAAAAACCACGCCTGCTCGCCACCACCGCCGCCACTGCCTCCGCCTTCGACGCTGCGGGCAGGCTGACTCACGCTCGGCCCATTTGCATGGCGACACGGGTGGGGGTGGGCGCGCGTATTATCGCCGGCGAAATTGGACGTGAAATTAATACTGTTTGCAGAAAAATCGGGCTTTGCTTTATATAGGAAGCGTCCTTTCGCAGAGCCTGGCCTAGGGCGCGGGGATTAAAGCCGAGCCCCTCGCGAATAAGAGAACGCGATCGCGTAAGGAAACAGCGCCGGCAGCTTTGCTTTCCCTACCGGGAGCCCGCTCGGCCCGGCGATGCGGTTTTATTTTCGTGCAGTCGATATTGTGAGGTAACTGGAGCGAAACGTTTGTTTTCAACTGACTTTCATTCAGTTTCTTAGAATCCAAACGACAATTGACCACGATTGATTTTCAATAGTTAATGATTTGCGATACTGAATATCACGCTTACTCGATAATGTGTTGCCTCTTAGTAGCTTATTGTAAAAGTTTTTAAGTGCGTAATTACGATCTGCAATAGCTGGACTTCTAAACGTAAGAAGTCCTTGCAGTGTTTGCGAAAAAGGCATTTGCATGGAGGATACAAGAAGGAATACCAAAATTTGGCATCGACTAAACGCTCAACATTCCTCACCCATAAACAAAATAAATTTCCCGTTGACGTGAACGAGAAAAATGTCTGCCACACCAAAAGCATCCGAAATGCGCGCCGGCCACGCAAGGGCTTCCGCGGGCGACGGCCCAGGTGCGGCTGAACACGTATCGCCCATCGGTTCGGCGGCGGCGAGGGAGCGAGCCAGCCGGGGCGGTGGCGTGGAGAGCGCGCGTATGCGGAAATACACACGCGGGTTAAAACGAAATTAAATGCAGCGACTCAACCGCTTATTACGAGGCTCAGCGGTGGCCGACGTCGGCGTTCGGCCGCCCGGCAACGGCGGCGGGTTGGCGGTTATCTTTCGGCGCGCCCACGCCGCGCGTAATGTGCGCTCCCATCAAGATTTCAAACCGCCGCCGCCGCCGCCACGGCGCCGCATAAACAATGGCAGAACGCCGCGGAAGAATCGCCATTACGCGGATGCTTAGCGCTATCTGGCGGAGGTCGCGAGACTCATTCGGCGGCGCTACGAGCGTAATTAAGATTTCGGTAAGAATGAAAATAATATAAATTTAAAACTGCGGAATCACTTAGTACTTCCCGCGGCGTCGGGTCGGAGGAGCCATTACGACCGGTAATTTACGTACTGGCGGGCTCTCTCCGGTGCTCAAGGTTAGGCGCGAGTCCGCCCGCTTATCGACACTTCGCATGCGGCGCGCGGCGGAGCGGGGGTGAGCGGGGGCGAGAGGGGGTGTCAGGGGGCGGCCATTAGGCGGCGGCGGGGGCAGCATGGCCGGTCAGCGGCGCGCCGCCGAGGGCGGAGCGGAGTGTTGTGGCGGCGTATCCTGGCAACCCCCTTCCCGTCCCGCTCCGCCCCCGCGTGCGGCCGCCGCCGCCGCCGGGAGCAGAGCTGGGCGCATGGCGGGGGTGGAGGTCGGGGGCGGGGGCGGGACTCGGCCGACCCGGCAATGGACGCGCCCGGCTTGAATACGCAAACGATGTCTTGCCCGTCGAAGCTGGTCGTCGATGCGACGGTCGCTCGGAGCGGTTCAAAGGGTATCTGGACGACGCTGGATTAAATCTCGCATGCACATCGACAATTTGAGTCGTTTTATTTCTTCTTTTATATGATTTTTTTCTTAAAGCAATGTTTTCAGAGCCATTTGCAAAATGTTCAGTATTTACTGAGTATTCAATTTTTGGCATTTTGAAACCAAATTAACCAACTGTAAAATTTAATACCAATATCCGCGCGAAAAAGCACAAACAAGTTATTACATTGTACCGCAAATTCCCTTTCATCTTAAATTTTGTCTCAGTTATATAGCTCAACTGAATTCTCACTAAATAATGCCAATGGGAGCCATGTATTAATTCTTTTAAATATACATTCTAAATGTATTTTAACGATCCACTCATTCCGCGTTCAATGATTACTCTTGGCGAGTGTCATCTCAACCCTTCGAAAAGAAACGCGAGCTTCTCCACTAATAAAAGAACGCTTTTAATCCTATTTTCCGGGTAATTAATCATTCTTTCCTCATCTTTGTCACAAGGGTCGGCCAGGCGGGGAAAAAATCACGTTACTCCCAAGACTAGAGCAGAGGCTGCTTTCACTGTAAAAACGCGAATCGATATCGATATAACTCGCAGCGACGAACAAACAGAGCTTTTACTTTTACGATCCGCTGCCGCCGTCGCCTCTATGGGGAGCGATCGCGCTGGGAGAAGGGTGAGAAGACGGCCTCAGTGGAGCGCAGGGAGGGGGCGACGATTGATTCTTCAGTCACCCCTCCGTTCATGAGGACGGAGCGCGCGAAATCCACTCTGGCCGAGGAATGAAAAAGAATCGTGTGTACAGGCCTCACTGCACAGCACACACTTGGATTTATTTTAAGCATGGAATCAAGAATGTTTATCTTGTTATCTCTAATCGCGTTATACAATTCTAGTGACCACTTTTCTTGGAAAGGACGTGTACTAATTAATTATTCATTCAGTCATAGGCACTACGAATCTTCCACATGAGATTGATTAATACAAAAAATAGGAGTATTTGAAATCAGTTGACTTGAAGAAAGATTAAGAGATTTTTCTCAGCGGGCGATTTTTTAGTTCAATTTTAGTAGATGCATTAAATAATAGGAAACAATATATCATACAATATTTAAATAGTAAAATACAAGAACACTACATTATCTGTCACATCTCCTGCATCAAACGTAAAACCAAACTTTTTTAAAGTTACGTTAAGTGCAATGTGTTATTGTTAATGTGAATAGAAAATAAGAATAGCACCTTCTCATATCGTGTTTATTGTATTCATTGACGAGGAGTGCGAATTTGGATTCTTTAATTTTAGTTCGGCCGAACGTTTCCCACACGTGTCTTCGGTGTACAATAATTCACACGCAAAGAACTCGAATGAAGCCTGAGCTCGTATGCGCTGGCAATCGCGCAGCGTTGGCGTCAGGGTCCTCCACGTCGCGATAACCGGGCGCGCTGTCGAATTATTCAGGACTCGCGGAGCGCTTTAAGTTTTCATGCGGGGGTGGGTAGCGTGCGCGGGCGAAGGGCGACCCCGCTCGCCGCTCATCGCACCCGATACACGCGACGCCCCCTCCACGCCCGCCCGCCCATTCGTTTGTTCGCCCGCCCGCTTGCTAGCTCCCTTAACCCGCTCGCCTGCTCGTCCGCTAGCCTGCTCGCCCGCCCATCGCTGCCCTCTCTGCAAGGATGCACGCTGCCGCGTTGACCACGAGAGAATCAAAACAAATTAATTACGAGTGTGGGATGTGTTTCGGAAATCTTGACAACAAATGAAGGAAAAGGTGAACTCGCGAAAAATTAAATATTAATTTTTGCGTGAGTGAAATTTACGAAATGATGATCGAAGTTGAATTTAGTGAAAGTAAATCAGAAAGTCTTGCCTAAAATCGGTTAACTTTTCGCAAATTTGTAAAATACAGAAATAAAATATTTTAAATGAGTTCAGAGGTACTCATCGGAGTCATGGAATATTTGAAGTTACGATTCTTATTTCACGTAAATAGTAGGGATTCGAAAAGTATAAGTGACAACTAGGGTATTCTTTCATATTTTCAAACAAATGATAAGAGCACTCTTTCAGATGTTGGGATGGACTTCAAATATTTTTGCGAACAAATATTTTCAAAAGCCTAATTCCCCTTTTAATATTTGGTGGATTTATTATAACATATTCATGGGTTTGAAAAGATTATCAAGAATTCTTCTGTATGTTGTATTACTGAAAATATCTTTCAAGAAAACGGAGCTTCGGAATATCGCCTGACGAATGCAATCCGCGTACTAATCTTAGCTTCCTTCAGACGGAACTAACGACAGTTTTTGTTGTAGTGTTTTTTCCCACTGAAATGAAGATTCGCCCAAGAGATCATCTGCCATGCTTAGAAAATAAGCTTTTATTCTACAGATCACGATAAAGCACTCCCACTTTTTATTTAACAGCTCTAGATACGATATTAAGCTATGATCCGCTACAAACGTACGACGCTGGAAAAGGTGTCGCCGAGGCGCTTTGGGCGTACGCGACGTCACGCGAGGTATCGATCTATCGCCAGGTCGATCTCTCTCGCGCGCTATGTAGACGCGACGGCGATTGCAGCGGGGCGCCGAGGCGCGTCGTGGAAAATCGTTGAGTGAACACTCCCTGCGCGGCGCGGCGTACGCTCAGCGCTGGGACTCATTCAGCCGAGCGCGCGGGCGCGGAACGGCAGGCGGCGATTTCCGATTGTGTGGTGGGATGGTACGCCACTGGTTCCAATGTGTTCCCTTCTTAGGATGGTATTGCTGAAGAGCTCAGGAAAGGTCAATAATTAAAGCCTATACGTAAAGTTGATATATGCTTCAGTCATTATTTGTACGTGCTTACTTAACAGTGTAATAAAAACAACTGTATATGTATATATATATATATATATATATATATATATATATATATATGATTTATCGTAGAATTCTGTTGTGATAACGTAAATTTTCTGAAGTGTTATATTGCTTTCGCCTCAAATGTTTCTAACACACATTTTGTTTTTATAATTCATGTTTTTTTTCGATTTAATCCAATAACAATGTTTTAAATTTTAAAAAATCTATTCTATTTTTAGCTCCAGTGTTCAGTGTAACAAAAAAGCCAGATGCTGTGTCAAAACTCAAGTACCTCCGCGCACAGAGCCGAAATTCACCAAGAAAATGTAAATCTCATGTTTATCGACAAATTCGATGCCAACCTTTTTTAGTACTTTGAAGAAGAAAGACATTGAAATAAAAAATGCACATCGGAAAGAAGAAGACAAGAGTATAAAAACGAAAATAATCACATTCTTTTGAGGAAAACTGCGCTTTTGAGTCATTTTTACTTGGAAATCGCTATGTGGAGGAAGGTGCTCATTCCGCGGAAGGACACTTCGGTGACGCCGGAGGCCGCGAGCAGCGCAACCGGCGTTCGCGCCGGGGGCGGGCGCGTGCCACGCGCCGCGCCGGGTCGCGGCGAGGTCGCCCTCCGCGGTGGGCCGGGCCGGTGGGCGGGGGCGCTACCTGGGGCAGGGGCGGTCACGCCGCCGGCTTCTCCCATTTTGCCGCCGCCGCCGCGCCTTCACTCAAATTCGCACCGCCCCCCACCCCCACCCAGCGCTCTTTTTTTTTAAATACACACTCCCTAAACCGCTTTCATTCCGGAATGACTATCTTCCTTCCATCGCGTCTTCTTCAAACGAACCTTATTCTATAGACACGCGCGCCCCGCGTACAACAGTTTTCAAGAGGGAAACCCATTGGAAATTCGATTTTTCACAAGTTATACACACAGGGCGACGGCGTGTTTTTCCAGCGCGATTCCGTTATTCGGATTCCTGGCCGCCACGAGAATGGAGGTGATTTCGCCCGACCGAAGCCTCGCTATTATATAATAGATTTCGCCTGAATGCCTGTTTTCGGGGTGTTGTGTAGGTAAGATGACTGCGTGTAACCCCCTGGCGCGGAGGGCTTGAATCGTGCGAGGGAGATGGGAATAGCGGAAAGGAAACGCCAAGGGAAAAAAGAACTCCGGCATTGATCTTCTAGAGTCCATCTTCGGTTCCGTGACTAATGGCTTGGTGGAAAATGTTTCGAGTTTTTAAGTGACCACTGAGAGCGGAAATGCCTGTGGATCGCTAGTTGATTACACACGAATTCCCGAGAGCGCCGAAACGCTAAACGGTATGAGAGTTCAATTTATAATTGACCTCGTCCAAGCACGCAACAATAATTGCCCCAGCGGTGGGTGAGTAGGCGTTCTGGAAGTACGATGGGGAATTGATTCATTCCATTTGTGGATGAAGCAACTGATGCGGGTTGTTAATGTCGCAGCATTATATTTATCTCTGAAGTTCTCTAATAATGTTGTGGTGTAATGAATAGAAAAATAGCGATATATTATATCGCTACTTCATGTTCGCGTTACATGTAGGTATTTTTAGAATTACTGTGTTACTTTTCAAAGTAATGGTACAAATGTAATCACAATGATCAGAGAAATATTACACAAGTTAAGCACGAGTAAGTCTTTACGAATGTTAAATTAAGCTTTAATTAATGCTCTTCATCTGGTCCAGGGCTATTTCAATCGAACATACTCGTTCAACAGTTACTCTGAGCTCTACCATTTAACAAAATCCTCCTAAAGCCGATAACTCAGTCGGGGCTTACATATCACGTTTGGCCTGTAGGTAAGTCGATCAAAGTATTGATGGATTGAAACAATGAAAGAGGGTTATTTACAAGATGACGTTTCACAAAAAGACTTATTTTCTAGTTTGTTATTATATTGAAAGTTAATTTTAATGAGATGATTTAATGCTCATGACTTACATTACAGCCAACGTCTAATTTGTGGAATTAAAGATAAACATGAGCACGAAAGTTAAAAATGAGCACGAAATCAAAATAATGTTGTAATGACACCAGTTAAGTATCGAGAAGGGGTAAAGTCAAAGTGCAAATAGTTCCAATTAATTTCAGGAAGCATTTATCACGTTCTGTCTATACAAAGTCTGGTCAACAGCCATGATTAATTACGTTGACCTCGAGGAATATGTACATTGCTAGCGCTCTATTTCCATATTCTCTATAAATTGTGTAGTTGCGAAAGAAAACTAGTTAATAAGATGAATTCAATATTTTTATTATGAAAGACACTTGTATTATAAAATTTAAGTTAAAGAAAACTTCGATTATCTATCCTTCCCTGTAACATGTTTTTATTTTATTAACACTAGCGTACGTATTATTGAGTCGTCAAAGTTTCATCGCGCTCATGAATTGAGAAAAGTAACTAGTGCAGCACTTTCCTCGGTGGTTGTATGGTTCCCGGTCGATCTTAGCCACGAAGAAACCCAAACTGCACTGAAGTTCAATTATCTGCATAGAATCGAGAGGCTAAAGCTGTACACACAAGTGGGCTGCATCGAACGCAGGGGGGCCAAGATCTGACACAGAGGGAGGCGAGGGCGTGATGAATCGTGTGGCCTCCGACAGATGTCTCCCGGCGCGGTTTTCGCGTGTCGCCGTCGCCGCCGCTGCGGTCGCCCCGGGCGGGACCCTCCCTCGGAGCGTGAGCCATCTGCCCCGCGGCGAGCGCTGTTTGTGCGTTTTTCCTCCGCCCCTCCCCCTCCCTCCCTCTTTCCTACCCCGCCCCCGCCACTCTGTGTGATCTGTTTCGCCATCACTGCGCCGCAGCGCTCGTGATTGTCACGGAAATCTCATTTGCGGTGTTTTCTGTCTCGTAAATTGCGTGCCACCTGTCTTGCTCTTCGCTGGTGTTGCTTCCTTCAGTCTCCTGTAAATTTAACTGTTTCTTTGATTTCCGACTGGTGTGAAGATAGTCCTCGTAAATTGTCTCGGTCGAGGAGTTTTAAGTACGGGGGCGTTTTACGAGAGATCTGAAAAAAGTGCCTTCCTCGCCAGAGAATAAAATACGTTTTTCGGTATCTGATCGCTTAGAATTGTTCAAGAGCGTAAAACGAAATTTAGCGAGTTTACGACACTGAAGAAAGCAGAAATTCTTAAGTAATTTGGATGTCTTTAACATCTTAAGAGTTCGTTAGAAACTCATTTCCTCTTTTTTTCATGCATTGCACTAAAAAATGAACAATATTATTTTAACACCATTTTTTAGACAGACCTCGACGATTGCACTTGCGTACCCAGTAGTTTATGGACCTATTATTTTAATCATCGACAAAGCGTTCTAAACGAGAGGAAAATTATCTTCTAGTTTACTGACCTTTTATTTATATTATCGCAATTGCTGTTGAGTAATGGAACTTACAATAACGCCATATTAAGACTAGAAAAAATTCGCGGCTTCCTCACTGCACAAACTTGAGGAAAAACTCGCATCTCGATACAATGAATTCTCAGTTTCTTATAATTTTACCTCGAATGGTAATTTGTATACTTTGTGATCTCCCGCTAGGATTCCCTTCCAACTCACACAGCAGATTTTTCATAATCTTAGTGTACATAGTTGTCGCTATCGCACGGCAGTTTCCAAGTCCTCTTATCTGATCTTTTTCCCTCCTCTCTTCCCAGGTTTCGCTTACAAGGCGCCGCGTTCTGCCCAGCTCGAACAGCCAAGAATCGTCCCGGCGTCGGCCGCTGACAGTGACACAGAGCTCCCGACCGCCTCTTCTAGCAGGTACGAAATGACCACGCAGTTTTTTTCCCCGCGCGGCGTTCTGCCCAGTGTCGGGGCAAACAAACAACCGCTGGCCACGATGGGCTCGCGGTCCGCGCCTCCGCCACAGCGACGACGGTCGTCGGGGCAAGCGGGGGCGGGGGCGGTGACGGGAGGGGTGAGGGCGGGGCGTGGCGGGGGCCCGTCGCCCACCGGCTGCGCGGAGAAGCTCCGCACGGAGCGCTGACCTTTGCGCGGGCAAATGCCAGGCGGGGGCGCCGCGGTCGCCCTCTGCCGCCGCTGCCTCACTTGTTGAGTGGGGGCTGGCTGTCCTCCGTAACAACGTACGCGACGACTCGGAGATAACTCAAGGATTATTTGTTGGGCCAATAAAAAAAACTTGTGAATATTCTTCGTAATACGAAGTTCAATGACCCCGAGCGTTGTTTGTTATTGTGTGAATGAACTGCATTATTAGTGAGTGTGAATGTAAGTCGCTGACGTTGAAAAGATATAAAGTTAATAATTTGGAGGGGAATCGAACACTACGAGTCCCAAAGATGTCTTGAGAGTCTCCGAATACCAATTATCAGTAGTAATTCAAGCTGTCATCCGTATAGCATTTTTATTTTTAAAAAAACCAGCTAATGTTTATAGCTTACCCGTAAACTCCACATGTGTTGTGAGGGAGCCAGACTTTGGTCACGAGGTAGATGACCGCGTTCATTCATATTCGTATTCCTACGCCAGTATCTCACCAGTAGATCAATAACATTTCAACATGGATCGCATATTTAATAATAGGAACGGCAAGAGAAATTAAATTATATTAATATTACGGCTGAACGAGTTTTACTTCAAATCTAAAAACGGCCATTCCATTGCCCCACGTGGGTACCACCAAACACGCAAGGAACGAAGATGAACGGCACCTTTGAAAGTCAACATCAGTCACCATCGGCGGCTGCGAGGGGCTGAGCTTGTCGGAGGGCGACCACACAAATATGCCGCATCTGCCCTCAGGGGGGCGGCGCCGCGGGCGGCGGCGGCGGCAGCGCATTCAGCGACGCGTCACTCGCTGACATCGCGCCGCGGCCGCCCCCGACCCGACCCCGAAGACGGCGCCGCGGCGCGTCGCCTCGCGTCGCGTCGCGGCCGTTCCGCCGCGCTGCGCGGACACAATGCCAGCAGGGTGACGGGGCGCGGGCGGGGCGGGGCGCGGGCGAGAGGGCGCTCGCGAAGAGCACAGGGGCTCTCGCTCTCCTGCCTCTCCCCCTGCCCGTCCACCCTCGCGACCTCCCGCCAGTCATCTGCCGTCGGTCGCGCGCGCCTTACGAGATCCCGAGATTGCTGACCTCCCTCTTCTTCTTCTTCGTCGTCGTCTCCCACTGTTTTCTTCCTCCTCCCACTCCACACGCTCGCGGCCCGTCGCTCGGAACATCTGTTGGTTCCCCCCCCCCTCCTGCCCCCCAGCCGGATCGTGCACGAAGCGATGTTTGTTTCTTTACGGAATTGGTAGCGTGAAAGAAACCGCTACTTTTTTCTCATCGTGCTCTATTGTGGTCGATTACAAAGCAACGCTGGTGGACACTGCTGAAAATAGTTTGGAATGGGACCCGTTCTTGTTGCTTCTGTTTCTTTGCACCAAGCGTCAACAAGATTTACGGTATTTCTCTGCTCAACTGATTTCTCCTTGTGTAGATTCAACGCAGAATTATGGACAAATCAAAGCAATCGACCAAAAGAAATAGAATCAAAGATAAGCCATACAGATTGAACATGGAAGATATGAATGAGCAGATCTTTTCTTTGTATATATAACTTTTACATAACTGCACGCGTTTGGCGAAGATACTTTCCAGGGAAAATCCGTTAAGAAAAAGATTACTTGATGTTTTAGGATAATGGAGTTAATTTTGTAGATTAATCCAAATGTGAGCAAAACCACGGTCTCGAAATTTCAGTACACCACCCCGCATACAAGCGGGTACTTACGGTGGAAATCCGCAGCAACCCGATCTCCGCGGAAGCGGTTCGACCCCGCGCCGGAAGTTGCACGGCCGTCAGGTCGCAACGCGCGTAATCCCGAGCGCGCGCCTGCGATTCGGTCGCAAGTTACTCCTTCGCGGCCGCGCCTGCCAGGCAGCCAGCGGCCGGTGCGGCGCGGCGCGGCGCGGCGCGGCGCGGCGCGGCGCGGCGGGAGACCGGAGGGCGGAGAAGGCGGGGCGCGCTGGCCCAGCACCTTGCGGATTAACCGGTGTTTGGTTTGGCGGCGCGGGTGTGCCGATACAGGGCGGCGCGGCGGAGGCGACGGCGGCCTATCGGACGAGGCGTGGGACGGCGGAACGCCGCGCGCACGGTTGCCCGCAGCTCATCCCCAGCGTCAACAGGCAGGGCGTACGCGGCCGTAAGCCGCCCTCGCCTTCCCCGTCCCGCCCCCGCCATGCGCAGCCCCCGCTGGCGATTTCGCCAGTGTGCGAGCGCGCGTGCCGGTCTTTCGCCTCCGCGACACACGCCGTTATCGTCTCGATTTCCCTTTCAACACCCACACCCTCCGAATGATAGATCTGCACCTGACCCTTGATGTTCGAAAATGAACGGTAGGTTCTACTTGGTCGTCAAGAGCAAGTACAATACATTGAAATATACTCCACTGAATCTGATTAATAAACAAATTCATATTTATTTTCTAAGATTTAATTTCACCTTGTCAGTGCATTACACGTATTCAAAATAATGTCAGGCTGTGCAATAGGCTTCATGAAATTAATATTATTCTTATGAATTTGTGACAAGTAAACATGTGGATTTGAGATCGATACGTTTCTTTAAAAACAACTTGACGTATTTTCCAGTTTGGGAATATTTATTCGTGAGTTTCTATGATAGTTCAGTGTTGATACGTGAGCGCTTTGACAATCGGATCTCTAGTTGGCTCTCCCGCGATGCCACTACACTCGCAAGCACTCGACCTCTTGGCCTGCTTCATGATCTGAACAGAGAGATTAACCGGTAGGGAAGATGTAACCGGAGGAGCGACGCTGCGCGAGCGTTGCGGTGGTTGGCGTACAATGCGGACCTCTGGACTGCGAACAACAGGTAACATCCCGACTGGTAGTGCTTAACATTGGAAACGAAAGTCATAACTCGACTCGTATGTTCACTTCGCCAACGCTCGCCCACGATTTCTGTCGGGCGAGTCGACCGGAGCCCGGGGGGTCCGCGGAGGCGTGGGGAGGCGCGGGGCGGAGATTTCTGGGGTCGCCGAGTAATTACGCGGCCGATGGAGGCGAAGGCGCCGCGGCCCGCGGGGGCGGAGTCGACGCGGGGTGGGGGTGGGGACGGGAGGCGGGCGGGGGCGGGCCGGCGTTCGATATCGGCGTATTAGCAAGTCCGCGAGTCGCCATAAGGAACGGCCGCATTGTATGCAAAGCGGCGCGGTGCTCTGCCCGCGGCTGCGGCGGGCGCCAGCGGCTCTCGGGAACCTCCTCCATACAGGTTCTCGGCGAAGACCCGCCGCGCCGCCTCCGCAACCCACGTGGGCCGCCGCTCGCCCCTCCGAGATCCACGGAGCCTCATCGCGTTCCCACGGACCGCGCCCGTCGCCCGCCGCCTTGGATTCGGTACCAGCGACGATCGCGCCCAAGGCACGCGGAGCGCTCCGCGGCGACGCGACGGCACTGGGCGTGTGCTCTTCGCATTGTGCTGTCGTCGTTTAGTTTCCATCAGTGTCAGGATGGCGCCCGGAACCTACATATTTTCGATCTCTTTACGCATGAGCGACAAGTGCTACGAAATGTTTGTTACCGCACACGTTGTGTGTGAAGTACATGGTACGATATTAATGAAATGTTTTGTTTATATTAAGTTTAAAACATTGTTAATGAATAATCTCTTCTTCTGGATACAATGGAACGAGAAGAAATTAAAGTTGATGATTGCACCGTATACTACAATGTTTCTTCAAAATGCTAATATTCAATTTAAAATAATCCTTATAGGGTTATATTTTAATACAGTATAATTATTTGTTCATAATTAAATTATGTTAGGCTGTAGTTCACGGGATTTGTCGAATTATGAATAATTAAAGTTTGCCAAGATATCGGAATGTTTTAATTCCTTCATCAGGGCTTAGCAATACATTTGAAGTTGACAAACTGATTGCTCAATTATTCGTAAGTCGACCAATTCGGTGAACTACATCCATTGATTCATCATGGTCGTGAATTCTACAACGGTTAGAATATGTTAATTGGATTTTGATTTAAAAAGTGTGTAAGTGCGATTCTATATATCTGATATTCACAGGAATGCGGCGGGGGAATCTAATCCTAATGAAAATCCAATCCTTTCGGTTCCGAAGCGCGAAAGGAAGTCGCACTTTTCGCTGAGTCGTGGTGTCTCGACACTGCGAAGGGAAAAACAGCGTAAGGAAGCGTAAGCTTTCACGCTACAAAAACACGTCCATGCCTCTTCGGAGGACCGAAAACAACCACAAATAAGACTTCATTCTGCACGATCTCGCAAAGACACTCCTTCGCCCGACCTATTGTCGGTGAGAGTCGGAGTTAATTTCACGATTTCCGAGACGGGCGAACACTGCGCGAGGCGGGGACGGGGGTGGGGGTGGGTAGAAAAAGAGGCGGCGGGCGGGCGCTTTTTGGAGACAAGCCGCCCGCGCCTGGAGGTGCGAGTCGAGTGGCAGGCCGCGGGCCAACGACCCGACCGCGTCTCCGCCGGGTCCCATGGCGATGTCTTGTAGGGGTGCCTGACAATTGTTCTATAATTAGGTTCCTTGTCGAGGTACCTTTTTATAAGTCACTTGAGGGAAGTCCCGTACTCGAATCATTCGGTGTATTTTTCAGAGCCCCTTGATTGCCCCTCTTTACACGAATGTGCAAATCGATTAGCGGAGCTCGTAGACCGATGAACAGCTGGCCCACTGCTATTTTCTCAGGTTCAGAGTGGCTTTGGAACCGTCGGTGGAATGGCCAGGAAGAGCTTTGGAGCAGCGTGCAATATCAACATTTTGATTTTGGAGGTCAGTACGTTGTGAACGAAGTAAACGTAGAATTGGAAACAATAATCATCAAGGGAAGGCTGGGAGATAAATTAGGTATTATTTTTATATGTCACTTCGATCTTAAAATATTTGGTACTTTCTAGTAACTGCAACAGTCCCTCGAATCGTTTGTAAGTAATGAAATCAACTGATGAAAAACCGATAGAGAAACTCAACATTCGATTCTATGCTGGAACGTAAAGCAAGTTAAAGCGGACATCACAAAACAATATAAATGTGCACGAAGATAGACGTAGAAACAAGAAGCTGAAGATCGCAGGAAGAGAAGTGGTGGGCCGCAGCCGGGGCGGGAGAAGGTGCAGCATATGTCGCGCGGTGCAAAGCGCGCCGAAGGCCCACCAGGAGCGGGGCGCGCGGGGCGGCGGCGTCGGGTGGCGGCAGCTTTCTACGGTCGCGCATGACGCGCGCGTTAACGCCACAAAGGCGCGTCGTGCGCCGCCACCCGCGCCCCCGCCCGCGCCGGCGCCGCCGCGGGAAGATCACTGGGCCGCGCGCGCGCCTCCGCCGCCGCAACACCACCTCCCCCGCCGGACGCTGCCCCTCCCCCCGCCCGCGCGGCATGGCGCCCGCGCCTCGCCTCGCGCCGGTTAGCATTGGCCCACAATAAAGTGTACCGCGGCCCCGCAGTTCTGCACGAAGGCTTCCAGGAAAGGCCATCCCGCCGCCGCAGCCGCGCCGCCGCCGTGCCGGTGTCCGGGCGTTTCCGGAGGTCCCGGCGCGCGACCGGCCCCGGATGAGCGGGACGCGAGCGAGCGCGCCGAATCCGGGTCCGCGGGGGGCGCAGACACTCCGGCGGTGACGGGTTTCGCCCCGCTTTGTGCAGGTTTGGCCAGAACGAGAACTTCCTGATACACCCTGCTTCGGGTTGACAAACTTACTTGCAGAAATGCGTTACTTATTTTACGGAGCAGGTGCGTAACAGTTACGGTTACTTAAGGAATTGTTTCGTTGCGAACTTGTTTTTCTTTGGAAAGAAAAGGGAGTAAAGGAAAAATTTCCAACTGGTACCTAAACCTATTTCTTAAATCATTTAATCTGTTTGCTTAGTACGGACACGATCTTCGGTTTCTTTTAGATGAAGGAAGATGAATCATAACAGCATATTCGCGAATAATATACCAAATCTAACAGGTCCTTTCTTGAGAAATTTCTTCCGCCTCATTTACCACAGCTTTGTCCTCCAGGAACCAAGAACAAGCCCGCCATCACCTCACACAAAGCGCCGTCACCCCTCAAGACGACTTCCTCCTCCGGCGGCACTCAAGGCGAGAGCGGAAGGGGTTCCGTGTTCCGTGAGCGGAGGGAACCGCGACAGCCCTGCGGTGGGCGGGGCGGGGCGGGATCCAGACAGCATCTGGCCCAGCGGGGCTCACCACCGCCGCCGCGCCAGTCCCACGGCAAGGCGAGACAAGGCAGGGCAAGGCGAGGCGGGCCCGGCCCGGCCCGGCGCAGGCGGTGCCGACAGCTCCCCCCCCCCCGGCTCCCCTCCGCCTCCTTCGCCGGAATTATCAGGAGGATGCGCCCCCTGCCTCATCGCTATTACGGGGTGGGAAGCCGTAATGACGGGCGGAGGATATAAAGCGGGTAAGGAACACCTAGCATTAGCGCGGGGTGCGAGGGGCGAGACGCGGCGTGGCGGGGTGGGGGCGGGGACGCGGCGGGGTGGGGAATGGGGCGGCGCCCCGCATCCCTGGGAACCAACTCACCGCTGGCAGCGCGTCTCGCTTCTCTTCACTCACCTGCGAACAAGAAAACACCGCGTAAGTACATCACAGCGCGGAGTGGGTGTTTATTTTGTATTAACGTAGGAGGGAGAGGGGCTCGGAATAAGAGGCTACGAGGAGCACAATTGGTATGACATAAAGAGAACAATCAAGTCGTGAGTACACAATGGGAGGAGATGGATGTGGAAATTGTGCGAGGTTATGAATGCTGTCGTTTAGTTTCTAAAAAAGAGGAAAGGAAGTGCTTTAGTACCTACTGAAATTTATGGAAATCACTTCCGGTTAACAAGTTCCTTGGGCTTGGTCGAGAAGACTTCCGATTAGGAACCAAATAGGATGTCGAATTTGCACTTAAGCAGCATTATAAAATAATACATGTTAAATCTCAATATTTTTTTAAATGAAAAACATAAATCGTTAGTAAATACTGCAAGACAGTTACAAAGGAAGAAACAAAACTTATTTCTGCATTGCCATCAATAGATAACTAAAATATTATTTGCATACTTCAGATTTTCACCATTGGACATCAGTACAGAATTTTAGTAGGGAGAATTTTTAAAATAATTTTCCAACACAATGAGTGAAGAAATAGGTTTTTGATAAAGAGTTCAAGTTGTGGCTTGGTACATTTCATGGCTGATCACTCGTGAATTCCTCCGCTGAACCGTGACGGTCCAACTTCTTCCCCTCCAAAGGCCACGACTGTCTCCGGTTTCTCCCCTCGCGGGAGCACCGCCGGGGGCGCGAACCGACTCCCTGGCGGCCCCGCCCCCGCGCCAGGTACCGCCGCCGCCATACATCTCCGCCGCACCAGGTGAGGGCGGTGGCGGCGCGGCGGGCGGCGACGGGCGACGGGGGGCGGCGACGCGCCGCCGCGGCCTCGGGGACGCGTGACTTACGAGCCATATTTCACCGGGGGCGGGCTGGGGGCGGGGCCGCCAGCTCCCCGGCCGCCGAGAGACGGCGGCGGCGGCGACGGCGGCGGCGGCGGCGGCGGCGGCGGCGGTGGGGCTGGGGCGGACCGTTCGCCCATCGGGCGGGAGGATGGGAGGGCTGGGCAACGCAGCACACCACGACGCTCCCAGGCAGTCATTTGTTTAAACGCCGGTACGCTCTTATGTGAGCGCGCGCGCGCGTGTGTGTGTGTGTGTACGTGCTCGAGGGAACGCGACGACTACCTCGCTCGCGGACCACGCCCCGACACATTGTCGGAAATTTCGTGAAGAAACATTCTGCCGCGTGCATTTAAAGCGCGCGCCTGCTCACTCCCCTCTGCGGGCCGTTGTTCCTGCACGCTTAACATTCGGTACCTCGCATCCCTTACAAGCACTACACAGAGCCAAGGGAATTCTCGACAAGCGCGCGACTTCCCTGGACTTGGATCCGCTCAAGACGTAACAAACGGGGCTGCTTTAAAACGGTCTTAAATTTCCATTCTATGATTTCAAGTGTTGTTTACAATAGCTCCTTAAGCGATTCAAAATTAAATTAAAGCAAAAGGAAAAGGAAATATTACGTTGGGACTTAACTTTTCATGTAGTAATTCTGTTGAGAGCCCGTATTGAAAAGGGAAGACCTGAAGAGAGTTTCTGCAATCGCATTGCTGCGGCACAAATGGATGATATTTTCACCCATAAACAACGAGACACGTCGCAGGGCATTTTCACATTGGGGCGCGGCGGGGCAGGGAGGAGCGCCACCCGAAGATAACGCGCGTCGGGCGGCGGGGCGGCGCGGCGCTGCGTGCCGAACGATCGCAAAAGCCATCCTTCAGGCGTCGCTCTCTCCCTCGCCACCGCGAGGCGCACCGCACCGCACCGCGCCGGGAGCGGAGCGGCAGGCAGAGGTGGGAGCGTGTCAGGGGCGGGGGCGGGTCGGCGCGGGGCACAAGACCCGCGCGGTTATCGGCGAAAAAAGCGTAGTGGGGCGCGAGCCGCGCCGCCGGAGGGTCACCGGAAGAGATGCGTCAGACCCCGCGGCGCGTGGGGTGGGCGGCGGAAAACGATAAACGCCGCGTGGCCGCGCCACCGGCGCAGATCCCGTCCCTTGCGGGCTCACTTGCTTATGGCTCGCGTGTGGTTTTGGTTTCATTGCGGCTGCTGTTGCCACGACCGCCGCCACCGCCGCTGACGTGTTGAGTGGGTGGTTGTTTGGAGAACAGGATTCTCGGCGTTTCTCTTTTGTCGCCGAGAGGCTGCGAAATTCGTCAAGTAGGCTGACCTTTTGTCCCGAGACTGAAACGGCTTCCAGGCAGACGAACAGCTGCATCAACATTCTACGGTTTCTCTTTCTAGTATGACGCCTTTAAAACTAATAGCGACGGAATACTGTGAACATAGAGGAGGTTATGAAGGTATCATACGAATTTCAAACAAGCGAATATTACAGGCTGCTGTCTACATCAGTTGATTGATGCCCTATTACGTATTATAATAATCATAAATGCAATGCGGGCGTGCGATTACGCGGACGAAAAAGGCGAACGGAACACGTTCCGTTATTGTCTACGGCCTCCTCATTGCGTATTCGCTGTTCCCGCCGGCCGGCCTGCCGGCTGCCTGCGCGGCATGAGGGCGTTGGGCCGGTCTGTCGATCGACGGTCAGCGCGCTTGTCCGCCTCGTGACGCGAGCGGCGCGGCGCGGCGCGGGGAAGGGTCGTGCGGTGGCGGCTGCAACCACAGCCGCTTCGCCGGGCGGTGCTGGCGCTGCCGCTGGCGCCGGCTGACTTGGCGCCGAGCAGCGCGGGCTGTCTTTTAATTAAAGGGCGGCCGCACACATCTATATACCATTTTAATTAATCCCGAGTCATAAATGCGAGGGCATAAACCCGGCCGCGGGTGCCTGTGCGAGCTCGGCCGCGCGAGCGGCTACTGGCCGCCGCGGCCGTTTTCCATTCGAGGCAGGGGCCGGGCGGGGGCGCGAAGGGGCAGGGGGGGGCAGGGCACAGTTGGCCAGCCTGCGCAGTTTCCGCGGAGGCGGAGGCGGTGGCGGCGGACAACTTTTAGTGGGCGCGCCCGCGCGGCGTGTCAGCAGATAAGCGCGAGGCCCCGGCGGCTCCGGAGGAAGCGGCGCGGAGTTATACCGCAACTAATATGAAACATGTCCCAACCCCTTGCGCCCCTCCCCGCCCCCCGCGCCCCGGTCACCCGCGCCCTCCGCTCCGCCCGCCACGGCCCAGTTAGGTGCCAGATAAAAGTCTTGCGCGCCCCGGGCTTCCCGGCCCCGCGCGCGAGCTCCCTCCCTCCGCTCGACGCCCCGCCCCGCGCGATCCTCATCGGCCCGCACCGCTCCTCCCCGCCCGCGCCCGCCCTCTCTCCCCTATCATAACAGTGTTTCCGCTCCTGAATAACCATGGCCCGGAGAGCGCCCCCGCCAGAATAGCGGGCTAATTCTAAATGTTCTCCCTCTCTGTCTGGCAAAACCCCCCGGAGTTTGACCCGGGATAAGCCCAGCATCCACACAAGGGCTAAGTAGATAAGGTTTCAATTTAACCTCCGCGCGTGGCGCTCTCTCTCCAGCTATCTCGCTCTATCTTGCGAGCGCGGCGGCGGCGGCGGGCGGGAGGTGCTTTTTAGCGAACCGCGGGGGTGGACCGCGGCCGCACTCGCTTGCTCGCTCTCTCGCTCGACTCCGCGCTCTCCAGCGCACTCTCGCGCGGTCTCTTTCTCCTCTCACCGACTCTCTCTCTGTCTCCCTTGGTCGACTCGGAGCGGCGGTGGCGGCGGCGGCAATCGGTTTTAACGACGGAACTTTGTTGTTCCGGGGCTCAGATTAACCCCCGCGCGCAACCCCCAGGCCCCGGGCGGCCGCCCCCGACCCGCTCCCGAGGCTCGCGGGGTCGCCACCGCCACCTCTGCGCCCTTATCGCGGCTACAACATCTAAATGAAGTACAAAGACATAAATGTTAACGCGCGCTATTATTTTCGGAGGCCGCTGGCGCCGCCGCCGGTTATCTGCCCGCTGTATGCTCCAGGTCTGGCCGGGGACGTTTTTTTAAAAGTCGCTTCTCCGCTGCGCCGCCCCTCCCGTCTCTCAGCCCCGCCCCCTGCCCCCGCAACGCCGCCGCCGCCGCAACCGCGCCGGCGGCGTCGGAACGCCGCGCCAGCCCTTATTATTGTTATAACCCCGGGAAGACGCGCGGCCGTTCGCGGCGAGTGCGCCGTTCCTCTCTCCCTCGCCAAGTGCAAGGGCGTTGAAAATTAAAGATAAAGCATACACACAACAGCCAAGTTAACCCTCCTCGCCCTCCAGGACGTTCGCGAGACGGGGAGCGCGCGCGCTCGGGCTGGCGGGCGGGCGCGAGCGCGCGACGGAAGGGGAGCGGAGGGTGGCGCGCCCCGGGTATTTTTGCCGCCGCGATTACAATGTGCTCTTGACGCGGCCTTTGTTGCGCACTTTTTAAAACTTGTGTACACGGCGCGCCCTCTCGGGAGCCGCCGCGACACGCCGCGCCGCCGAGATGGTATCGCGCCTCAAGAAGCTCGCTCGCTGCTCGCGCCCGCTTCTTACTTCCTTCCTCTTCGAGCGAGCTCTTCTCTCTCCCCGGCCCCGTGCGCTAAGGAGCGGGCGACACCTAGGGGGAGCGCGCAGGGCCGCGAGGGGGATGCGGAATGTGGAAAAGAGCAGTGCGGCGGGAGCAGAGTCACACGTGCCCAGATTGCGTGGACGTGCTCTTCCCTGGAATATGTCCGTGAGCGCGTTTGAGTGCGTGTGGATTGGAGCGGGAGAGAATTGGCTCGGAGTGGGAGAGAAATAATGGAAAGCAATGACAACACGTAAAATCAAGGAGAAAATTCGTTCACGTAATTTTTGCCAAGTTTGATGTAATATAGTTTGCTCTGGTTAAGAGTCGGCATTTGTGCAACACTACGCACTCCAAGCGTACTTTCACTCAATTCAATATCTCATCTTTAATAGGTCACTGTACATGCACAGGGCGGCAGCAGCGGCGAACGTATGAGAGGACTTCTCCCATTCCTGTAATTGCTATTGCAGTATAATCCTTCAAAGCAAAATGGCTTGATTTATTGTACTGCCTAGTTAAGTGATGCACTGGAGCTACTGTGACTTCGTGTGGTTTAATCTTGTTCGACGTATAATCTAGCATGACGACAGGCACTTGGGATGCAAATTGACAAAACGAGATCGTGGAGCAGGTTAACAGTCCTCTTTCGCACACTGGGGTTGCCACTTTACTACGGCTGTAGTACTTTTAAACAGTTAACATTAAGATGATCATGTTAATGACATTCAGCTACTAGAAACGCTTTCGCGAAACGAAAATTTCTTTTCAAAGCACGTAAACAACAACCAACTACAACAATCCTACAATACTTCGTATCAACGAGTAAAGAGAATTCGAGTGGTCACAATGGACGATTGTTTCGACGATTATTCAGATAGTTGGAGAGTGTCAGTAAAGTGTCAACTTCGTTAAGAGGGAAAGCGCCGGTCCTCGATGCGTGTCCATTTCCACGCGTCGAGTCCCGTCGCGGCGGTGCCCACAATCACCGCAGCGATCTGCGACGCCGAAACTCCGTCGCGGGAGGAGTGCGAGTGAATTGAGAAAGAGCCTCAGAAAGACGACGGCGGCGGTGGCACCGAGCGTCACGACGGCGACGCGCGATTGTCCAAGTCCTCTCCTCCTCCTCCTGCGCGCAGGCCAACAGTGGGCAGAAGGGAGACCAAGAGCGCACGTGGCAAACTGGATGGAATTGGAAATAAGGATTTTATTTTAATTACAAGAAGAATATTTAAAATAAACGAAAAATGATGACCCGTTTTTTCTTTGAAATTTTTGGATGATTTCGGCGTGAGAAAAATCTGATTACCAAGTGTATATGCTACTTTTTCAAGAACATTGAAATAAAGAAACTAAGAGAAAAATAAAAAGTTTCACTATACAGCTGTGCTCATATGTACGATTTAAGGAATAGCAATTTGTGTTACAAGAATCTCATCTCTACCACTAAATAAGAACGATTAATAACTGTAATTTATTCACTTATTACTAAGTCGTCTCTCATAAAGCATTGAACATACCTCCTAAAAAAAGTAAGCATTTCATTTCGTGTTCAGAATTGACAGTTTTCTTTGGGAGCATGGAGCCCGTTAAGGCCCCTTTTCAAGCCGCTTCGGCCCAGTGCGCGCCGCGGTCGCGGTGACGCGCCCGCTCTCGCGCTCGCGGTCGCCTCCGGTGTCGTCTTTATTCGCCCGTCAACGCGTTCGGAGCCTCGCGGTTCACGCCGCCCGCCTGCCGACGCCCGCGCCGAGCAGAGAAAGTTGCCTGCGACTTGCGACGCGCGTGGCGGTCGCGACGGAGGGTGGTGGGATGAGGGACGGAGGGGACACGGTGTCGCCGGAGGTTGAGGTGGCTGCAACACTGTTGGGGGTAGTTGGAGGAGGCGAAAACGGTGGAGGAGGTAAGGATGGGCGTGACAAGCGAGGTTGGCAGCGATGGTGGCTGGTAAACGATGGAAATGAGGGCAAATGTGGGTACGGCGACTGGAATAATACAGTGACAGCTGAAACAGAGACCGGTGTACGAACGAAAAAAATAACAGCTATCAGAACGGTTAAGACAGGAGCTGACTCCGGTGATGGAGGTGAGGGTGACGGGGTGAATGCGGAGCGGTCGGGGCCACGATAAACTGACAGGGTGGAGGTGGGGCAACAGAGGAAGAAGGGGCGACGACGAGGACTACGGCCAGGGCGGCAGTGTCGGCATCGCGGACAAGCGGCGGCGAGGGCCTTCAGGACGCACGACGCCGTGCCGCTGTCTCCGGTAGCGATAAGCGGGCACAATCCCGGCCTCCTCCAAGACACGCGCTCCCCATTGTGGCGGGCGGCGTCTAGATCGGTCGCGGCGGGTGACAGCCGGCCCCTTCCCTCCCCTTCCTTCGCCAGGACGCGATACCATTCAGATTAAGCAGCACGGGCGCACGCGCGCGCGCGCGACAGTTCCATGCGCGCCTCGCTTCCGGCCTCCGCGCCGCTGCGGCGCTCCCCGGCGGTTCATCTAAGACTTGTTGCGCGGCTGTCAGTGACCCCTCCACGACTTCTGCTCGGAGTCGGCAACGTCAAATTTCTTACTTACGAAACGGAAATGTAAACTCAGAGAGTACTTAATATAGGGAATAGAAAGAAACATAACTTGATGTAGAGGGAAGTCGTAGGCTTCCGCGGCCAGAGTTGAGATCTTGGCTCTCCGGGTGACGCCGCGTAGAAGCGGCGTCACCCGAACAGCCAGATCATAACTTGATATTATTAAAAAAATTAAAATGTGTTAGTTATAACAGGATTAATATTATTTTCTCGCAATACATACTACTAATATTGCGGTAGGTGAGCGGGCAATAAAATCGTGAAGCTATTTTCCAGTAGTCTACTAACAACTCACGCTTGCCTCGACACATGCACATCTAGTGGAAGGCCAATTGAATACAAAGTACCCTTGACGCGCATCTGCCGGAAGAACTTTCCTTAATAACTTACTAGCGTTCGAGACGCACAAAAAGAAGGTATTTCCTCAAAAGACCCGTGCTATTTTCACGTTATTTCTTAGCATAGCAGAGCAAATTAAGTTTTTAGGATTGCCGAGAAACCCTATACAATCGGCTGTCACAGTCGATTGTTCCTGTTTTACGAGCTAGTAAACTTTATATACAGACGTGGAAAGATGTGCAGCTTAAATTGCGTGTAGCTAAATTAACAAGTTTTGCATGTCAGAAGGGTACTGATGCATAACTCCTCTCTCTACCGACCCGCACCTAAGTGATCGTAGTTGTGGGTGCCAGACTTTCACCTGCTGTGCAGCGATGCGGAATGTACTTGCAGAGAAAGGACTAATGAAAGAGTGACATTAATATTATTCAGTAAAAACTTTTTAATTTGAAACGATAATTTGGCATGGTTAATTTAACACGGTGAAACTAGATTTCATGTCACACACGTGAAAGTCGCAGGTGAAATAAATTATGAAATATAATGCAACAATAAAATAAGATACTGGCAAAAACGATCCATTTCTTGTACAGCTTCACTCATGTTAACGTCACGTTTAATAAAATACGACATAATACTACACTGCATGCTATCTTAAACAGAGTTTAGAGATTTCAACAATAAATGTTATTTCCTTTAGCGGAAATTCTCGGAGCAAAAGCTTGTTCGCGAATTATAACTTAAAATAACGCATAATAGCAGATAGTTTATATAGTAATAACAGTTATTGTGGTATGAAGTTGAGATACATTTGTGAAAAAATGAAGAAAGAAGAAACAAAGACGAGCGAAAACACATGATGACGAGAAAAAACAGATGAGCGCGAACATTTTATACTTTTCTTTAAAATCCAATTCTGGACATTATTCTGTAGAAAGTTTTTAATTCTTTAAATTTAAAAAAAAATTTGTAATTTAGATTTATTATTATTATTATTATTATTATTATTATTACTATTATTATTTTTGTAGCACTGAAGATGGCCGCAATGCCGCCGAAAAAGCTTCATGCAAGAATAAATAGTTACGATAGAGAGCCAACACCTCATATTGATTTCGATGTGCGAAAATGTATTTGCGAACTGAAATAACGAGCAACTAATGCCCATTCCTGTACTTGTTCACTTAAATTATGTATAAAATGGCGTCAATATTGCGTTTGAAAGGTGGTGCTGAGTTATTCTCGCTTCCACTAGGTGCTAACAACGCCTTCTTATAATCTTGAGTATTTCTTAACAAGAAGCTCATTGTAATGCGACGCGGCTACTGGTTTCACTCGGTGTCTAACAAATGAATGCTTTGTGAAAAAGACATCTTAGTCCTTAGTTCAGACGAAAGAAGCGCCTATTCGTGAAAATCCAATAATGCGTCATGGAACATCACGTAATTGATATCTATTCTTTTATTGTCTTTCGAATGTAACTTCCTTCATGAATGACACTGTCGTGTTCTATAAAGCTGCATTCACTTCATATTTTCTTCCCTGTGCGTCTATTTTTATCTGATGGTAACATGTGTCCTTCCTTAAAGTTGTTAGCATCTGAAACTTTTTTCTTCCTCACTCCCTCTTAGCATCAATTTCACCATTCACGATCAGTATCAATAGTCTTTTCGCAGGATGTGGATTGCACATCTCAACTTTTTTTTGTAGCGATCATCTTCAGCAGAATACAATCTGTCACGCTTGAAAACTTTTCATCATTGTTCAACAGTTTTTTATTAGCTGCCTTTGGCATTCTTCTCCAATAACTTGTTACACTTAAAAAAATTTAAGAAAAAATTTCGGTTGGATTTTTGAATCTAAATAGTTAAATAACTCCTAAACAAAGCGTTCTAGGGAATTTAAAAACTAAAACTTTACACGATGAGATGTTCTTGAACATTCTGTTACATGTTTGCTGGTCCGGCGCTTCGCAATATTAGGCTACCCCACCTGCTCAAAGACGCGCAGAATCTGCAACTAAATGTGAATGAGAGGGACAGAGAGAGTCAGAGACAGACAGGGACGGAGAGAGAGAGAGGAATGAAGAGAGAAGGAGAAAGAGAGCTAATGGATAGAACAATCTCTGCCGGGCACCGCTAGTAATAAAAATATTAATGTAGTTTTAGACTAAATTTGAGTGCTACAACTACAGGGAAAAATCATAAGTGGAAAAGGATTTAATAAAATACCTCTGCTGGTTTGAAAACTAGGTCTTGTAAAATCTATTTCACGGGACTATTCCATCTAGAAGTGAGCCGAGGGGCGGACAGCCGCCAGTGGCCGAGTGGCCCGCGGGAGCGCGGGCGGCAAGTGCTGCACGGTTGCATTAGGGCGCCGCCGCTTTCGCGCCCTATAAAGGCAAAGTGGTCGCCGTTTCCGGTTCGGGAGCGCGGGCCGCGTTAGCGCTAATTACGCCCGAGGTGGCGACGGCGGTGGCGGCGGAGGCGGAGCGGCCGGGCGCGCAGGCGGGGGCACTGGTGCAATTTACCCGCGTCGCTCATCGTCGTTTTGCTCGTGGCCGCGACAACGCTCAACGGCCACGACGTCGGCGGTGGCGGCGACGGTCAGGCGTTTTTTCTGCCGGTCGCGTCGGTAGATTAATCCCATTACCGCCACAAAGGCGACATCTCGGCGCCCCGAACCGCCGCCGGTCCTCAAGCGTCGTCAAGCGAAACTGGACGCCGTCACCGGTCACCGAACCCCGGGCTCCGCCCTCCCACCGCCGGCTTCCGTTCCGTTCTTTAAGTAGCCGCGCTGATCCGCACTTTAATTCTTTTTTTTTCTTTCGTTTTTTTTCTTCCTTTTTTATTTGGAGTGCCGCTTTTAGTATCCTAACCGCCTTGACCGTTGCCCTCCACACTGCACGTAATATCCTCCGCAACGATGTGTGCGAGATACGGATTCGAACGGTTACGGGAACCATGCCGCTGGTGAGCCGTGAGAACGGAGGCCGGTGCGTCCTCCGTCCTCGAGCTGCGGCTTCCGTTCGATTCCTTGTTGGTCCTCACGCGAAGTGTTTACAGAGTGCGGTTGCGGACGCCGGAGGGACAAGAAGAGGTTAATCCTTTTAAGAACCTTTAATATTTAATACTTACGTACAATAAGCAACAAGATAGAAATTAACTTCGCCTGCAAAAACGTGTCCAACGAAGTTCAGAGTTCTCATCCAGAAATAACACATTGAATATTTAAATAAATATATTTACGTGTCTTCTTAGCATATTTTACTGTAACTCGCGATTTCCAAAAAAATAAATGATGGTTTAAAATAATTCTGTAATTATATGAAAGCAAAGTAACTTGGATGATAGTGTTCTTTAACATTTTATCAAGGCATATTATTTCTTAACCGGTTTTACCCGGTCGAAAAAATGTAAGTTATGAAAGTCATGTGTCATTTTAAATGACACTACTAGTGCTGAAATAAATATCAAATAAATGTTTGAATTATCATGAAACATGTTAAGTGGTATGGAAATGACCTGACCACGTCGTTAAAAGGATTCCCCCGACGTTGGTGACCCGGCTGCCGTTCGGCCTCGAGCCTCTGGCGCCATCGCCCCCCCACCCCCCACCGCCCAATCGCCAGCCCGGCCACTGGCCGCCGCCGATTCAGTTCCTGAACGCGAAACCCGTTTCCCCCGCCAGCGACCGACTCAGATAAGGCCCGCCGTATCGCGTCCATTACCAGCGGGCGCTTTAATTCTCTCCCCCGGCCGGACGCGACGTCCCGCCGCGATAACTCCGTCGATGCGCGCGCTGTCGTCCGTCTTTCATCGCCCTCCTTCGAGGGTAATTTTATGACGTGATAACGCGCTCGGGACCTCCCCTTACGTCCGCGAAATCTGAGCGCCCGCCCCGCTGGTTCACCTGCTCTGGAAAAGATCTCGTTCGGTTACACATGCGAGACACTACAGCATGTGGCCGCGGTGTACGCCCAGGAAAGAATGATGCGCCGATAATCTGTAACTGCGATCTTGAACTGCTTGCTTCTTGGAGCTTCTCGGTGTGTGTACACTGTCCGATGAGTTTAGTAGTCCTTGAAGAACCGTAAAAGGTCGAAATAGTTCAAAGAATGCACATTTCCTCGTGGCCGGTTTTTCGGGTACTATAACGAGAGCAACGAACCCCATTTCATCCATTCGAAAAAGAAGTTGCGAATTCTAAAACGGACAAATAAATCCAAAAAAATTAGCAAGTCAATTTCTGGCATTCGTTTGCATTAAGAGTTATTTGACACAGTTCTTATCGTAGTGTGACTGGAGAAGCCCATTTGAATTTCCAAGTCTTATCTGAATTGCTGAAGATAACAGGAACTCAACAAGTTATTTTGATAGTTTTGGTAAATTACCGAAACTAGAAGTGTTCGAAACTAGAACCCTAAAAGTGGAAATATAATGAACCTAAATAATAAAGAATGACACGTGCGTAAATTTAATAGATGTAACATGCTTCTGAACACGCAACGAAAAAGAAACAGAGCAAACAATGAAACAATAAAGAAAGATGCGTGATTGTTTTCGATTGTGTTGGGTGTGTTTGAAATGAGCCTCATTAACAAGAGGCGAGCCCAGCAATCAAGACATTTGAGGCAGCGTAACGCGGCGACACGGGAACGTCGGCGCACGGGCCGGGGAGAGCGCCAAGCAGGACACGGTGGCGACGGCAACGGCCGTTAACGCCACAACTCTAAATACAGATATTTTTACATTTTCGGTCGACATACTGGATTCGCCATTATGTTTGGCGCAATTTTGAGATCATATTTGAAATCAGCAACTTCACAAACCCCCATGTACAACGTGGTAATTGAATTGGAAGCCAATTGGAGGTTTTGGCCGTGTTTCCGCCATCTGGTCACAGCGTGCGGGGCGGCGGGGCCGCGGCGCGTCGCTGGGCGCGTGCGTCGTCGCCCGGGGCGGAGCTCGAATCCGGCCCGCGCGTTCGGGCGAGCGAGCGACGCCCCGACGCGACGGCTGGGGGCGGCGCGGCGGTCGCGTGCCGCCTCGGCGGAATGCGTAGAATCCAGGCCAACAACCGCGCCGCCGCCGCCGCAGCCACGGCACGCAACTGCACGCGCTGGGGCTCCTCACGAGCCCCAGGCCCCACCCCATCCCACCCACCGCCCCGGGCGCACGCGTGCCACCGGCCGCCCCTCCTCGATGCCGCTCGCCGGCCACTCGACCACGCGCCTCGCTCCTCGACCGCTCGCCCGGTAGTCGCCCATTTGTTGTTCGTCGGTTGCGTCGCTTGCATTACTCGATACTCTTCGTTTAAATCTCCTGCCATTCATATACAAACACACTCCCTCGTTTCTCGTTTGCCTTTCGCCCGTGACTCGTGTTTTTGCCCCTCACGAGATTCTCCTCTTGCTCGACACCAACGGTCCCCCGCGTTTCAACCTCTGCCACGCATCCCCTGTGCCTCTCTCCTCTCGACGCCCTCCGCGCGCTTCCTGCCGCCGCTGCGTGCCGCCGCCTTCTCCGAAGCCTCGGGCGCTCGTGCGGCCGTCTCCGATGAAGACCCCCCGTGATAGAGATAGCTCTGTATGCTGACCGCGATTTTAATCGTGGCTCCCCAGATGTTTGCGGCTGTAAATTCTAACCAACAACTTGTAAAGGTGTCTGGTTTTAAACGTTGTTTAAAGGATGTCAATAAAACAACCTGTCACGTCGGTGTATCGAGGCTTGCGTGTAGCTGCTGGGGGGCGCCCTCGTTTAGAACGGTGTTAGAACGGAGGCGAGGAATTATGTAGTGCCGCTTAGCGGGTGGTTCCAACGATACAAGGTAGATTTAGGCCGGAGCCCGTTATTTATTACGCCGGCACATGCCGGTCTTTGGACACGTACCAGTTCACGTTCCCTTATGAACATACCTCCTACCTACGATTTAAAAAAAAGAAACTTTAAGAATTAAAGCGTAGTGATACATGCCAAGCTTACATTTAAGCGGCAAACACACTCGCAGCAGCAATTCAGAAGCGGCACGTTTCTGGAGCAAGAAATAGCTGCGACGAGGGACGAACAGGTCCAACGGTCACTTTTCTTATCCGAGTTCTGTTCCATCGACCCTTCTCAGCAACCTGGGTGGGAGGGAAGACAGAGGAGGTGTCCACGGAGATGCCAATCCGGCCGCTTGGTTGCCACCAAAAAAAGAGCCGGGCTGTTTGCGCGCTTGTCGCGTGGTAATTGAACGATCTGTCCCCCAGCGCAGGCGGCCACGGCGGCGGCGACGGTGGCGGCGTCGGCGTCGGCAGCGGCGGCGACGGTGGTGGTGTCGAGGCTGACTCACCGCATATTAATCCGTGTCTGGCGACGAGGGTCAACCCCCCCGGGCCACCCGCCCGTGAACTATGATGCGGCGGAGGATTATGGGATATCGGCGGGCGACGCGTCTCCCCGCCCCGCGCCGCGCTGTCGCGGCGTCTGCCCTCGCTTTGCCTCGCCCTCTGACTTTAATAATTTTAATCAGTCCCCCTTTGTGCGCGCGGCGCAGCTACCCAGCACAGTTGCAGCTGAGGAGGAAGATGCACTCGGAGGCCTGCGCCCGTGACTGACAGGGCACCGCTCCCGCCCTCACCCCTCGCCCTATTCCTTCAAATTAGGGGCGATGCACAGCTCTTGTTAGCCGCCTGCATACAGAGCGTGTCATCCACCAGGCAAAGGATGACGCCTTCAAATGAATATGATTTGGTTGTATCTCTTGGGCGATGACTTTGATATATTAAAACCAGAATTGGTTTAAAAAAAACATACGTGCACTAATAGTTCACGAACTGGATTCTTAAATGGAAATACATTGAAACTGAGGTCATTCATGCAAGGATTTTTTGTCGTGGTCAAACATCAGATGATGTAGCCCCTCCCCAGTACATGCCATTTTTATTTTCATAAAACCTTTCTCACGTCTTGCACCTTCATCTGATCAACCACGCTTCCTCACGACTTCACACTACCCAAAACCTCCGTAAGTGGCAAAAATTCAAAGGACCGAGACTCTTAAAAAATTCGCACCTGCAAAAATGCAGATAGGCTGCCGCTTCCCAGCGGGAGGCAGCGTCCACGCGGACGAAAAAAAAAATTTCCCAGACGTCGCCCGCTGCGGAGTTTGTTTATGAAAATACGCCTTGGGGGCTGGGCGGGACGAAGGGCGGGACCCGACGAAGCGGCGGCGGTGGGAGGGGCAGGGCGGCGACGGCGGCGGTTCTCATCACGTTGCGGTAATGTATGCGGGTGGGTACCTGCACCGCCGCCGCCGCCTCCGCGCGCGGCCCAAACGAGCGCGTGAAAGCGGAGGCTGCGTTGTCAGGAGAATTTCGCGGCCAGCGACCACGTTGGCACCACAGGAGATTTTTTTTTTAAGGAAAAAAGCACGTGCGGAAAATTAACTTAAGAGGGTCCGCAGGGCCGGCCACCTTAATGAATCCGGCGGCGGTGCGCGCTTCCGTGGCGGCGGCGGCTGCGGCGGCTGCGGAGGCGGCTGCGGAGGGAGGCAACGGGGGCGGCGGCGAAGGCGGCTGACGAGGTTACGCCCGCCGCGGACGGCGCCGCGCCCCGGCCCGCCCACCGGAGCGGGAGCGCCTCCCCCCCGCCCAACCGCGGCTTCTGTTCGTTGGCGGCTGCAAACGACGGGCCCGAATGACACCGAAAGACACACTGCGAGTTTTCGGGCATTTCGAAACCGGTGTTTAAATATTTTATCGGTCACATGCGTCTTTAACCCCTGGAAACTTACAACCCTGCAGGTTTGTTAAGTGCACTTGTACTTACCTATGCTACTACCTGTTGTTAAGAAATTTAACATCCTTAGCTACTTAAATAAACAACCATTGATTCATCGCAAGTCAAATGTTTATTAAGAAAAAACATTGGAGATGTACAAAATAAATCGAATTCAAACAATTCAAAATAAAAGTAACTCATTAGTTGTTGGGATGATTGTAAATTGTACTATTAATACTACTGTTAAAAATGTATACTAGGTAAATTAACTTAATTTTCCTGGTATTCGGAAATTAAACTTTTCTCTGGTAATCACATTTTCTAACGATCTGAAGATGTCGTCATTGGAAGTCGGACGTGCCAACTTCTTCACCGAACACCATTTCTTTAGGTATCTTTAGGTTCAGAAGAATTATTTTCATCCATTATTTCTCGAACCAGTATACGAATATTGATTATATAGATATATCCCAAGCAGTACCTCACTATATTCTAGTAACGTGCCAAATCAAAAGCAAGAATTCATTCGTTTACTCGCAGCAATGTTGAAATTATCGCATAAATCATGAGATTTTGTAGTGACCGATACAATGTTGAACATGCCACGAAATGTTACTAACATTTCTAGGTATGTTAATAGCTATTAACGATATGAAGTAGGTTTTAATGCACATCACGGAAGGAATTACACTTCCGACTTCATATAACGTTCATTTATTTAGTATTTTGAGAATGCCCCTTGAAGATCCTTGGTGGATGGTTAGAAATAAACTTGGATGGAATGACAAAAATATTGTATTTGATGTGTGATATCATATTGAATTTTACATTTTTATAGATTTTTCTCTAAATCATTTGGATTGAAAGGGCAAATGGCAGGAATACAAAAATTTCATATTTTCTAATTAAAAATTCCATACGTGCATTTACTGTTACTCATCATCGCATCGTAATGTTTTACTTTCGAAAATATTGTAAATGTTGATTTATTTACGCATTTATTAAATAAAGTCGTAGTGAACGACTCGGGAATTTCGGCCCAGTGTTCAACCCCCCTTTACGGTTCTGATGGCAAAATGCTGGCGCTGCCATGTAGGGTACTACCTGCCCGTATCTCGAGCCAGCGAGCATCTCTGCAATTTTCTTCCTCGGCGCGGCTCAAAAGAAATTGTGAGGTGTTAATTGTGGCTGAAGAACTTTTCCTGAACCGCGATAAAACTCGGTGAGAGGTGATGCGAATATTATGTTTTTATGTGGATACCTCGCAACTATAAAGTTAAGAATGATACATCGTAATCGTCAATTAATTGTGGTCAATTAAAAGTGTGGATGTAGTTGCACCATTAGCAACCGATGTTTCTTGTTCCTTCTCTCGGCCTCGTCTCCTATGGTTTATTGCTCGAAGGTTGCAAGTGGGGTAGAATGAGTGCTCGTAATCATCAATATATTTATATAAAGAAGCGTTTAAGGCCAATGTGTCAATTATTATAATGGCACCTGATTTGGGGTTAAAAGGAAATTACCTCCCGACCTCAGGACCGGTTAAATATTTCTACAGAAGGAAATAACTCCCGTTTTGTGGATATAAAGGATTTCAGGTCACAGGTGTTCTCACAGCCTTTGTGACCCAGGTTCATAGGCTTCTTTTTTCAACCTAACCGAGCATGTTGACACAGCCAAGAAAACTCGGTTTTATCCTTTTAAACCTTTTGAAAATTCTTGAAAGGACTCGGGAACAATGCCACCGTGATCCACCTTCTCGTGTTGCAACCCGGTTTCTGGGTGATAACCCTCCCCTGTGCGTTCCTTCTTTCTGAAAGACGCGAACCCCTTTTATGCACTGAGCGGGGAGGGGGCGCACCCGGAGAGGGTTGCTCTGGCACCACCGCGCGCCTTGTGCGGATGACACTTGATGAATCGATAGGCATCTTCGCATCAAAATGAAGTGCGCGCGACGGGGATAAATCACCTCGCCCGCCTCTGAATATGTTATTCATTAGCCCGCTTTTCACACGACCGCCTACGTCCAGAGGTCGGAGCAGTGGTGGTAGTAGATCGCCTCGACGTCACAGGTGGTGACATCAGAGCTGCCCCAGGTCCTAACAAGACCACCTCCTACCTCCCTCCCCCCTTCACCCCCGCGCGGTCGCGCACTGTCCGGAGCGGTTGTCGCCATTGTCCGCCGTCCCCTTGCCGGCCGCCGGCGCCGTCTGTTCGCCACCGGTCGTTACGCGCCGGCCCACTTTCGCTTTGTCCACGCTCCGTGACGTATGACCCGGCTGTTCGCTTATAATTTCATCTCGCACCGCCCATAAAATTCATTGAGGCTTGGCAACAAGAACGCCGTAGCTCGAAAGTCATCCGTTATGAAGACATCTCCACGACACGAGAGTGTGGGTGCCGAGTATGCGATTGTAATAGAACGCATTCATCCCGGGTTGCAACAAATCACGCGTCAAATTCATTTCAGTCCTCCAGGGAGGCTTGGCTCGCGTTAATCATTGCGCCGAAGACTGTCCGAAATTGGGACCACAGCACGAGGAATCATGGGAATAGATATCGCGTTATTATTCAACCGAACCTCTAGATGTCGCCCAAGTACGCGATGAAGAAGGTTTGAGCAAGCCACCCAAGAAGGCCCGAGGAAGCCTGTCAGATGTCATCTTGTCCAAACACGAGGTAGTCGCGACCGCACTCGTGAGTTGCATTCAGCTGGAAAGTGACGGATTGCTGGCGGAGGCGGTGGTCTCCCGTCTGGACGTGGGCACTATTCGTAAGAGACAGTGAAGACGGCAGGCGGGAGAGAGATGCGGACGGCGTACGCAACGAGGACGGCGAGGAGTTGGGAGGCGGTGTGTGAGCGGCGGCGCGGGAACCATTAGCCTCGGGGGCGGGGATCGATGCAGAGGGCGGGACACGCGTCATTACCTGCCCCGCGCGGCAGGGGCGGCAAGAAGCACTTGTGGCAGCGACGAAAGGGGGTGGGGGCGGCTGCGCCGGCGTCAGGGCCGAGGGCGACGCGACACGCTAGTAAAACAATCAGCGCCCGGACAAAGGCCGGTGATAACATTGTCGCCGCGCTCCTCGCCCGCACCCCAGTGTCCCCACGCCACTAATCTCCGGTGTAACTGCCACGGAGAGCTCCGCTACCGCGTCTTCGGCGAGATAGCGCCTCTAAGGGCACGTCATGAGCCGCGGTGAAACACACGATGATGTAGTGCCATCAAAATGACTGGGAAGAGTTACAAGAGCGTATTAAACAGAGGTTAAATTTACGTTTTAATGCACAGCTGCTTAGACCCCGTAGTAGCAAGACTGGGTGGTCGCGCTCCTTTTGTACGACCCGGAAAGGGTAATAAGAGGATCAGCCGCAGGTTCTTTCCCTTTCATAGATTCCGGTCTTAAGGATGATTCCCGTGCATTGTGTTGTATAAAACAGCAGAATACAATGACGATTTTTTGAACCGGTTCGTATGGTAATGTACGGCGCGTCAGCATGTGCACAGCGGAGACCGGTAGGTTCGGAACGCCACAGTTTCAGGGCGCGCACGCAAGCGTCGGCGAGAGAAGCTCGGAAGAGTACGCAGCAACACGTACGAACACCCTTCCTCATTAGATTGAATACACCTCCCGGCGCACGGCCTCGGGGCCTAACTAACCACCGGGGCCTATTGAGGCGCCCCTTCGCCCCCCCCCGCCCCCTCGGGGGTCCGCTGCCGAAATAATCGCGGGGTAAATCTCTAGCGCGGGCGTTCGGTGGCCGAGGTCCGAGGGGGTGTGACGACGAGAGGGCGGGTTGGGCGCGCGCGAAGGGCTGCCCTCCCCCCTCCCGTAATCCTATTGAGGCGGCATGAGGGTGCGGGTCGGTGGCCCGGCGTGGCCCGCTCCCCCTCCGCCATCCCTCGGGGCCACGACGAGGGCCGAGCGGTGGCGCGTCGCGGGGAGAAGGGGCTTTGAAGTCGCGCCCTCAGAAAAGCCCGCAAACAGCCCGGGGACCGTTTGTTTAACCACACAGTGAATAACGCCGCAAACGTGATTATGGGATTTGCTCTGCGGGCGGGGCGACGCTGCGGGGGTGGCGGCGGGGGGGCGGCAGGCGGCGGCGGCGGCACTGTGCGGACCTGCCGGACCCGAAGGATGTAAAGGTTAACGCGTCTGCGGGTGGGAGCGCCGGCGGGGGCGTGGTGGGAGGTGCTCGATGAAGGGGGCGTGAGGGGTGGCTCTTCCGTGTCGCTGGGTCCGGCGTGGCTTAGACGGTGGGCGCGATGAATAGCGCGAGGTTTAAAGATGCTAATTAGCGCTTGTGGTTCGCTGTGCGTTAACTATGTGCCCCGGTCGACGCCGGCACACCTACCGACGCAGTCCTGGTGCTGCCTTATGATGAACGGCGAATGCCCTCCCGAGTCAGCGTTTCAAATGGCTCCAGGGAAGGCTGCGATAAATGTAGTGGAATGACACATAGTTGCGTATTTATTCAGTAATTTCTCAGAAATCGTTTCAAGGTGTATAACTGAATCTGAAGTGATTTAATCATCAATAAAAGCATCTCATATTATTTAGTTTAACGAATATCTTAAACCGTTACGTACATGTCATCAATTACATAATGATGCATCAGTTCCTTCTAGGTCCCTAATCAAACATTTTATTCTTCTTAATATTTTTACAGATCTAAACTTTAATTAAACATCTCTTTGAGAGCAACATGACAAAATATCAATTATTAAATGAAACAAGATAACTGCACTCCCAAAGTGCAATAAAGAACTGAGTAAGAGACGACACAATGCGATTTGGATTGAGTATTAAATGTGATAAGCGATAATTTAAAAAGATCAATTTTGAGAAACCAAGGAATAAAAAAGTGTTGAGAAAACGGTTGATAAGCCAAAACAATATACTTTTCCACAAGCGATATTAAATTCTTTGAAATGTTGATAAACTAATTACAATTAATATTAAATACATACAATTCATATACATTGCTATTTCCTTCAAAAGTATATATTACACTTTATTTTCTTTCGTTTATATTGTATGTAAATGAGAAAATATTAATACGGAATTTAAGATATTCTGAAAATTGTGAGATGTAAAGGTTTTGCACACGGGCTATCTTCAGTTATAAAATAAACATAAAATAGTAAGAAACATTGTCAGTGCCCATTATACTTATTTCAATTACTATTCCAAAAATTGGCATGTAAGTGGTATAATATGTCATGAAATGATCACGCTTTCCAGAGAATTTTGCTCTGTGTATCCGATAAATTCAGGTAGTGAGGAAATAGAGAAAAGATAAACTAATAAGTGTGAAAACTCTGATATTATCAGTTCACGTTAAAACTTTAATATTTGTAAACAGTGTTCAAACGAGGCTAAATAATGATATCTCGTGTCAATCGCAGCATGTTCCCATTTATGTAGATATTAATCCCACGGGTTTCTTGTTCCTTCTCTCGTTAAAGTCTCTGTCCCTCCGGAGCACGCCTGTCGCCGCCGAGCTACCTCGTGCCCGAAGAACACACTGCGGCCTCCGGTGAATCACGAGGTCACGCGGGCCCGACGTTGCGTTTAGTCGGCTGCTATACGACCGACATAAAAACGGCAGTAACCGTTCCCAGGCGGTTTCGTGCGCGGACCGTCGTCGCCTCCGCGCGGTCGCCGCCGCCGCCGCTGCCCGCAGTCGAATTTCCGTTGCCCAACGGCGCGCGTATGCGGCGCGCGGACACGTCCGGACGTTGCGACAGGCTGCCCGCGCAACACACACTGCAGCACGCGCGAGGCGAAATCTTCGTTCTAACTGGAGAAATCCCCTCATCATAATAATTCGACCGGTTTAAAAATTGACAAAATGAAACGATTAGTAAACTGAATCGTGTAATTAAAAATCTAGAAAAAACTGTGGGTGAAATGATTTTATTTTGGCTACCGAATTCTTTGAAGGCATGTACATTTTGTATCAATTAATTCAAATGTTGCCAATAAACTAAAGGTAATGAAAGTGTTCTCCTTCACAACTGCTTTAAAAAAATACAGAATTTATTATAATACTCTATGAAAACAGTTTTTGAAATAAAAAATCTTTGGTTCTTGTGATTTAAAAGCGTAAAAGAGGATTTTTTGAAATTCCAGTAAAATATGAATTCATTTAATTCCTAATATGCCCATATTTCGTAAATACGTTAATGAAAATATGTTCAAATCTCTGAAGAGGAAATTTCATAATACTGATGAATTCTGAAATAGAAATTAATAAATGAAATGATAAAATAATCCGGCGATTTACTATTAAACACTATTAATTTTTCACGATTTCAAGGAAACTATTTTTGATTGGTGGCCTGGTTCGCTGCCTTTTGCCCGTGCAGAATCGCCATTCTGCCGCAGGGCTGGCGCTCAGTCAGCGGCGACTTCGTGTCGCAGGGGGCCGTTTACGAAACTCGTGGTCTGAGGGCGCCGGCCTCTCCGTCGCCGACGCCGCGCTGGGCGGGGGACTAGTGGGTCGCGTTCCGATCTCGAGACCAGATGCTCGCCTGCAATACCGTACGCTTCCTCGTTTCCGGCTTCTCTGAAATTCTCGAGTTACTTTTGGACTTTATAAAGGCGGCTTAAGTTGCGTTGAAATGGAGTTCTAATTTGGCAGACAGTAGAGGGTGGAGTACCTCTATTGCATAGCTCCGCGGATCCTTGCGAAAGGTTAAGTGTTGGGGGCGACTGATGTTTGAACCTGTTTCGGACTTGAATGGTCAGAAGTATACTTGATCGTGCCTTACAGTTAAGAAAGGCTAAAGAATGTGAAACGAGTATAAGTAACATGACCATGAACTTTCATGCATCTCATTTCATATGTAAATCATAGCAAAATTTATATTCTAAATTATCATCTATCCATATTTGTTTGGCATTTGTCTTACACCTTAATTATAAATACATCGTGGAGTACTAATTCGCATATAATGAAGTATTAATGTAACATTGTGAAAGTAATAATGAAATTCATAGATCTTGATGCGAATAATTCAAAATAGTGGTTAGAAAAGGATACAGCATGCTCTAAACAGGTCACACAACAATCAATATAAATGTGTATGATTATCAAACGTAATTTTCGCATAACGTAAACAATCCGCAAGCAGACCTTGGGTGGCGGATAATCGCTTCTCCTAGAAAACCACATCCTCACTCGGACGGCGGCGTGGGCGCGCCGGCACGGTCAGCCTTCGTCTCTCGCAGCTGCCTCTACCTTTTCCTCCTCCTCTGGCTTCTCTTCTCCTGCTCCTCCTCCGCACCCGCCCGCGCGTCCCTCTCCGCTCCTCCTTCGCGTCGGTGAAAGGAGCCGCCCGCCGCCGCCGCCGCCGCCGCGGACTCCGCCGCCGAGACAGCATTGTACGACTCTGCGCCCGAGCCCGAGCCATGGGAACGCGCGCTGGCCTACATACGGCGCGTATATGGACATGGAAAGTTGCGGCGGCGGCGGCGGCGGCGGCGGGAGGAGATCGCGCCGGATAGCCGGCGGCCCGCGCCCAGGAAAAATGCGCGAGTTATGCGCCCGCGGAGGCGAGGCGAGGAGCGCGCTGGCTGGGCGGGGGCGGGGGCGAGGGAGGGGACCGGCTGGGACGAGTCGTAGTAGCCCCCGCCCACTCCGCTCGTGGCTGCCGATGCTGCTGTTACTGTCGCTAGTTCCCCGCGGGCGTCGCGAGGAACGTAGCGGTTCCCAGGCTGCGTATGTGAACGCCCACGCGAATGCGGTTGCATGCGTGCTGACCCCGATGCATTTGCAGCATTGTTTGTAATGGTCGCTACTCATAAGTGTCATTTACACATGTGTTTAATTTGCAAATGCATGTAAATGTAAACAATGGGCAATTGTTGAAATATGGGTAGCAAGCTCGCGAGAGAATAGTTCTTACAGGAGGTACTGTGGGAGGGTCCTTTTACGGTCATGGAATCTGGACGTTTCTCTTCTGATCAACATAGATTACTGATGGTTGTGTCTCTGGCCTTTGTACTAGAAAATCCTCTCGTCCCCGCCTTTGATTTAAATCGCAATTCTTCTTCGATGTTGACATAGGAAACGCAATGTTATTGTAAACAGCAATATTTAAGAGGAACGTCATTGGTTCAAATCGCTCTTTAGAGCAGCGCACTCACTTGGAAATACCAAATAACAAACGATCAACACCGCCATTGAAAGAAACAGGATTCCATTCACAAAAAATCTTCAGAACTCAAACCTAAGGGGATTCTCCCTTTGAACATTTAGGGCGACGTTGAGCCACAGATGACTGCCCCAAAGGTGCGGAGCGCTCGTGCGGAAGTATCCGCATTCGTTTCTCCAGCTGTCGCTTTGCGTCAACGAATTTCGCGCTTTGTGTGAGGATTCGGCGCGAGTTTTGACGCTCGTTGCCACCACGACGACTCACAGACGCGGTTCCTCGGACACAGGTCGCCTTTCCACGGATTAGGCCACCTCGGGCAACGGACGCGAGAAACCGTCGGTCCACGTCACAGGGAAAGCACGAGCGCTGCGTGAAGAGACACAAGAGATTTATCGACTCGTGGGTACAGGTTCGGTTCTTACGATATTTCATACATAGCAATTACCGGAGATGAACTCAAATTGCTTCGGGTGACTATTGGTGAAGGACTTCGGAAACCAATTGTTCGCATAACAATGCCAACGTACTATCTCCGCATCAGGCAATTGTACACCAAGCGTGCAAAGAGGCTTCGAAAAGAAGTGAACACCCACTTGTTGGCGGGTCAACTGGTCGGCACCAAAATACGACACCGCCCTTTCATGCACGCCTGGGGAATTTACTTTTCGACACCATACCTCCGAAGGCAGATTTTGTCACGGGTGTGACGAATAATAAACACGTCTCTTGCCGAAACCCTGGAGATTGTTTCGAAAACATCAACGTTCCCATCAGATATTCTAGCCTATAATATTCCAACGGGCAATTTTCATGATACAATTCAAGAGTGTTGAAACGTACTCCAAATGTGGAGATTCAGATTTAGACACTGCATATTGTTTCTTTGAACATGCATGAGAAGTGAGAATGAAGGAGTTCGATTTAGGCGTGGTTCATCAACGGGGGCGATTGCAAGCGTCTTTTTGTCGCCGTGATCCGTTGAAAGGCGATCGTGTCCGAGCGCGCGGATAATAGCAGGCCGGGGTGGCGCGTCCGGTCGGAGGGCCACGCCCCCGCGTCGGAGGCGGCGAGGGCGATGTGTCTCCCGATTACCCACTGGGCGGGACGCCTCGCTAACGAGCGCCTGCCCACGGACTCCCACACCGTCCACGACACAGCGGCGACCGCCTCCGATTACGCTGTTGCCACTGTCATTGAGGATTCAGTCAGGCGTTCTACTGTTCCTTTGCCCTCAGGAGAATTGGGGCTCAGTCTTCCAAACTGTGCTGCCAGACATGTGAGCTGATCGCACAATTTGCGGTTCCTGATTTCTAATATTTTTTTCTCTGTTTTCCGAATCGTATATCGAAGAGTCAAGCCTCAGTTCGGTAGTGAGGAGGAGTTCGAAACTGAGATGATGAGTTTGTTTTATGGCTGTTAGACATTGTCATTAACCTCAACTAATCAGTTGTAATTGTGGTATTTCTGATTTACTCCTCTTCGCTAGCAATGCACTCATTACATATTAGTTCCAAGACAAACTGAAAAATACAAAACGTCCCAAGATCGTATTCCTCCTCTCTTCTTGCGTCGAAGAGGCGTTCATAAAAACCATTCACTTGACACGCGCCTTCTGCACACTCCTCAAATTTAAACACTGACTCTCCCTATCTTCAGGAGTGGATCCACACGAATTTTGGGAGGAGACTTTTTATTCTAAATGTTTTCGTCCAATATGTCACATTACAGCTAATGTGGAATGAAGCAGGTTAAACTCAGGTTGTGATACAACGTTATTCGTTTCCGTGTTTAAACGAAAATACTTTTGCTTGAAAGTTTCGTAACAAGTTAAAATTAATAGTTACTGAAAAATTTTGGGAGGGGAAATTTCCCTCATTTCTCTCCCTGTGGATCCGCGCCTGTTATCTTCAGGGCGTTATGTCCAGTGACATACCAATTCACCTTCGACTTCGTCCACCCCAAGTTTACTCCTCTTCTGTGGGGCACTCCGATCGTCCACCTCGCATTCCACGAGAGCACCTTAGCGAAAGCGGCGCGTTGTCGGTTGTTACAGCGTCCTCGCAACACGTGCACGGAGACCGCCGCGCCGCGCCGCGCCGTGCAGACTCGACTCGTCCGCGTTCCCACAATGCACGGAGCGGCTTCGCGACGGCCCGCGGCCGCCTCGCCCTTTCACCAGCGCCGCCCCGCGCCACCCGCCGCTGCCGCGAGCGCCCCGCGTCGACGCTCAATTATCGTCTTTCACTTCCTGATCGGAGCGGGCGCGGGCGGAGGCGCTGGCGGCGAGGGAGAGGCGTCTTCCGCCTGCTGATTCTCGTCCCTCGTCCCCCCCCCCAAAGTGCCGCGTCGTCCCCACCACGAGTGTCCCGGGCGCCGTTTGCCTGCAGGAATGCGGGGTAGCCTAGATGTTGAGCATGCGGTGCGTGGTTTCCTCCGCTACGAATTTATGTGAAGTCAGAGAAGGAAAAAGGATCTATTAAAGCGGATAGGCATAATAACGTAAATAATAGTTAAATTGCAATCGTACGTAAATGGGAGTATATTTTTTGATCCATGCTGGCATTCAACATATCAATTTAACAAAAACTGCTAACATGCGGCACATGTATGAGATGCCAGAACATTACTTTTATATAACGCAAAGTGTGTGAGCAGAATTACACAGCAATTATTTTGTGTAAACCAGTCCCGTTTATGAGAATAATTTTCCTTATTCACTGAAATTGGTGGAAGTAGTTTCCCACGTTATAGGTTGATTTGATCCTTGACTTCATTGTCCCACATATCTCGTTAATTTGCATTCACGTAAATTGGTAGTATAAACATAATTACAGATAATCAGTGACCTTTATAACCGCAGACTGGTCAGTCGCGAAGTACGAATTAGCATTCTCGGGAGTGCTTCGGAGCAGACCCGCAGGCGCCAACGAACGCCCAGTGAAAGCCGAACCGTTTACATCTTCGGTCAGCGGCCCCTCCCCAGATCCATCGGCAACCCCATTTGAGATCGCTTTACAATTTTGACACAGCAATCACGCGAATGGATATGACTTGTACAACGCATGATACATTTCAATGGCGCAACCGCTCTCCCGCTCTCGACGCGCGCGCGCCTGACACAGGAAAGTAACCCTCCGAAAATCGACAAAAAAGAGCGAGCGCGGATCGTGCGAAAGTCGTAATACAAAAATCGGCGCTCGAGCCCCGCCGAGTGCGCAACGCCTTGCTGCGCAGCGCTGCACGGGACAGTGGGGCGAAATGACGAGGGCAGCGCACTTCCACCGCTCCGCTGTATCTCGAACGACAGATAAAAATTTGCAGAAATAAAACTAAAACAATATTGTTTGTATTTACCCTGCAGCATTATTTTTATTTTTTGTCTTTTATATATGTTGTTACTGTTTCATCGTGATAGAAAATTCGTAATAAAACACCTTGAAATAAGTGCCTTTTTTAGCGAATTGGTGCGTAATTTCAACTTGTATCTCAATCATCTAAACCCTATAAAATATCATATTAGAAAAACACTGCCTTTATCTCTTAACACTTCATCAGCTGTCAAAAACAACCACGAAAATACCACAGTTCTATGGAATATAATATAGTTTCTTTTTAAGAATTCATTACTGGACTATATTTGCAAATGCCACTCATTTCGAGGGAACATGTACTATTTTTCTTTTCCATCGTGCGCGCCCTTTGGCCGATTTCGGCCCAGTGCGCAGCGCGGCGCGGCGCGATGCGAGCGGTGGGCGTCGGCGGCGACCTTGCAGCGAGGCGTGTAAGAGAAACCGGCGCGGCGCTGCGAGGCGCTGCGCGGCGCGGCTCGTGCCGCTCGACCGGGCGGTCGCCGCGAGAGGGCGAGGGCGAGGGCGGCGGCCGAGGGACGCGGAGCGCCCCGAGGCGAAGGAGGCGGCGCGCGCCGGCCAGCGAATCAGGTCGCGGGCGGGTCGGTACCAGCGCCGCCGGAGAAAGTGCGAGGGAGGCGTCGGACGGTCCGCGTTCGCGGCCGCGGGCGTGGCGAGGCGGAGGCGGGCGAGGGCTGGGTGGGATCTCTTGCAAAGAGCACTGCGCTGGAAGGGTGTGATGATGGGGTGATCCTAATCAACGGATTACGAGATTACTAGATCAGTTTGATGGTTCAAGCCGAAATCGTTTCATCCTATTGGCTCCTAGATGTTACTGGGTTTCATTCCTCAGGGTTAAATACATAAGGCAAAATGAGTGTGTGTGTGTGTGTGTGTGTGTGTGTGTGTGTGTGTATTCCGACTACTATCTTAGGGAAGGTACTGCTCTGAAGAGTACAGACGAACGGACTTCATGTAGAATGTTCATGGAATATATTACTGTAGAAGAAACGGCCGAATTATACACCTGATACTAATGGGCACTTATGGAAGACGATGGGTCGAGAGTGTATAGGAAGGGAGGGTGTGGTCATCCTGGCAGTAGACAATTTAGCTGCTGCTTACAAAAGTAGAGAGCAGTAATGATTGGATTTGAAGTTGAAGACTGGACATGAGTGTTAATGTCTATTAGAATACCGTCGTACTAATTAGCATACCTCGTAATTCCAGACCGCAAAGCAATGTAAAGAATAAATATAACCGGGAAGCAGAATTTTAGTTTCCATTCTCGTTGAACTTATCGATACTGGGGAACTCAATTATTTAAGAAGATGCTCGACTTGTTGTATACTTTTATTTATTACTCTTTCTTAATTATATTTTATCATGAAGTAAACAGAAAATATAGGAGGGAATATGGAGTTACCAGGTTTTATAATTAGCATGACGATATAGTACATGATTTGGTAAAAGGTGTCCCAGTTGCGGTAAGAGCATGGTGACGAGAACAAGAAGGCGTGTTCGCAAGCGAAGGGGTGTCGGAAGAGGTACAAGCAGCAAGACCGAGAGGCAGGCAGCTACGGCGAAGAGCGGGCAGGGGCGGGCGTCTGCTGCGGGCGATGGGCGGGGCTCGGGCGTGGGCGGCGGCAGTGAGCGGCGGCGGCTGCGGCCGGGGCGTGTGAAAACGGTCCTGCGCGGGCAGCGGCGCCCGGCCGCGGCCAGAGCAGGTTGAACCACCTGACGAACCCGCCGGGCAGGGCGGCGGGGCGGGTTTATCTCGTGACCCCGCGCTCCTCCCCCGCCCGAGCAGAAACAAACACGGAAGCGGAAGGCGCGAGCGGGAATGAAGAGACGCGCTGAGCCGCGATAATTCAGGTTTAATGAGAGGCTTAGGAGCCGCGGCATTGGTCGCATCGGGCGATGCCGCGCGGTATGCAACTGCTAACGGTATTAATTTTCGTTCCAGGCTGAGTTTGTTGGTTTCTGTGGCAGAGGAGACGCTAAAGATACACCATTTACAGAAGGCGCATTTAACAAGATACTAATATTTATTAGCTAGAATGTGAAGACGCTCATGAATAAGATGTTAGAAATAAACTTTGTAATATGAGGGTTTTTATCATATGCAATTCTGCCTTTTATTTATTGAGCTTTCAAAGTGACAATGAAAGATAAAGAATAATTACTATGAATGTAATTGAAGCGATGCGAAATACATCGAGCAAAGTTACCTGAGGTAAAAACAGTGCAGAAAATATTTATCTAAATCATAATGATCAGAATTTCATACTGCTGTTTGTGTTAATAATTTTCTAAAATGCGCTCTAATTATCTTATCCGACTCTATTGTCAGCTTCGTTCCCTTCCTCCAGAAATCCCCATCGACTGTGAAGCTCGCGTCATGCGAGCATCATGACGCACGTGTCAAAACATCTGCCCTCATCCGACAGCGCGAGACCACGACGGACATTCGCCCGCGCCCTGATCGGACGATACCCGTGATTGAGCAAAGGAGCCAGGGCGTTGCCGGGCGGTATCGCGAAACGTGCGCCGCGCGGGCGCACGCGGGCGAGCGGGCGGGCGAGCGGGCGGGCGAGCGGGCGGGCGGGCTGGCGGGCGGGCAGTCGGGTGGGCGGGCAGTCGGGTGGGCGAGCGGTCGAGGAAGGAGGCGGCGGCGGACGCCAGTGCCCACAGCGGCGCCGGCGGCGGCGGCGTCTCCCACCCACTGGGCGGGATGCTCCGGCGTCTGGCGCCCGCCGCCACCACCGCCACAACATGGCCGCTTACGAAAACCTGCCCAGCGCCGCGAGATGCACGCACGCGTGGAGCAATACGTTTTTCCCGGGGGCCTTTTATGGCGGCCCGCCGGCGGCGCCCGAGGGCCCCTCCCGCCGCCGCCTCCGCCGCCTCCCGCCCGCTTGGCCGCCCGCAGCCCGCCGCCGCCGCAGGTTCGTGACTCGCGCTGCGGGCTGGGGGCCAGTCACGACCCGCCCCTCTGCCTCCCGCCGCCGGTATGTCTCGGGGCCGAGCCTCGGCCGCGGCCGTCGCTGCTTCCACGGTTGCTTGTTGGTGGAGGCGCTGGCAGAGGCGATATGGAGGAATGCAAAGAAGACAAAGGAGGCGGTGGTCGTCGATTATTGTTGAAGGAAGAGGAACCAAACACAGCCGAGGCTGTAATGGTAAAGATAGTAGAAAGTGAAACTTAAATAGAACAAGCTGCCAGTACTAGAGCAGAAGGAAGTCGGTTCGAGTAGTGAATGTAAGAAGTCATTGGCAGTTTTAAAGGAAACCGATTGTATGGAAAGGTGGGAGGTGATGACAAAACAACATACACAGTTATAGTGGAGTAGTTGTATGTTAGAAAGGTAAAGTGGAACAAGAAGGAAGAATGAGGCAAGAAGTGTGTGGACGGAGTCAGCTGGAACGTAACCGGCGGAGAGGCCAGAGAGTCACCGGTTACTGCCGCAGCGCGGACAGAGGCGGAGGCGGAGCGGATGGTGGAGGCGGCAGAGGTCCGGCCGGAGGAGCGCCGACCCGGCCCCGGCGCTGGCCGCGGATCCATCTCCCGCGATGACCACCGCATTCCCAGCCTCAGGGCTTCCCAAAGCCGCGCCGGCCCGCGCCGCGCCGCGCCGCGCGCTCCAAGACGCGAGGACGGGCGCAAACGCGAGCGTGGCTTTGTTGCCGCGGCGGAGACGGTGTCGGAGGAGGGGGGAGTGGACGCGGGTCGGCGGGCAGAACCCTCACGAGGCCCGGCCGGCGCGACTGTTTCAGGCACCGACAGCGTGCGGAAGGCGTGCACAGAGAGCTCTTCTGGGAATCATCTACTGAGGGGGCACAGAATACGCTTGCTTTTCTTTTTTTGGACATATCTAACTTACGAGTTTAGTCTCGTTGAATGCTCAAAATTTACGCATGGTTCTGTTCCCTGTTTTGCCAATAATTTTTCTTTTGTGTGAAATGGCTCTCTACAAAGTAAGATTAAATTATTATTTATGATTGTGCAAAATGTCACTACTAATTTATTTTAAATACATTCTTGAAAAATTAGCAAACTTGCATACCTTAAAAAACAAGTCTGGAAGAATTCATTATGTCTGCATTACGTTTGGAAGAGTTCGCCACATTACACAAATGCAAATTTGATTTTGTTGAAAAGACTAGCATGTTACGAAATGCAATGTTTCATGAAGTACGGCAAACATCTGGCAACTGAACGAACAGCTGGTGGATCCCACCAACCAGGTGAAGAAAGGACAAGAATGGATGAGAGGATCAATGAGCGACGACGTAAACATACGACACGCCGCGCCTCCCAGAACCGCATCAACTCCTAAGGCATTCGGAGTCGGCGCGACGCGGCGGCCGGACACGCGCGGCCGACCGAGCCGTGTATTCCAAGCACGACACGCGACGAGGGGCCCGGCCCGGAGCCGACCATCTGGCCGAGAGGACCGCGAAATTCCGCCGGGCAGCGCATGAGTGGACGGGGGCGGGACCGCGGGTGAAGGGGGGGGGGGCGTAGCGGCGCCGGGGCGGCGATGTGCGGGTTGCGCAACCGTAGGGGCGGGGCGCGCTTGGGCAAGCGCAAGGCGGCGGCGGCGGCGGCGCCGGCCGCGGGGCCGGGTGTGGGTTCCACACCGCCGCCGGGTCGCGACCCCGCACCGCCCGCACTCCTCTTCCGTGCGCTATTCCACATGCGTCATGCGGCGCGCTTTGCCTCTCCAACCTGGGTCCTCGTACGTGCGACTGGTGAGTGGCCCAAGGGAAGCGGGTCCGAGACGACACAGATTGGAGCGGAATGGAGCTGAATGGGCCTTCGTGGGTGGTGCTGAGTAAACACGCTCGTACGGGCGCGGGGGGGGGGGCGATGTGGCGATAGAGGGCAAGTGGTAGAGAAACCATTAGGCGGAGATTTCTTACTGAATTAATGATTGTTTGGGTAGTGTTGTGTAAAATGAGAATACCGGTGTCTGGCTAGCACACGCTGTGACTTATTATATTGGAAGGGGAGCAGTAAGTCACGATTGCATAGGTCGAGTTTTGCAGAGAACATGTTCTGGCGTGAATAAGTGCAACATGAAATGTAACTCTTTTACTTTGCAACACATCAAGATTGCGATAGTGTAGTCACTGCCCGTATAATAAAAATAATCGCTGTGAAATATAACTCTGTAAAATAACCAATTAAAATATAACTTAAAAACAAAGCTACCAAAATTCGGAAAAAATCGGGAGAATCTTAATTTGCCAACTGGATTTAAAAAAATATTAGATAAATAGACCGCTAAACACCTTTATTTTTTATCTCTTATTGGACATTAAAAATTGGATTATAAGACTTGTCAGTTTAATACAATGACACGTCACCGCGCCTGATGTCGGGAGAAGTATGCAGCTCACCACCCTCACATACTCCGCGTCGAGACGTCTCGCCTGTATGGGCGTGGCGACAGCAATGACTCTCAGCAGCGGGTTTCCCCGCTGCACGGCGCGGCGCGGCGCGCGGCTGGTGGCTGTGCGAGTGCGGGGGCGGGCGAGCACCCGGCGCGCCGAGACGGCAGGGGCGGGGCCGGGCCTGGGAACGCGGCCTCCAAGGTCCTCGCGGCTGGAGATCTCGATCTCCGACGGGGGCGGCGGCGGGCGTGCGTTGCCCAAGCGCGTGACGTAACGCCCCGCGGCCCCGGTCCCGTACCGGGAAACATTTTAAAACCAATTAGCTGCTCTTCGCGGGCACTGGCGCTTTTTACGGCCGGCCCGCCCCGCCCGCCCGCCCGCCGTGCGTCCGTCCGCTCGACCGGCGCCCACCCACCCGCTGCCTCGCTCGCTCGTCTGTTCACCTACTCCCACCGCGCCGGCAGAAGATTTGGCTTAGTCTGCAAGATCGGTGATGGAATAAAATGGAAGTGAGCAAGGGAAGACGTTGACTTATGTGGTTGAGTTTTGTAAAGGACTGTTTCCAGAGCTGAATCTCATAATTGGGAATTTGTCTTGTATACACTCCTGTTTCTTGTGTTACAAAATTTACGAATGGTCTTACTTTTTTTAATTTAATATTTTGGGTTAATTTTTTATTTCAGGCTTTGAGAGAGAATGGGTTTGAAGACTGCAGACAGCTCCAGCTTCGGATTCTTTACCAATTCAATTTGGCATACTGTCTTGTTGTATGCTGAACATGTATAGAATAGGACAAACACAAGTAGCATTAGAATATCATTAAATTATTTTAAATAGATTTGTTTCGGACATTCTTGGATGTAGAATGAATTCCAAATAATTATTTCGTACTAGTTTTCAGTAAGCTCATAAATATCCAGAAATACCAAGTGTGAATTTCATTAATTTTAAATACAATAATTGAACATCTTTTTCATAGGGAAGCTACTTATGTGTGAATAAAAGAAAGTTAGAATTTTGATGGAATACGGATTGTGAATTTATACGAGTAGTAATTAAACATCATGTATTCATCTAGATTTCACAGAATTTGAAATTATCAAATACCAAATAAGCTCGTACATTGAACGAAACAAATATCCGAAGTTGCAATGGGTGTGCATAAAGCGATAAGAATTCGCTACGCAGCATACGAGAAGTATACTATAGGTTTTTGGTTTACTATCGTATTTTGTTACTGTCCTATTACCTTCTCCGCCCTTTTAGTTTTCATAATACTCCTGACTTTGATCAGTTCCTCCGTAACGTACAATGTGCTTCATTTCCTAGCATTCTTCTTCTGATTTTTTTTCCTCTTTTGTTTCGCCGGCGTCTTGTCTCTGCCTGAGCAGAACCGCCCTGGGCCCGTCGCGGCGCAAGGAGATCGCAATCTCTGGCTTTCTCCGCGGGGCGGCGCTGTCTGCTCCGCGTGCGTGTGACGTAATTCGGCTAATTGCACTCTCTCACAATGCGCACGCGCGCCCTGTCCTCTTCCATCTCCCTCCTCTTCCCCACCTCTTCTGCTCTTCGCCCTACCCTCCCTCTGGACCGGTAATGCAGCGGCGGCGATTGCCCAACCGAGGCGGCTCCGGCACGGGCGGGCGGCGACCATTCGCTTGTTTACCGGCGGCTTGTCTTCGCGCCCGCAGGATCACTCGCGTATCTCGCAGCCTTCATCTCGATCCCTGTCACTTGGAAATCGATATCCCCACGGGGGGTTCCCCTCGAGCGGGCGCGCGAGGTTATCGGGTAACGTGGCGCCTTTAAGGGGTAATCGCTGTGAAACCAACAGGTGTAGTGTTACGAGAGCATTCTTTATCTGACCTTTCTCGATCTGCTTTCCCGTGATACACGGCTCGGACACCCATTATGCTCGGTAATGGATGTATTAGATAACGTGTTTCTCTCGGCCTATTAGCGAGTCTGGATACAGATTGTTAAATCGCAACAAGCGAAGAAGAAACTGAAAGTAAGAAACGTGTGCGACCGCGCGGACGGATAGATTCTTCCACGGATGTCTTTTCTGCGACGAACACGCACCCTCGGTCATATTATTACGACGACCGCTAATTGAACGCGCTCATTAGCGTAGGAGCGAAAGAAGCGGCAGCGTTCCGAAAGCAAACAAGGAGTTGTCGGCGCGCAGCCGCGCGCGACGCCGCGGTGCGTGGCGCGGGCCTCGGGCGTGGGACGCGATCGCGTCGCATCGTGTCGTGTCGCCGCGGGCGCGGGATTGTCTCGGCGAGCCGCGTGACAAGCTGTCCTGGCACGGCGGGCGCCAGCCGGCCCCATTAGCGGTGCGGTGTGCAGCAGCGCGGAGTTGGGAGTGCGTTGTAACCATAGGGAGTGGGTAGCGGGGCTGGGACCATGTCGCACGTTGACATTCTGAGATTCACGGGCTCTTGAGCGTCGTTTGGTCCTATGTTTTTTTAATATCTCCCGGGATGGATTTAGAAAATGGAGTGGAACTCGTTTGACTCTCTACTGTAAGATTCGTATTCTTTCGGGTTGTATACAAACTTTTGACTGGAAACTATTTTTAATATGTCTGATTCGCACTAAGTGATATATTAAATTATCTATTCGAATTAGCAGAATCCCATAACTAGTTGATTCTGTTTCTTTTACTGCTATCACAGAACTGAAGCTAAAATTAAAATTCTAGGGGGATCTTTCGTGATACTTGGAAAATAGAAGCATATAGTCTAGATTTCATTTCGGTATCATTTTACAGCTACTATTTCTTCTCAGACTTAAATATTACATGCTGTAAAATTGGCATGCATTAATAATCTGCTATTTGTACTCTGTAGAGAGTTGAGAAGCTGACAACATTCTAGAAATCTCACAGACGGGAAACACAAATGGCTTATTATGCGGTTTGTAGTGCATTTGTGACGGAAATAATTGGATTGCTCAACAAGTCAAAAGAAACCTTATTCGGCGGAACTAAACGATTGCGGTTAGGCATTAAGAAAGATAATTTTGGATTCTGGGAAAAAGTATTTACATGACTAATTATAAGCTGAAAGAGTGCTGCCGCCATATCGTATGTACTAACTATTCACATTTCCATATCATGATCACTTTAATTTTTTGCATACTAATGTGTCGAATTAAAAGTATTTATTACAAAACGAGTGGTATGCCGGAAAAGTGAAACAAAATATTAGACGCAAAGTGAAGTATTACTTAGCCATCAAGGAATACTTCTATCACCTGTTTAAAATTCTGTGCGCAAGATAGAAAAGAACAATTCTGTTGCGCTTGTTTAGAATAGGTAATTTATTACATGAAAAAGTTGTTCCCTACCCGTAGAAAATTCAGTTCCGTCGTCCTTTTATCTCCAGTGCTTGTACCTGTCACGTTAGTGTGGGTTGGAAAGTCCAGACGCGAAGACAGAACCTGCTCTTATGTTTATTTTTGTTGGCAGAACGTGTTTTTAGCCAAAGAAAAATGTTTAAGACGCAATTTCCGTTCACATTGTCATCATGAAGAATAATTCAAAAGAATATGACACCGAAAATGAATATTAATCATCTATTTGAGTTATTATATTCAATTTTCTTGTTCACGGTAGCTCTCAATCGTATCACAACACCGAAGGACACGGAAAAAAAATTGACAGGTGCAGACAGCAAACGTTGTCAACTCCTAAAATGTATAACAAGTTTGATTCAGCAAATATCCATCATCTAAACTAGTAACAGGATGATCGGAATGCAGTGTTCTCGGTGTATTTTCAGTTCTAGAAACAGAAATTTGGAAGTTGCTATGAATGGGCTACTCCCTCAGAGTTGTCATAGTTGGGATCTTTCTTGAATGCGAAAATTTTTTGCCATTTTCGTGAATTTCGACACAACAAACTTTTCAATTTCTTTTTACTACAATAAATTGAATGTACGTTAATGTCAAACGAAGTTTGGCCGTTGCAAACAACAAACTGGAAACGTAACTGTAAAACAACTATATAATTTTATCCTTGCCTAGAAGTTCAATGAGCCATCCACCGCGAATAATAAAATTATTCCGAATGAATAAGTAAACATATTCATTCGGAAGGTTATTAACCTTGCATTTTCACTTTATGAGACTTGGAGTAAATGAATATTTCCCGCAACGCAACGGACAACATAGGTTGGGAGAAACCTGCGGGGCGGGGAGATGGAGGGGCGAAGGGTTGTCACGCGTCGCGCAGCAGGTGGGCTGTGTGGCGCCTGGGCTTCTTGCACAGTGCCTAACGAGGCCTATAAACATCACGTTACACGCGCACGCGCGTCGCGTCGCGTCGCGTCCGCAGGCGAGCACGGTGACGTCACGCGTCCCGCGCGGGCTGTGGCGGCGGCGGCGGCGGCGGCGGCGGCGGCGGCGCGGCGGTGGCGGTGGCGGTGGCGGAGCGAACAATAGCCCGGTGTCCGCCGTCGCCTCTTCCTCCCCCGCTCTCCTCTCTCCCTTCCACATCTCCGTCGTCGCCGTCACCTCCGCCGCCACCGCCATCGCCGCGTAATGGCGCCACTTTTATCTCGAACAATGCAACCTTTTACCCAGGTATTTTATAATACACGGCTGGGAGATGCGTCGCGGCGAAGAGAAGAATGGCTCGGACGGAAGGGTCAGGAGGACGGTGTGTGGGTGGGGAGGGAGGGGAGGGTCGACGGGAAAGGAGAGGGCGTGTGAGAGACGGTGACCGATTCCGCATGACTCTACACTGGGCAGGACCGCTCTTGAATGGGGTGACTCGCAGACGCGAGTCGTTGGGCCAGAATATGAGAAAACACTGCCCGCTCTGAGTAGCCTTCTTTTGTGATTTGTAACGGAATGTTTCTACGTCTCTTTTATGTCTGGTTTTCTTCTGAAATATTCGAGTATAGCTTCGTTCTAAACAAAGTGCAATTCACTTAACTCTTCCTATATAGAAGTGTACGTGTACTTCTCTTAGAGGAGCCAAATATGATGAGAATGAACTTCATTTTAGAACACGTCAAAGAAAAACACGTTTGTCGAGACTTCAGAAAATGCTGAAATGTTGAAACTTGGAACATTGTAAAAGAGAGGCAATGGTACTAAGTAAATAAAGAGAAACGTGAAAGGTTCTTCTTTCTATTCTAAACATGAAAGAATTTTTCATAGAAAAGATAGTAGAGGATACATTCAACAAATTGAGGAGACTTCCTTACTTTAGAAAATACTACATGGCATCTAATTTTGTACTCTGAAAATGTAATAAGAGTGCATTATTGTTTTGTTACTCGTGTGTGTGACTTGTGACAACGAGGTCCTTACATAGAAAAATCACACAGACAAATGTTTTATTTTTATTCCTTCAGAGTATTAACTGTTGTGGTTTCTGTAAGCTGACTTTCAATTTGCTTTAAAAAATAACAGAGGCAACAAAAACCATAAAATGTAGATATTCCATTGTTTCGTCTCATTTTATGACACGATGGAGAGAACTTCGTTCTTTCTCCTCGAATATTGTAACAGTTTTCTTGGCCACAGTTCAGGCTATTAAAATAATATAAAGGATATACGGAAAGTAATTAATTATCTTTCGCATCAATAGAAGCAAAGCCAAAAAGAACAGTCACCGTGTTGGTGTGCATCACAGCGGGCGAGAATAAAGAGCATGTGCCTGCCTGCCTACCTGTGGTGAAAAGGACGATGGCCTTGAGGCAGGAGTACTCGGCTGAGTCCACGTGCAGCGCCTTGAGCTTCTCCACCTGCTCCTGGAAGATGCGGATGTGGTCCATGAAGGCGACGACGCGGTCCGCCGCCATGGGCGACGCGTGCAGCCCCGCCGCGGCCAGCAGCGGCGCCACGTGCAGCGGCATGGAGCACTGCGACGCGTTCAGCACGAACAGCTCGCTCCACACCAGCCGCAGCAGCGCCACCTGGTCCGTCACCTGCAACGCCCACAACACCACGCGCTGCAGATTGATTGTTAGTGATTCCGGGCGCGTCAGCTGCTATGTGCTCGTAAGTGTACGCATGGTTTTCCTTGGGAGGAGGCGGTGATATTCCCCGTTGGATAGCGAGATCCGGCGCCGACCATCCCTCGGCTAGCGGGATACCCCTACCCAGATATCTCCCACAAGCGGAGGCAAGCTCTAAGCTCCCGACCGCTCTCGCCTCATGTGTGGTAGTGTAGCGCATGTTAGTGTAAGTGTATGCGTGTAAGGAGTGAGGATAGGTCTGCTCCGGTATTTCCCTGCTGTTGATCGGAGGAACCACGGAAAACTCGATCAGAGCGGCCGGACTACTAGAATTCTCCTCCAGCGACTGAATTCGACCTAGCTGTGAAGCTAGTGTCGAAATTCCTGCCACCGTCGGGACTCGAACATAGGACCTCCTGGTCAGAAGTACTGCAGTGACATCAGTTGATGTCCTGAGCCACCTCTCCCGGTCCACGCGCTTCAGGGAGGGATTGGGTGGCGACGATTTTCGGGTGGCAAGCACATTCCTAGCACTGCGTCTTCAAGGGTGTGGTGAACACGTTCGTGGTATCGTGGTATTTTCTCTAACTTCAGAGGTTTAGCCGTGGTAACATTTTTTAAAAAATTTCGCGGACACAGTTTTGTTCAATGGCTTTATTCCAATTTTGTATTTGACTTTTTATTTGAATGTTACTTTTGGAGCCTATGAATATTCAGTACAAAATATTTTCTCTATACAACGATCTACGTGGAACATGCTAATATTGAGGTAATTCATGAACAGAAGTCTGGGGTGTCAAAGTGTTAAAGTTAATTTTTTTACTAGATTCTAGAGAACTGAATAGCAATGAGCACTAGTCTCACAATTCTATTAGAAATGAAATACTTATCGTTGAGATATAATTGAAAATTACTTCTATAATTCCTTTATGATCAACGAAACTTTTTTTGTTGCATACCGCACAACACATAACGGGTTTTGTTCGTATTTAAACAAGTACGAATTTACTTACAATACTACCTTATGAATGGTGCAATGGTGCAGTGCAATGATTCACCCACTGACTTAAACTCTTTGGCCACGAAGAAAATGTTACTCAATTTTATTTTAAAAAAAACATTCAAGAAACATTGACTTTCAAAATAGTCGACCGTATATTAGTAACCTTTTAATGAGACACACAATCAACATCATGAAAATGTGATTTAGTGACATTTTTATTAATGGATAAGGACACAGATTCTGAAATCGATTTACTACTAGCTTAGCAGACACATCATACTACAGATAACTTAATGAGAACAAGCTATCCGATTAGTAAGTATGTCCGCTCGTTTAAAATTTGTAACGAACAATGTCTTCCATTGTGAAAGTATATTTTTCTGAAATTACTGCTTCGATAGCGGGAGCGATGACTGTTTCAGAGTTCCTCTCTCCAACGCTGGTTTTTTACGCCTTATTTTACCTCATCCTTTCCTCTCGGGTCCATATTTCTTAAGTTCATCCCACTGAACCTTGTCCTCATCTCATCTTCTTGCACGATACGCATTCTAAATACATCCCGCCGCGATAACCCTTCGACTCGTACACAGCTCGTTATTCAGTCGTTATCAGTACGCTGTGAACATTAATATGGGCTCAGAGCGCCGGTCTCGGGACAGAAAACTCGCTTCTCAGAAAACAGGGATACTCGGCTGAGCTCTCTTCCCGCGGCGCGCAGCTGGCTGGCCACGCCGATTCGCCTATCACCGCGTGGGACCACCTCCCAAGCACGTCTCGCACCTTATTCCCGAAACTCGCAAATAAAGGTTTTCTTTTTAACGTATCTAATGGGTGCTTTCCAGCTCCCCTGCTGCGGCCCGCCAACACGCAACGCTTTGGGCAGGCACGCGTGTGCGCCTGTAGCTTTCGAAAAATAATTTATCGTCGGTTTATCATAAACAAAGTTTAAACGAGGCGGCCGCCTCCTCCTCTCGACTCTTAATTTTTTTTCTATTTCTTTTTTCCCCTTTCGCGGCGCGCACCACATTTTTGTTGTTCGCGCTGTCCCATGGAAGAGACACACGATACCCGGATTACATAAGAGATAAATAATGCCCCCCCCTTCCTCGCGCTGGTGTCTTCCGGTGGCGGCGACCAGCGCGGCACCTGGCGACCAACGCACAAATCACGGCGGCGGACGCGCCGGCCGTCGCCGAGGGCCGGGGAAGGGTGCGGCGAAAGGGATCTGACCTCCCAGAGTCAACAGCCCTGTCGCCGGCGCGAGGCGGCGCGGCGCTAATGCCCGTAATCGACCGAAAACGGCGATTGACCGCGGGAGAGGGCGGTGCGATGGCGGCGGGTGCGAGCGAGTGAAAGAAGGTTCACAAGAGGACGCGGAGGAAGAGAGCGAGAGAAGAAGCGGCGTCGGCGGCGGGGACGAATGGAAGCGCAGAGGCCACGAGAGGACGACCCCGGCGCCACCATGGCGACCCTAGCGGCGGAGTCACGTACTACGGGCAGCATACCGGATTTACATTGAGAACTTTTTTAATGGAATTCCCTCGTTTAAAAACCTGTCCGCGGCGCGTCCGTACACTGGCGTTCGTGGACGGTGGAAGGCGGCCGTGAGGAGGCGGCGGCGACGGGAGAAGCAGCGGCTTGCTGAACGGGGCGCCGATGTGGAAGGCGGACGGGTGGGCGGGGCGGGGCGGGGATGAGAAGAGCGCGGGCGAGTCCCCAGCCGCGAAGTGGGCTGGGATGAGAAGGGAAGAGAAGAGGAGGAGGAGCGGAGAGGGCGAAGGTGAGAGCTGCTCCGCAGGTAATTATTCCATCACGACCTCCGCGAGGCGCCTGCATTCATTCGACGGCGCATCAATCGCAGGCGTGTGTGTGTGCGTGCGCTCTCGCGGAGTTCCAGGAACCGCCGTCTTGGGTTGTACCCGCCCCGCCGCCACGGCCCAGCTGCGCTCCGCCCCGCCCCGTCTGGCCCCGCTCCGCTCAGCACTGCTTCGCGCTTACCATCCCATCCCGCCCCGTCCAGCCTTCCCGCGTCTCACACCTCCACACTTCACTCGGGTCCGCGCCGCACCACCAGGCGGCATCCGTAATGGAATTCCGGTCCCTGTTACGGGCCCGTGCCGACTCGTCACAATCCTCGATGCTTAAGAAACGAAACGTTCTCGTACGGGCGTGTTTTATGGGTGTCTACACACGACGTGATCGCGGCGCGTTGAAGGGCGGCGGGCGAGCGCGGCGCAATTAGCGGCCAGGGTGGCGCGAGGCGGTGCGAGGAGAGGCGGACGCACTGGCACGCAGCAACGCGCCCCGCCCAGCAGATGCAGCGGGTCCACGCGCTGCCAACGCCGCCCGCAGGACATGGTGACGGTCGCAATCCAAGTCCATTTGGCGAGTGACGTTTCAGGAGGGTCGTGTAAGATACGCAACTCCCGATGTCTTGAAATCGAAATTAATAAATTTCCTAAAATATTTTATTTTGCATGAAGCCAGAGTAATTATTTTAATAATGGTGTAAAAGTGTAAACATTAGGTTAGTACACTGTCAATCATTTGTGCATTAATGAATAGACATATCGAATACATTGTGAAGAATGTATACGAATTGTTCCATATCTCTCGTAAACGAGAAATACCGGTTCTCTTGATTTATTTCATGAAATCCATCGAATCTACTTGTCTTGGAATATTCAAAACCATGTTTCCATAGCGTATGGATAGTGAATATGTGAATTTGTTTAAATTTTGTGTACAGTGTACTGAAATTGTTCACCATTCATGCGTAAAATATATGTAACAGTATAAAAACGTGTACACAATTACAATACAACGCCAGCCAGACATATGCATAGGAAAAAGGATGAAATCGAGTCATTGCAATCTTCCTTGCATGCTTCTTCGCAATAACTCTTTGAAAATCTACCAGAATCCCGGTTCGCTCGTCGTAAAAGAGACGCCAGGGGGCAGGGTTATTATAATTCGTTGAGACCGCCGCCCTGAACACGTGGCGGCCGCCGCCGCAGCTCTTTCCGGTTCACGTGAGAAACGCGAGACCTCGCGGCGACGGAGGCAACCGCGTGACCTCCGCCCACGGCGCGCCGCCGCCCCCGCCGCCGCCTCCGCCTCCACGCCGCTTCTTACGGGACGCGTCGAAGCTACCCGGGGTTCGGTTCGCGACTCGCCGGAAGGCCCCGCCTCCATCGTCGCCGGCGCCGCCCCGTCCTCGCCACCTCTCATGCATACGAACGTCGCATTAACAGCCAGTCGCCGTGGGAGGCCACGCAGGCCGGTTTGGAAACGCCTAATGGCTTGAAAAGACAAGCGCCCTGAGGACGAACTAAATCGCTTATTACTGACTTTATAGATTATTTAATGTGCCCCATTACGAGCCCCGTTTTAGATTTTATGTCACCTGCGCTGGGAGGTTTGACGCGGCCTGCTGATATGAACAGATCAGGGGTAGAGAAAAAACGTTTGAATCAGTTCTGGTCGTTGAGAGTTTACTACGTGCGTAGTATTTAAGACATATAAGGACATCAGAGGTCACTAAATTTCACAATTTACTAATAGATAAATCATATTGAAACAATAGTAAGTACCTTATATCTGATAGAGAACACACGTTCCCCGTAATCAGTGCTAATTACTTCTGGACTCAGAAAAAGGTATTCAAGTCAGCAATGTGCTATCAATAACCTGTCTCATTTTATTGCCCAATAATTAATGGAACGAAAAAAGTAATTGCCTCACAAAAAATGGAATCATTTAAGAGTTCTCCGAGGAGGCATTTTGGTTGGTCATTGGCAGAAGCGTTTAAATGGAGAATAAACTGGAACTACTTCATTTGACAGTCGTTTTAGCATGAACAAATGAAGTATTGTTCCTATAGCACATTGAGAAAAAATACTGAGCTCTGGAAATTTCCTACAGAAGATGCCCTGAACATCTATTTTAAAATTTAAATATTCGCACTCTACTGTCTCAGTTGATATGAAACTTCTATTTTCCGCTTATAGTAAGTACTTAAATATAATGTATCTGTTCTTATTGGTTGCACTACCACAAAAACATTATACATGACTTCGCAAGCAGCTAGTGAGCACTGACTATACCAGAAGAAAATAAATTATTACATATTGGCTTAATGTACCAGCAATGACCTAGCCTTATATTGAATGAAAACACAAATGCGAAGTGTGTATTATGTTGCTGAAATACACATAGGAATTGCAACCTTCTGGAGGTAATAAATGTATAGTTCGCTTAGCGAGAATGTTGCAGAATGTTTGTTTCCATGGGAATTCAGAAGCTGCGTAACCTCGGTCTCCGCACTCACCTGCAGGTCGGGGAAGAAGGGGATGTTGCGCGCCCACTCGACCGCCGAGAAGAGCAGCCGCGCCGCGAGCTCGCAGATATTGTCGATGCCCATGATGTTGTTAGGCTGCATACACTGGCCGTAGCGGGACGTTGGGTAGGGTTCTGCGCGCAGCAGTAGCGAGATGTAGGACGACAGGTAGGAATGGCCGTTCATGCCCGCCGCCATCACGGCCGACGACACGTCGCCGTTGGTGATCGCGAACTGGCCGGGCAGCCCCGTCGGCTGCGTGGGGGGTACTCGACCCCGTTGCACCGCTGCAAACAACCAAATTAGTCATCGTTAATGCAAGGATGTATAATAATTTGTAAAACAAACCTGCAAGTTTCATGCATATGTAGGGTCGAATAAAAATAACACGGGTTACTTATGTGCCGTCATACTCAGTACACACAAATTTGCACTAACTTGTCGTCACGTATCTAAAACCAGTGCTTGATTTATAAAATTTTAGATCTCGAAACTCTCCCCCAAAGTAATCATTAATTTAACAGAAACACTTGTATATTTATAATATAATTTAATAATAATTCTGGAGGTACCGGAATGCCGTTCCGTCGCGTTGCGCCAGAAATTAAGCCCTGCCTAAAACTAAGTAAAATTGTATTGGAAATCTTAAATTAAAAATTGTATTGTTTTAGCAAATGGCACACGTTCACCTTCATTTGATTATTAACGAATGTTACATTACTTTCTGCCCTTTCGCAAAAAAAAGTAGTATAAAGAGAGATCTGCATCAGCGACCCGGAGATTTTAACATCCGCATACGCGACGAACCACAGTGGCCGTTTGGAGGCAGAGGTCCGCAACCACAGCTGTTGTAAAGTTGCCAAGAACAACGCGGTCGGGCAGCCGCAGACACTAACTGTCCGGCTCAAGTTTCTTTGTCGGATGCAGAGGAACCAGAGTAGTAGGAGGAGGTAAGGGGCACGTTTATCTCCTTGTAGAAAGTGTTTGTCACATTTGAGCAACAGAACGGAAGTGAAGTTGAAGGCAGCAATACGATTGTTAAGATTTATCAGTACCAATAATTAAATATTACTGTACTGTAATGGAAATTAAAACCTTCTGTACGTGAAATTGTCGGAAGAAAAAAAGTAAAATTATTTCTATTTTAGAAGGCAATTTCATGAAAATATGTAAGTTTCAGGAACCTTTATTACATTTCAAATGGCTCTAGCTAACCTGGGCTATCATTCCACCCAAACGACTCCTTTTTGGAGGACGCATCCTTTGGAATTTATCGTCAGAGGCGGTTCTCACTACAAGAAATTGCTGCTACCAAGTTTAAAATAACATTTTTTCACATTCAAACCATTCCGAGATTGAATGTGAAAGATTTTTAGAGGGGTAAACTGAACGGATTGCAGGGGGACACGGTAGACGGTGAAGATTTAGGCAGACCGCAGCCCACGCGGAGATGTCGAGACATCAAAGGCGTGAAAGGGGGGAGGGGAGACGGGAGGGGAGATTCCGAGGAAGGCGGCCGGCCTCCGCCAAGGCAGCGCCGCTCGGCCGCGCTCGCCGGCGGCGGCCTTCGCGCTCGCGCGACCCCGCGACCTTTGCGCGGGCGCCCGCCGCCCCCGCCGCCGCCGCCTCCGAGCGAGCGCGCGCCTGCGTCGGCGGCCTGCCCCCGCGCCGACGCACTCGGCAACGCGGCGGGATGCGAGTTTGCCGGGCGCAGCGATAACTGTGTGTTAATTTATAGTTCTTCAGCGATTTGACTTGCAAAATGAGTTTGTTGAGGTTTGTCAGATGTTCCGGGCATTCTTGGAATGTCAAACAGGCATCCAGATGTCTCGGCAGCCTACATTGCTTTCGGAATATTAATGGGTGTTCAATGAAAAATCGAATAAACAACTTCTGAATATTACCTTGGACACTCTTTGTATAAATTAGCTCTGCTTGCAGCCTATGAACAGTTCTTTGGCGACTGTCAATTCTTAACGCCTTGTAAATACTGGTTTGTGTGTTAGTATATACTTTGATGGAAATGTATGATTTGCAAAACTAAATTTAACTGATGTGATCTTGCTCGTGTAAGTCACTGAGGAAAGTGTGCATTAAAATGAAAGAAGATTCCCCAATTTAAAAAAAATCTTCATGTTTGAGAAAAGAAAATCTTTTAAGATAACTGCCAAAGAACTGAATAACACAAAACGGATTACGAGAAATAAATTCCAACCCAAAAGAACCTCAGAAATGTCAGAGATCAACTCTTCGCTTTAACACGAAACAAGTCCGCTGTCGACGACTACAAATCAACATCTAAAGACCCCTACATTCTTCTGCACGGGCACCAAACTCGCAACTTCAGAATAAAATGTATGCTTAGTCATACACATACGATCATGTCTTTTCAATGAGCATCTGAATGAATCGAAACCTTATTTACAAGTCAAGAAATGCGTTTATACAGCAACAAGATAAACACCGCTCAGAACACCAGTGAATTGACGTGGAACGCATGGACTACCACCACACACGGGCACCGGGCAAAGTCTGCCTTAGCGGGAATACCCAGCGTGTCTCCTCCGACGCGATTGAAAAGTGAATAAATTACAACCGCGCGATTTAGATACGCTGGCAGCGAAACCTCCCGGTGCCGGCAACAGTCGACCGCCTGTTTCCCTCTCAAAGCTTCCTGTGCGCGAAACCCTTTCACCGGCTGCGCCTGGGCGGCGAGCCGCGGCGGCGGGCTGGAGTGTTGACCGACGCAACTCCACGCGCTCGTGAACGACCGATGGCCACAGAGCGCGGCTTTGGGCGCGGGGGCGGAGTGGCGCCGGAGGCGCGCAGTGCGCCCAATTCGAACGACACGAGCGCACACAAAAAACCGAAAAGGACGATGAGAAGTAAGAAAACAATTGGGGAAATCACGGACTAACAAATGCGAAACGTTTATTACGACTCAAGAAGTTCAGGGCGCTTAAAGCGTTGCGAAATGATATTTTGAAGATAAAATGCAAGAAATATAGTGCAATATTATACCATTGCCATTTGCTGTTCTTGGCTTGGTTAGAACGATATTTACGTACTGACTAACTGAACTTCTTTGTAAAACTAGTAAAAGGGAACACGGAAGAAAGAGGAGAGTTTGCTCTATTCCTTTCTATTTGGAAAGAACATGTTGCTGCAAGTTGACGTGGGAATTTCATTCTAGTTGTCATTAAGAATACCAAGTCTTTGAGGACAAGAAAAATTAAGCGAGTTTTTATGTTATAAGTTTCTTTATTCTTGTTTTAGTTTGCCACACAGGATAATTTTCTTTCTATCAGATATCTTTTGACATAAAAGAACACCCGCTTAGATGCCATTGGACCCACTGCGCGGCGCGGGGCTGCGCGGGGGCGGAGCGCCCATGAATGGCCGGCGAGCGGGACCGAACTCCGTACGCAAACAGCGCGAGGCCGTGGCTGCGCGAGGCGGCTGCGCCGGCAGGTGCGCCCCGGTTCAAACTCGTGGCCCTCGAGACGCGCGCGAGTGCCCGGCAAACACCTGTTGGCGGGCGGCGAGAGGCACGACGCCGCGGCGCGCTGGAGTGTGTGCGGCCGGAGCGGGGCGGGGCGGGGGCGGGGCGGGGCGTCGGCGTGAGGGCGGACGGGCGGCGCCGCCGCGAGTGGCGAGCGCCGGGCACCGAGCGCCGCGCCGCCCGCCGTACGCGGCGCTCGAGAGCTCGCGTCCGCGCTCGAGAGCGCGCCTTGCACCGTGCTCCCGTAAGGAGGGTCGGGGGCCGCTGGAGGTGCGCAAGGCCACAGACCGGTCTCGAGGGGTGGGAGAGGACGGATAGGCGCGAGACTGGTACAGCCTGTAGCCCGAGTACCCACTTCTCCGAGGGTGGTAGGGGAATGGCTGAAGCCGAATGCAAGTAAGAAGTCTGTTTTCTAAATAAGGAGTGGTTTCATAAAATGTCTTTCCGTGAAAACCAACGCTAGCATGAGAATCGTACAATGTAACAACTTTAATTTCTTTACACTGAATAATCAAAAATGTCTAATAACAACTTCCAATCGATTAAGTCTGCCATGGCTTTAAGCAGCCCTGTTTTCATTAAAAGATTGTGAAGATGTTTTGCACACATTTCTTGTGTGCTCAACAGCACTGTGCTGGAAACATTGAATCATCAATTCTGGCATTTTTCGCAAAACCCATCCCCTGTTCTGCTTTACCAATGCTGGCAGAATCATTGGTCAGTAAATAAATTATTGCTACTCTCTTGTAAATAATAGACACATAATAACAACCCATATAATATGTTAATCATCAAAACCGCCCCATGCATGCATAAAGTCAAGTTATTCACAATCCAACAGCAAATATCCTGACGTGCGCCGTGACTTTTGTAGGCTCCATAAGACCTAAAGTAAAGCGTTACCAATTCACATTAACCCCGTTCGACGAATCGCTCGTCAAATCGTGGTCGTGTTATTACCCACGCGGCGGGCAGGGAGGGGAAGTCCGGGAAGAAGGGAGATCACAACGTCACAGCGCTAGCGGCGGCGCCGCGGAGGTGCACATTCCGGGGTGCAAGTCCTGACGACCGCACCGTATTGATATTCAAATACTCGAGTTTACGGCGCGGCTTAGAGAGCCAGCGGTGGCGGCGGCGGTGGCCGCGGGGTGGCCAAACCGGGCGTCCGTGCGCTTGTCCATTCGTTCCGCCTGCGTCATCTCGTGCCCACGGAAATGTTAACCCGCTTCCGTCGTAACTTTCCCGCTGACAGTTCAATGCGCGAGTTTGCATTCTCATTTTCTGTTTTATTCTGAAGTGTTGGAAAGATACCTGTGAATTTATTGACTTGGAGGATTTCCGCTTACCAGATTGTCGGTTGGTTTGGTTGGGGATTCTTGTTCTGCCTTTGAAGTTTTGCTTAGGTTGGGTATCAATGAAAGAGACGTTGAGAAGGAAGTAGGTTCCTCTATTGGAAATGAATGCGCGATTATGTATTATGATTTTCGCTTCAGCTTTAAGGAGGTGGAATGGTTAGTTAATTTACTGAATTAAATTTTCGCTGATTCGTGTATGTACTAAGGAATTCTCTTCTTTTCGCATGGGTAAGTAAAATACAAAAGATTATAGAGTTTTGATAGTCTTATCGATCAGTATGCCAACAGCAAAAATTCCTGAAAATAACAATTTCTACTTTAACGGAATATTCGTGGTGTGGAGACCGCGCCGATTAGCGTTATAGTGGTTGGAGCACAATACTGGTATGATACTGGGCTTAGATGGGCTTAATGCAATGCGTCAGAACAGTTTGATGGGGAATGGTGTACTAGTGGTGATAATCTCTGAGACAGTGCCGGCAATGACAGCACTAAAAAAGCTACCAATTATAGAGGTATAATGTGATGCTATGAATGTCCAAGGAAGTTGCATTTTGGCAAGAAAGCTGGAACTGGTACGGGGCGGTGGCGACGGTTGCAAAGATGAGAAGGCTAAGAATAAGTGGGTTCTGGCGACGATGCGGCAGTGGAAGAGGAAGAGGAAGAGTAGGAGGAGGAGGTGGTGGTGGTGGTGAAAGTGGCAAAGGAAGCGGAGGTGGTGCGGGTGGTGAGGGGCTCGCGCGGCCAGCATTCTTGGGCCGGCCGCCCCGCTGGCCCCCCGGGGCGGCGCTGATGTCAGGCGCATGACGTCACCGCAGCATCCCGCGGGGGCGCGGGTGAGAGCGGGGGCGGGGGCGGGGCGGAGCGGGAAGGGCGCGGCGGGTGGGGGCAGGTACCACCACCGCCGGGCGCGCACGCCTTGCGCTCTCACGCCGCATCAGGGTCGTCCAAACCCCTCCCGCCTCGCGGGCCGATCCGAGGGATGCCCACCACCCACGCCACGCAATACGCTCGATTCCAGCTGGGTCGCCGCCAGTGTCAAGAGTTACGATCGGAGAAAAACACAGATATGTAGATAGCCTTTTCTCGTGCCGGTAGATACATACAGACTTGCATAATCGACACGTAACGCAACGGCCAGAATTTATGCGCGTACGTCGAAGATCACTTACTCATGTCCAACAAACATTAGCACAAGAAATCCACGCAGAGGTACACGTAATACCATAGGGTTCGCAAACGCCGCCAGCGACCGACTCCACCCTCGGAATCCGAGCGGAGAGCCGTTAACAGGAGTGTTTCCACGCCGGCGATGTAAGGCCACCGCCGGCAACCGGTAGCGAGGGCGCGCGCGGGGCCGGGTCGCCGCCAGGTGAAGATGAGAGGCGATAGCGGCTCGAGGTGTCAAGAGCGCCCTTCGGCCTCCGCCGCCGCCGAGAGCGTCGTCTTTTTGAAGTCCGGGCGCTGGTCGTCGTAAAGCCCGCAGCCGCGGACGCAGCTTTGTCCTGCGCCGGCCGTGGACGAGGCCCACGTCCGCTCGGGCGCTCAGATAACCATCGGGGCCCACGCTCCGAGGGCGCGCCGCTGGCCCTTGGGTATCGTCGCCGTGTCTCGCCTGCTGATGGGCTACGTAAATACTGGCTATGGCGATCGGCGGGGGTTCTCAAATTCCGCTATAAAGAGTAGATCTTAATGAATAAAAAATGCCGCAAGCTCTAGAATGCCAATAAAAATGCTTTAGAATTTGTAGTTACCATTTCACACATGTAACACACTTTCTCATGTTTAATAGTTCTACTCTAAAATAAATTTTCACGAGAGTTTCGTAAATGCATTTTAACAGATAACTGAAATGTTAATAATGATGTTGAGTTCTACAATATAACATGTAATTAAATATCTTCGAGAATCATTTAGTAATTATAAGCTAATTAGTTTTTAATATTTTCATAAAGTGACCTTTAGTATTCTGTAAATAGCTTGTAATAACCATTTGTATTTAATTTCTCGTTACTTACACGGTCATTAGAATGAAATTTATCAATTTACCTGATCTCACAATCGAATTAAAACAGCATTTCCTGTTCATAAAGATTTCCTTGCGAAATACCGTATCTAAAACAAACTAATGGTATTTCAAATGAAATAAGCATAAGAAAGATGTTCCGGTATGTCACTTGACGGGATGAAGTCTTCAAAATCGTCTTAAAGTGTTACTCCTCAGATTGCGCATCTCAGAGTGATGAAATAATGATACTTCCTCCACCTTCTATTACCATAGAAATAACTTCAAATGTGTATTTAATTTCTCCTACCGCTACAATAGGCCGGGCGATTTCCGTTAGCAAGGTTCAACGCACTCGAAAACCCTTCAAAACCGCCAGACGCGGGTTCTCTTCAATGGGAGAAACCAATCATCCGGGATTGCCAGTGCCACCTCGTGGCGCCTCTTAGCTCCACCTCAAGCTTTCAAGACGTCACCGTAACTCACGACGACGGCTGCGGAGGCTACCGAAGCCACAATGGATTTCAAGCGACCACTTCTTGATTTTAATGCTTGCACAAAAGGTAAAATGCGAGATCAACTAACCCTGGCATTCCCTGAGACGAATGCTGCTGCCACCATTACAGAACAAGAAACAACGCGAATAAAACTTTCTTTACCAATTTCCATATATTATTTGTATCAGAGTTGAGAGAGTTGCTCTAATACGCTGTAGAAAGATTAACAATGAGTTGGGTTGATCTACAAATTAACGTTTAATATTATTAACTAAGTCAGATCCTTGGTACATACGTAAATGCAGAGCTTCCCCCGGAAATCTTAATTCACAAAAGAAATGTATTAATTTATGTGGTATCCGCAATAGATTGTGAACCACTAGAGCCATTGCTTTCTAATTTTGCTCAATCGTTGACGACAAAACCGAAAAAGGAAAATAGATTCGTGATCCCAGAACGATCCCCGAAATTTGGATAAGCTTCGAAATTTTCATTGAAACCTAGCAATGCGCGGCATTTTTGCCAGGCGGCATGATTGCTAAACTTTGCCGAATAAGGTCAGCTAACTATATACAAATAAGAGCAGTATCATGCCCGGTAACTTCACAGAAATTGCAAAAAAAATGTCAAATTATCTGAAAATCCTTATAAAAGTACGGAATTTTTGAAAACAATAATTGATTTACACATATAAAATGTTTTCGTAAATAGCAAAATAACGAAGCTGTCCGGATAAAGTAAACAGGCGTGCTTAATGGACGTCTGCAACCATTCCGTTTTACGACACCGTTCCTTCAACGCACCGTAAGACGGACAGATGCCCATCAACCGCAGGAATGCTCCCTCAACACTCGGTCGTTTGCGCAAAGCGTGGGAACGGGAGCGTCCTGGGGCTGCGCCGCGCCGCGCGCCCGGAGCGCCGAACGCTCCTTTGCGAACGCGCGCCGCGCGGACTTCAGGAGCGAGCGAGCGAACGCGGCCCGGAGACAGTCCGGAGAAATTACGACCTTGGTCCATATTTTACACCCGGGGGCTGTAAAACAGGCTGCAGCGACGGAGGTGGCGGCGGCGGCGGCAACGGCGCGCCGGCGCTGGCGGGCGTTTTCCATTGTGCGGCGAGCGCGTCCGTCGAGCGCGCGGGAATCAACAGGTGCTGGAGCCGCAAACGCCCAGCCGCGTCGCTCGCGTAACGATCCCGCGATCTGCCGACCAGGCCGCGACGCACGCGTCGCAGGACCCGCGCGCGCGCTGCGCACGTCTGTGTAATTGGGTATTCCCTCCGCGCGCGCGCAACTTTTTCTTCCCAACGCGTTTAACATAGGTCGAGCGGGCTCGACCCGGGAATAAAAGATTCCGTGCGCCTGCTTTTGCCTGGGCCCGTGACAGCAGACAGGACGAGAACGGGGGTGTGGGCGGGGGCGGGCCCGGGCCTCGTCGACCGGCCAGCCGGCTGGTCGGCGCTTTGATGGGAGTTTGATGGCACCCTCCTCGCCCGCTTCCTCGCAGCGCCCGCGTCGCAACTGTAAAGTCCGGGAGGACTTCGCTTCCTCCTCCCGATTGCCGCACAAAAAAGCCACAAGGCGCAGGCTCCCTCTTTTTTTGTGCGCGAGCGCGCGCGGAGTGTCTCTCTCTCCTCTCCTCTCTCTCTCCTCTCTCTCTCTCTCTCTCTCTCTCTCTCTCTCTCTTTCACGTGAGAAGAAGGCAGTTCTGAGAGATGGAGCTCTGGAGGAGTCTTCTCCGGCTCCGCCTCCTTTTTTCCATATTAAAAACGAGCCCCGCGCGCACGGGCGGAGAAGAGAAGAAGAAGCGAAACGTTTCGCATGCGGTCGCGCACGGCGCTGCTCCGTCGCTGGGGGGCCGTGTACGATGCTATCGCGCTCGCCGCGGAGGCAGCTCTGGCGGCGGCGCTCGCGCACTGCGTACAAGAAAGCATGACAAGTTACCTGGGAGGATATGACGTCACCGGCGGGGGTACGTCACAAGAAGATGCGACCCGGCCGGCGCCACCGCCGCCATGCTTTCATATTGTACCATCCGTCAACTTCGAGCGTCAGGCGAGCAGGGCGTCGTATTTTAAACGAGATCGTTGTCGACCGGCGGACTCCGATGGGGATCTGTCAATAACATAGATATATTTTGCGGAAGGAACCGTACTATCGCAGCAGTATCGTGCAGAGTTTATCGTCGGGTAGGACGTGTTTAGCGAGTGTTTTCGGTCGTCAATGACACGGCTCCGCGAGCATTTTATTTTTGCAGTTTGGAAACTCTCCTTGGACGGCGCGCGGGGGCGGCAAAATAGCGCGACCGGTCAGGAAGGCAGGCGTCCCTTTCCTATAAATGTCACGCTAACTAGTTCCAGACAGCCAGGCGACCCAGCGCGCTAGCTCACATTCAGCGGAGGCCCCGACAGGCGGCGGCGTCGCTCGTCCGCCAGGGGAGAAACGAGACGCCTCGGGCGACCGGCGCGCGGCGGCACACGTGTGCGCTAGACGACGCGACGGCAGGCGACGTCTCGTCGAGTCCACCAGCTCTAACGAGATCTAGGAATGTCGCGAGCGCACGCCCGCACCGCGGCGCGCCGTGCGTTCACATCTTCGGCGGCGTCACCACCGTCAGCTATCTGCCTGTCTATGCACGTTCTTTCACTTCTCCCTCGCTCTTGCCCTCTGCCCGCGCGAGTTCCTGCCATTCCTCCTCCCCCTGTCTCGTGTACTCGCGACGGCACGATCGCTTGCGCCCACCAGCGAGAGAAAGCACGCATCATTTGCAAAGACGTTGGCCTATTTACTCGATTCCCGATGTACCGGAGGAAAAGCAATAACTCACTCCGCTGGTATTTCCACGCGGCGCGACGAATCTCCATAAATCTGTTTAAAAAAAGAAGAAATCTGAAATTCTAAACCGTCGCGAGGGCTCGTTTCACTTAACCGAAAACCAGTTTCCTGGATCTGTAAGTGCATAATTCAAAATAATGAAATGTTTAGGCACTTATTCAAATGTCCTGCCCGAGGTATGGGCAAACCGCTTGACAAAGAGCATCTTTAATGAGGGCTCTAATGGCGGGGTGTGCTTACGATTAATAAATACCACCGTAATTACCAGAAGAGACGATGTGAACGGCATAGCTTTAAATCCGGAGAATCCTGTAAAAGTGGATGATTTCGCACGTGGGTATCAGAGCAAAGTTGCAACATCCAATTTAACAATTTAAAATTTAACGGAGGAGTTGCTAGTTAAAGAGTTGGAAACAAGTTGTTCCAAACTTTGGAACATATGAAATAAAGGATAAATTGAAAATTACATGTGGCAGGGTATGCAAGAAATTGTTTCATTTAAAGCTAGTTCATGGATTTTTTAAAAATATGTCAATAACAACGAATTGAAATTATAATGACGTACATAACAATATTGTATTACCACTTTTTGTGGTATTGCATTAGAAAAAGGGGAAACAAAGTTGTGTCAGACTAGAACCGGCAATGTCCTTATGAGCAGCAAAAGGTTAAACGACGTTATATTTATCCTAGCTGCTGATCACAAATTCAAAAAACTGCCGTTGTTCATTATCATTCGTCAAAGTTAACTTAAAATAAGTGCAAATTGTTATTTTGTGTGTAATGAAAATAAAACTCATTTAACTAACACAAACCTTTATTAAAACCTTTACTAAACCAGAATTTATCACACAGCGATTTTCGGGCAACTGCAATCTTATTGGATGAATAAAGTCGCACTGAAAGTCGATATAAAATATTTTCCATTTTTTTAATTACACGTGAACGTTAGATGTGATAACGACACAAATGTTATAAATAGTTGTATGTCAAAAATGTATTTCAACGTTAAAGGAAACACACGTTCACCCAGAGTTTCCCTGGCGCCTCGAGGCGGCGGGCGCAATTTTTGCGCAACCCCTGCGCGCCAGGTGAGCCCGCGGGCGGGGGCAGGGGCGCGGGCATGGCGCGGGGGCGACGGCGGCGGAATTATGTAGCAGAGGCGTGGTGGGTGGGGAGGGGCGGGGCGGGGCGGGGGGCGGGGAGGGAGCACGACGCAGCACCGAGAGGAAGACGCGGTGCGCGGAAAAAAAGGCGGCCGTGCTTGTGCATTTAAATGTGTGCCAATTAAGTGCGCGCTCGGGCTCCGCGTGTGCAGATACGCCGCCGCCGCCGCGACGGCGTCGGAGGGCGCGGGCGGCGCGCGGAGGGGAGCGCAGGGGGCGGGACGCGGCGGCGGCGGCGGAGGGCGGGAGGACACGCGCGGGGGCGTAGGGCAGGCAAGGCGCCGGGAAGAAGGCGGAAGAGTAGAGGAAGTTGGGTAGTGAAGAATGAGCAGCTTTTAACGTGAATGGAACCCAGAGCATAAGTAGCTAAAAAGAGAAGTGTTGATACGAAGCGGTTTGAAGACGGTTAACAGACGAAGAATCATCCTAACGGTGGAAAAACAAAGGGACGTAGATACGGACGTGGAAGAAGTGGAAGATGAAATATGAGATTGTGTTCTTAAAAATTGAAACAATGTAACTCTGAGAACAGAAACTATAAAAGGTTGTAACAATAAAAAACAATCGTCAACAAAAGACTACATACAAGTTTTCATGGTCGAATGATCACGGAAGCATCCTCGGTGACAGCGCAACGACGATGTAACCGAAGCGAAACACAGGGTAGACACAGGTCAGGAGTGAGAATCCCGTACACGGGAGAAAGGTGAACTAACTGGAGCGAGCAGGATAGCAGGACGCGACGGCAACGTGTCGTCGGGGCATACCACCCTCCTCCTCCTCCTCCTCCACGTCTTTCTCCTCTTCATCCCGTGTTCTCCCGTTTCCTCTCGAGCGGAAGCAGCGAGGGCAGGGACGACGTACAGTTCTCATCAGGGAGTTACGGTAATGGTTGAGCCGCCCGCGCACACCTCCGCGTTCACCCCCGTCCCCGCGCCCGCAGCCTCTTGGGCGGCCGCGCCGCGCACTAAAACGCAGGGGACGAGCAATTTTTTAACGGGCGCACTTTATTTTTTTCGCCGTTAACAAGGTTCTCGTAGCGGCAGCGGGGGCCGCCGTCGAGGACATGGGAACCCGAACGTTGCGTAACAGAAGGCGGCGCAAGGTGAGGTAGCTACGACGCGAGCTGTTGTGCCAGGCTGGCGGTCAGAATGATACTGTTTATGGAAGTGATGAGCGATTCGGGGTCGTAGAAGGTTTAATGAATAAATCTGTATCAAATGACACTGTTCTAAGGGCAGCGAAAGTTCTCATTGACAAAATTATAAAAAAAAACATTCTAGGATATTACTATTAAATTAATACACTTAGAAGAATAAAATACACTTCAATTTAAAAATATTCCGTAAATAAACGTGAATCCATGCAAAGAATGTCACCGATCCCAGATACAACACTTCGTCTCGTAGGGCCTACATACATTTTTTTTGGTTTAAAATATTTACACGTTTCAGTTATTTAAACAGAGTATGAGATCATGCGCAATAGTATATCACATTCTAGAAATAAATAGTTTGAGGATCATAGCATTACTATTTACCTCGTGTACTAGCTGTTGTCTTGAGTAGTGGTTGTGTAGCATGTAGCTGCAATACTCTTTAACTGCAGAACATGTTTGAGTGAGCGCAAACCATTTCTTGAAGGTCTGTGCGGCTCAGACACAATTGAGTCCGTCATGAGCAACGTATGTGCTTTACATAAACATTAACGACTAATGAGATCAGGCCGATTTCTTGGAAATCTTTCAATTACCTGTTCCTTCCTCGCAGCCCCGTAAGGAAACAGGCGCCGCGCTTCCGACGCCATGTTCAGGCATTCTGCATTCCGTGCCCTGCCTCGGGGATTGAACCAGTTTTTCTTAACACCTATTATCGGTGGCTGACGGGATCCCTTAGCTACTTGCGTCTTCCAAGATCGTATCGAAGGCACTCGACAAATTGGGCGACCCAGGTCCGATTAAGAACCCAATGGATTGCTACTTCCTTTACGCGTCCGTCATGACGACTCGCGCATATTTCAGCGTTCGCACACGGATAATCGATCCCCGCAGCGGACGAGATCGGGCTCCAAACAGCAGGTCAAAGCGTTGTCAGGATTGATGGGAGAATACAGTGGAAAAAGGAGTAAGGGCGAGAGAGCTGTGGCCTTCACACGACCACATCGGAGAAATAACCAGTTACGGACGTCAGAAATTTCGTAGTCGTTTTGAATCATACGATTTAACAATGAATGGGTTCTGATATATAATATGGTGCATAGAAAGCATATGCCTATCAAAGAATCATCATCAAGAAAAAACATTAATATAAAAAATGAACTACTATGCGCTTACTTTCGGGTTCAAAAGATCAACTTCACATTCAGGATATTTTGAATCCTAAACCAGATGAAAGAAAATGTCAAGGGCGTATTCATAACTAAAACGAACAATGGGGAATTGCAATCTCTCTTTTCGAAATAAATTGGAACCTGGTGTTTTGCAAACCAGATATTATAAAAGATTCCCTTTACTTGACAACTCGAATAAATGTTTCCAGAGTATTTTAAGCACACACTGGCTTTTGTGGTTCATTTAATACGAAATTTTATCCTCTTTACACAGAGTCAGCCACTGAAAACAATATCGACATGGAACAGTTCAGTGCGTCGCATTCCAGACGACCCTGACAAGACCCCCTCCCCCGCTCGCCTCCGGAGAAGTCCCTGGGCGAAACGCGCACCCGCGGGCCCCGGAGGTGCCCCGGAGCACCGGTCCGGGCAGCGGGGCGTCCCGGCGACGCTCCGCACAGCCCGCCTCCGCCTCTGCGCGCTCCCCGCCCCGCCCCGCTCCATTAAGCGCCCAACGACGTCATAAATCACGCGCCGATGTTAACGGGGAGAGCGTCCGCTGCCGTGGCGGGAGGCGGCGGGGGAGGCTGGAGACGGGGGCGGCGCGATGGGTGGGAGCCGGGCACTGGACGCATGAGTGGTCGTGCTCCAGACCACGTCAAAGCGCACGGCTCAAAACGCCTGTTTTCTTCTCCACGCAAAAAAAGGCTACTTCACGTTTCTGGATGTCTTTTGTATGATTCATCGGTACGAATCGTGTGTGATCAGTGATATCTTACTGAAAGATAGCTAGAGCTTTCGTGGTATCAGAACGAAATAATTTTTTGGTAATTAAATTTTTTTGGATTCTACATCTAGTTATACCTTGTTACTGTTTCAGTTTTGGAAAAAATACATCTCCCAGTTTTTTCTTTATTTTTTATTTATTTTTTTACTATAGTCAACAAATACCGGCAAAACAAGTCAATTTCAACGCTATCACTTTTCGTGAAAGGAAGCCGCGTCGATCCCGGTAACAGGTAAAATATGAACAACTTACAATTTTCTAACAACCTATTAACAAATACCACATTCAATTAGCTTCCGTCGAGTAAAATTATGCCTGCGGATGTAACGAGGAAGTCTTCCGTGCACCTGCCTCCGCTCCTTATAAAGCAGTCGCAATGCCACCGCCTCCATCTGGAACTTCCTCCGCGAGATCAATTACTCCCGCCACTTAATTTTTCCATCCGCCCTCCGCCGCGACGACGTCTAGAACAGCTAGACTTGCGGCACCTGGAGTGGTCGTGGAGAACGCCGCCATTCTTTGCAAACAAAGTAGAGGCTACCCCTGAATTGAATTACACATGAAGGGGATAAATTGGAAAGGGACACTAATACGAATTCAATGAGATAACTAGGAGAAATGACAATAAGTTAAGACAATATCCAAATATAAACGCCGTATCGAAATACGTGTGTTATTTTCTTGTAAAAGGGTAATTGTTTCTATACTATAAATAATGTAGTTTTGACTAGACGTATTGAGTTTTTGCATTATTACCTCCTTGTAAGTATGAATTAAAAGAACGGAAACTATTTCTGAGAGAACATTTCGTATTCGTTTGGAAACTGGAAATTTTCTCCTTTAAAATTCATGCGTTACGCTATTGTTTCACAACCCGAATGTGCAGACATATCCGAATAAAAACTATATTATGTACAAGGAATACAGAGAACTGTATCTGACACGAAGCATCGACTGACTAATGATTACGGGCGCGACAACTACCTAAGGTCATTAATCCAGTCAACGAGCTAAGATCATTAATCCTGTTATTGTATTGTATTTTTTATCGGATGAGGTGGCGGTGATCACCCCCGCTGGATGGTGAGATTCCGGCGCCGACCTACGTCGGATTATTCTCCAACCAGGAATCTCCCACCAACGTGGCATCGCCTCAGCCGGGTCAAGCTCTAAGATCCCGGCTCGTCTCCCGGCACGCGTGGTATTGTAGTGCATGTATGTGTATGTAAGGGGTGAGGAAGAGGAATGAATATTCGCGCGCGATTCGTTTATTAGGATTCGTTTATTAGGATTCGTTTATTAGGATTCGTTTTCGGCATTCGCCTGGTTTTGGTACGAGAAACCACCGATCAGAGCAGCCGGCCGCCTTGATTCTCCTCCAGACAGCGCCTGAATTCGACCTAGCCGTGTAGCTAGTATCAAAAATCCTGCGATCGGCGGGATTCGAACGGCACTGCAGTGATATCAGTTCAGGACCCCCGGAGGCACGGCAGCGCCCCATCCACCTTTGCCAGTCCGAAACATCGACCTAATAGCGAAAGAGATCCTGTGTTACTCGCCAAAGGTGAACGAATCGAGTTGAAACCGGGAGCCCAGCGGGCGGACAGCGGTTGACAGCGCCGGCGCGGCGCTGCAGCGCGCGCTGTGGGCGTCAGCGGCAGCAGGGCGCCCTTTTGAGCGGATGAAGCCATCGCGGGCCCGCGTGGGCGCCGCGACAATGGCGCTGCTACCGAAGGCGCCGCCGCCGCCGCCACCGCGCATGAATAATGACAATTATGCAGATGTCCCGCGCGCGCCTTCGTCAGTAACCGGAGCGCGGGCGTCGCCCCCCCCTCCACGCTCCCGTTTATCGCCATTGCTGATCTGCTCGCCGGGGACCAACCTGTTGCAGCTGCGGCGTCACCCGTGGCAACTATCAGTGATATATGCATGCTGGTTGAGTTCAGTCTTTCGAGCCAATAGTGATCGTTACGGTAGGGCTAGAATCGCCTGTAGGAGCTGGCTCGTTAGATATTATATAGCATAATAATAGTTGCCTCTCAAGCGAAGTCGTTAGCTGCCATCGTAAGTCAAATGAAATGAACAACTGGGCTACGTAGTGGAATTAGACCCGCGTTACTGAGAGTGTGCCTTCGCTGAAAAAATGTATGTTATGTTCTTGAATATGAATAATTGGTTCTGTACTGTTTATTAGGCAGTTGTGTGACTAGACCTATTCAGTTTCTTTGCCTAGTTATAAACAATGGAAAAAAGCTTGGGTTTTCTGAGAAAACATTTCTCCCTACAAGTAGGAAATTTTCCTAAAATTCTTCCATTAATCTTATATACTAAAATTCATATTTGGCGGCGTCTAAATAGTAACGTGGAGATAGTCCCGACAAATTGTGGACAAGAAATCCTAAGCACTATCCTGAGATGAAATATCAACCTTGTATACTTAATCCTATACCGTGTCTGCTCGCGACAGTCTCACGGGTATTTCCTCAAACTGCACGGTATTCTTTATAACGCAGTGAATACTGCAACATGCGCCTTCGCTTCTCGCTTCAGTTCCAGCCCATCCTTAATGCGAGCCGAGACGTTTCACTCGCGTGGCAGGGCAGCGTGACGGGAGCTTTCCGCAAAGCACTCGAAGGATACAAGCGTGTCGACAATAAACGTGCAGTTGGCGGCGGCGGTGACGGCTGTTGGGCGGCTGTTACTACAACAGCGTGGCTTGGGTTCCCAACAGCCAGCGACCGCACAGCCGCCGCCCGCCACTCACACACGGAGCCGAAACAGGAAAACACTTGCACACATGGCTAAAAGGGAGTAAGAATGGAATATAGATTTTGAACCTTTAGAAATTGTACTTTTGTTGCCACGAAATGCGGAAGTTTGGAAGATAAAGGGTTGACTCACGGCAAACAATTTTCTACATTATGAGCGATAAAAATAGGTATTTGCATAGGTATTGTATCTGCAGTTGTGCAAAATAAGTACTGTATCTGCCGTTGTGCAAAATAGATATTGAATCTGCAGTTACTTGTCATTCATTGTTGCAAATGAAGTAAGAGTGAATTTTTGTCCAAAGGCAGCAATAGGTAGTATAAGTAAGTCTTAATAAGCAATATTCAAACTTATGAAATAACACAAAACAACTTACATCACAAAGAGATACATCACCTTTTTTTAAATGTATTTCTTTTATTTCTATAATGTTAACTAGTTATCTCACGTATCGACGGGTCAACAATTTTTTTCAAGCTCTCTAACCTTGGAAAGAAATCGTTACATTATACGTTTTTTCTTCATTGTTGAATTCGCTGATGATTCATTTTACTTGTTTCCCCTAAATGTTTCGGTTGTTGCGAAATGACACAAAGCGTGCAGCGTGCGCTGCTGCGCGCTCGCCGGCCGCCGCCCACGCGCCGCAAAGCACGGCGAGCGGCCCCGCGGCGCGAAGCGCGCCTCGCGGCGACTAACGAGGCAACTCAGATTGCCCACCTCTCCACGACCGGGTCGCGCCCGGTGGGTGGTCTCCCGATCTGCACATCCAGATCCCGACCTTTTTTTTCAAAACTTTCTTCCACAGTGGAGCGAAATAGCATTGTCGCAAGGCGACGATGGTTGGTTTGTGTGATGTACGCGTCAGAAAACATATTTGTAATGTGTTTAATCTGGTTTTAATTTGTTAGTAGTGGCCTGCAGCAGCGAAAATGCTGCTGAAAAAATATCCGCACAAAATGATTTCCCAAAATGTAGTACACGCATTGCTCATAAACTAGTAAAATAAGTTTTGAGTGAAACGGAAACAAATTAAATATTTCAACAAAAACAGTCTTCGCGAATATTACAATATTGTATTCATACAGTGTAACAATTCTTTACATACAGAGAGTATTTAAAAAAATCCAATTCCATAACACAACACTTTATTAGCAAATATTTAACTCTTCCTTGGAGCCTTGCGGTTGCATAACATTTGCTGTGTCTAAGCAGTGGCACACTGACTACGAGAAATTCAATCTGTAAGAGTAGTATGGAGGAAGGTGAAATATCAAATACTTGTGTTATTCAGTCAAAATCGAAACTGCCTCCTTCCTTTCGGAATTTTCCAATGTTCCGTGGTATATCTGACGGAATCATTCACATCTCTCATATGAACAGAGGCTACATAGTTTCCATCAACTTACGCGTACATCCGAAGTTAGTAATACGGATAAGTGTATCGATGGTAATGGACTGTTACAACGTAGAACTATTTTTACTGGAACTAATAGTTACTTTTACTAAAACTTGCATCGGAAAAGACAGACGACAAATTCTCGAAAATTATTTCTACATAAAAAATACATTAACATTTAACATGACAATACATTTGCTGAAAAGACGCTTGAATTATGCCGGTGACCATTAATGAAGAGACTGATAACGACATATACGGTGGCTTTACAGTAGCCTTCCGGAGCTGAGCGAAAACGAGACACCTGCCACTATACAACGCTATTAGACGAAGCCGTGTTACATCGGGTTTGTAATGCGGTCGCTTTATTCTTTCGGAACATCACAGAAACTCTGTATGTACATTTCAGTGAAAGTTGGCGTTCGTTGTGGCGGAATGACTCGATAAAGAGTGCTTCAGGTCTGACGGCATTCCATTAATAGTTCATTCATGCACACAGTACCTATCACGCTCTTACAAAAAAAAAAGTAGGAAACTGGAGCAAAAAGAAGGAATGCGGGGCCACCGCAGTGGAAGCCACTTAAACGCGTTACCGACCAGGCTAAGGGATCCCTTTAGGAAACATGAGAAGCGTGAAAAACGCGATAAAATTTAATTTAGTTCCGAGAACGAGCGAGAGGAGAGCTCGGGCGGGCGCGCGCGCGCGTGCGGGGCGACGGACGCAACGGTCACAGCGGTCGGCTTCCACCTGTCCGCTCGGATAATAATAAAACACCGCCAGCGGGACCATGATAAAGAGCCGGCTTGCTTATCCGCATAAGGAACATCGAAACAACGGCCCGGGCGACAGGCGATAGGCGCGGCCCAACCACACCACTTCGGCGGCGGCGCCTGGGCGGGCACCTGTCGCCCATGAGACGATGCAGGGCCCACCTGCAGGGGTGGCCACGGGCCTGCTAGGCTGTGGGGCGAGATGGGCCGTGGATTCTTGCACACAGCAGGGTAATTGATTGGTAGGTTCTGTGCACATTAGCGTGTGTGAAGGGATCGAATGCGTAATTGGAGACCTGCATGTTAGATTGGGCGTCAGAAGTTTTTTGGATGAAAGAGCTTGTTGGTTGCGTGGGCGAGTAAGAGATAATATGACGGATGAATTTCCAAGTGGCTTAGGTGATGTGTGAAAGGTTGGTCATAAGGGCATTTGGCCGCTCATGCCATTCGGTAGTGCGTTCGAAATGGGTTGGTCGTTAGGCTTGTGGTTTGCTTACTGCTAGAGCGAGAGGACATTGGCTAATCCGGTGTACGAGTTGACGGGTGTTCGGGTACCCGATGGGCTGCGGGTTCTGGAGGCGTCCGAGGCTGCAGCGGTGTCGGTGTCGATGATGGAGGTGGAGGTAGTGGCAGCGGCGGCGCGTGTCGGCACGGAAAGGGCGAGGGCCGCGGGCGGTATCAGTCATCGTCGCGTGTCGCTCCGTGCCTCCCCGCCGCGCGGGCCGTGCCCCGCTAATTAAGATGTCTGATAGCCCTCCCTCTTCTCCCCGGTCACGTGACCTCGCTGCTGACGCCCCCGCATCGGCCGCGAGACACTGCGCGTGACTCCGTTGGACGCGGTCGGCGCGCTGCCGCCGCCGCCGCCGCCGCCGCGAGATACGGGCAGCGCTCGCTCGGCGAATTTCCTCTGCCCAAGGCGCCCCTTCTACCGCCTTCGCCCCGCCCTGCCCCCTTCTGTTTAGTGGCTTCTGCTCGTGGGGTTCACAGAAACTGAGAAAGTGAACTAATCTCAATGAATCGGTCGTAACAGTTTCGATGTGGTGGCAATTCGGGGAACGATAACGATCGTTCGATACACAGAAGCGAAGAATAGCGGCGTTGAGCGGCACCGATAACTAAGATCAGAGTTCAGCTCGTGAAAATTGTGATTCTTTCTAAAATTCCTAAACATCATGAAATATTGTTAACTGCTTACCAGAAAGATTCAGCTCACATCTCTGAATAATATTAAATGCAAATGACCTTTTCATTTCCTTTGGATTCATTGAGACGTTTAACTGAATTTCATCATAAAATTAAAATGTATTCAGAAATGAAGATTTCAGAATTATAATTATACATTTTCAATGATCAAATGCTTCACTCAACCTAACGAGAGCGCAGTACACGCTGACTGGTAGCCAAATGCAATAAATGACTTACTCTCGAAAGCAGTTACGTGTTTTCCTTGCATGGGGTCATCATTAACCGAGACTGGCCATCCAGAGCAGCGAAGAAAAACAATCGGCAAATGCCCGTGAATACTAAATAACAAAAGCAAACTAGGCAGCAAGTGTTGTTACACCAATGTGAAATGCTGCTTTCGTGTCTCCGCTAGGCAGGCAACTTCATTCCTCCTTTTGTTGTTTGCACCCAGGTGTGGACAGGACTTAACATGGAAGTGCTCTCGACTGGGCGGAATCTCTGTTCTCTCTTTTTCATTCTCGGCCGGCCGCGGGCGCATCAAAGCCGGCTCGCGCGCTCTGGTTTGTTTTGGAGCGGCAGGTGGGACGGGAGGGGGGCCGTTGGAGGGTGGGGCGGGGCGGGGCTGGGCTGGGCTGGGCTGGGCGGGGCGGGGCGCGGCCGGCGCGCGGAAGCAGGCCGTCCACGCGGCCGGGGTGCCTCCGGGGGTCGGCCGGCACCTGGGCGTGCGGTTAGCGTAGGTCGCGGCGGCGGCACCACCGCGAACGCTCGCGTGCGGTCCTGTTACGCGTTTAACATTAATTTATGCGCGGAACAGGCGGATTCCGGCGGGCCGGCGCCGCGGGGGAGCCAACATCTCTGCGCCCGGTAATTGATCGTCCGTGCTCTGGAAATTGATGCTGTGGGCCGCGGGTCAACGCGCGCGCCTCCGCCCGCCAGCGGCCGGGGGGAGGGGCGAGAGGGGCGCCACGCCCCGCCGACCGTGGCGGAGGCTGCCGCCGCAACGGGAAGAGCGCGCCCCCAGAGATGCGTCGCTGATAGCCCGGGCGGGCCCCGCCCAATGGGTCTTTGACACCGACTCTTGGCATCCGCGGGGAACGAATGTGAGATGAGCCTACATGCGCAAGGTGGATTCGGAGCGTAGGAACTGGTATGACGACGTCTCGGCGCCGCCCGAACTCCTTCGCTACACTGGACGAAAAAATAGTGTTAAATACCTGCGAAGTTGTTAATGCATAGGAATCAAGATCGCTACCTTTGGTTTCCGGAACCTAAGAGTAATGGGCATTCATTCGTGTAATATTAATGATTAGCGACAACTCTTCCCGCGGTTGATTTCTCCCAACGGGACGGACCTACAGAACACTCCCAGCTACTAGAAAGTATTAAAGCTGCAGGTCATAATTTACCCCTTCACTGCTGTCTTTAACAATGAAGCGAGTCGTAATTTACCTTCGGGCGAAACGCAACAGACAATTCGAATCCGCTCAATGTAAGGCCGAGAACTTCACGACCGAATAAAATATGCCCGTTCAGTTCAAGGTAGAGGCGGAAATCTGTGCAGCGGGCTGAGGCCAAGGAAGCGTCGTGGGCCGGGCTGTCTGCGGCGGGCGGGCGGGCGGGGCGAGGCGTGGGCGCGGGCGCGGGAGGCGCCGTGGGCGGGGCACAGGGCGCCGTGGGCGGGGCACAGGGCGCGCGGGCGATCGCGAGGATGGGCGTGGGTGCTTCGGAGTGGATCGTGCGGAGGCGGCCGCGGCGGCGGGCAGTGGGCGGAGAGTATCGCGAGTGCTCTTCCGCGTATCTCTCGCGGGTGATTGCAATCGGCCGCCGCCGAGGTCGTGCGGTGCCCCGGACCGGCGGCGGCGGCGGGCGAGTAGCGTCCGCCCGCCACCCCGCCCCCGCCGAGGCGGTCGTGCGGCGGGAGGCGTCACGCTCCGTCGCCCCCGCCCACCACACCCGCCCCAACACGCCCGGACCCGGCCCATCCTTCCCCACCTGCCACCCCTGGAGCCTGTCTTCCGGCTCTCTCCACACCTGGTCCCGTCGTGTCAGCGCGGTGCTGCGAGCAGAGTGGCTTCTCTCGCATATGCTCTTTGCTTTTAAGCTGATTATTTTAAGCGTTAAGAACCCGTATCCTCCCCAGACGAGTTGCTCTCGCATTTCGAATACATTTTCCAGGCTGAGTTTGCAGTGAACTTACCGACGGCTACGTACAATAAATTTTATGTTCGGAAATTCTATTTAAACTCTACCCGCATAGTACTGTTCCTATTTTGAAAAAGTATATACACATTAACGTCTAGCCCCCATATATAAAGCGACCTTGCCTATTGTTTTCCATAATTTATGACCAACCTCTCATTTCAAAATACCGAACAGAAATGAATACGAGTTTTCAAGAACATTCTCGTAGAATGTTCATTGAAATACGGTGCCAATTACGTAGCATGCTTTTGTATTGCGCACCGGATGAAGAATTAAGCAGTAATTACAGGTTGCTTCTTGAAGGATAGGAAATATTTTTCGGTGTTTCACCGATAGACATCTCGAGAACGTCTAGTTCCTCCTCTGTTGGTCGTCCGCGTGACGTGTCTGCGCCCGCACGGCGGCGGCGGTGGAGGACGCGGCTCACGACGTGATGGCGCGCGGCGACTTCAACGACCGTGCGCTAACAAGCAACGAACCGCGCGCGCGTGGCTCTCGTTACAAGCGGGGACGCGCCACTCCGCACCACGCGCGCGTCTCGGGACCCCGACGGCCGCGCCCGACATCACAGGGTGAACGAGGCGGCGGGAGAGGCGCGGGCGCGGGCGGGGGCGGGGGCAGGAGCGGAGGCGCGGGCGGGGACGCGGGCGGGTGCACGGGCGGGTATGCGGGCGGGTGCGCGGGCGGGGGCGGAGGAGGGGCGCCAGCGGAGGAGGGGTTGGGGTCGGGACGGGGAGCGGCAGCGGGCGCAGCGCGGAGAAGAGCGGCAGCGCGGCACAGGGGTCACGAGGGCAGACGAAGTGTAAATCTCTGTGCCCGTCGCCCGCCGAGCGAAGTGGCGAGGCTGCGAGGAAGAGAGAGAAAGAGACACGACTCGGAGCGTGCGGGGGAGGAAAAAGAACAGCAGCGGGAACGTGCGCCAACAACCGGGTCGGAGGCGCTGCGGACGCTTTCTCGGGCGCACCGACCTCTAACCCCGAGACGCCACCGCTGTTTCTTGTACCCCGGCAGCCAATTTACAAGGCGATGGCAACGATGGCGGAACGAAGGAAGGATGGCAGGGGAGATGAGCGGCAGTTGCGCGAAATGCAAGAACTGCCATGACTGAAACGCCTTTAATAACAGTAATGTAACAAGTGGCAGTGACGATGCAATATTGCGAAAATGGAGGGCTGTACAGTAGTTAGCAATTTAGGCCGATAGAATCAATTCACGGCAAGGATATGCGGTCGCTACCGTTGCCTATTCAACCACCCGTATGTCCCTTTGATGCGGTCACTGGACAGGGCGTCGCCGATGTAACCAACCATCCGTTTCCCCTTAAATCCAGTGGACGTTCACATCTGCGCCCGACTTCACTTCCTCGTAGCCACTGAAATCGAACGGCTTTACAGCGCAGTCTTTATGGGTCATCTGTTCTTTAGGCGTAGGCTTGTTTATGTTAGGGTAGAATGTTACTGCGAGAAAGTTAAGCTGATTTATGAAATACTAGAAATTGCTACTCGCGGATGGTTTTACAGTAGAAGCAGTTTTATCTCTTCATGCAACAGGATCGAGTGACTGGGTGTGTCGTAACGAAACGCGCTGCTCCCCGTCAAGGGGCAGTAGAAATTAGTAATTAACAGCGTGTTCGTATCTCCCCAACCGTGCAACGTCTTTCTCCATTCGACAATGATCAGACAACCGATGCTATCGTATTTCGAAGAATAACGTTTCCCTTCCTAGGTCGCTAGATCATCCTACCCGATCACGAGGCAAGACTTCACCATCTGACGTTAAAATAACTAGATGAGGACCTGATTATCGATCCTTCACGGATTTCACCCAACAGACCTTGCCGCCAGACAATACAAGCCCTCACTACTACCCAGGCTTAGCGTCGGGTGAGGGAAGTTTTATCAGCCTAGTCATAACGATGCATTACCATAAGCAAAACATCTCTAAACTTCTCCAAATTATGGTACATAATATCGAACTACTCTTGAAGGTCACCTCCTGAGAGTTTTTTCGGGGTGGTATTCAAATGAAATTAAATCTACAGTCACGTTTTTTTTCAAACAAGGCTGTTGACCACATGTTTTAAATTATTTATTGTCGAATTTCCACTAGCAGAAAACATTCTTCGCCTCCGGCGAGGCCGCAAAGGGCCTGGATCTGCGGCCCGAAGGCCGCGCCTGCGGGGCCGCTTAGGAGATACCCATCGGCCCCCGCGGCCCCGTCGTTTAGGGCGCCATGAAAAATGCAAGGCAAGGCGCATGCGCGCGCCGCATAAAGCGCGGCTAATCCGCACGCGATCGCGCGCGCTCGTGACGGCGCCGCGTGGGGCGCTGCCGTCCGCCGCCGCGCAGCACCGCCGCGGCCCCCGCCCGGGGCGAAATTTTCCTCCGCTGTTTGGGCAAATAACTATTTTCATTAGCAAAATCAATTTTTATTTTTCTGTTTATAACTTTTTTTTGCAATTTTATCAGAATGTATTAGTCCTTAACTTAAAGACAGAAAATTCTTTTAGATAACTGTTATAATACAATATTCAGTACAATAAGTATTACAGTGTTAAGTAGATTATAAGCATATTAAGTACATTAAGTAATTAAGTATTTACAATAGTTTCGTAAATTAATTATTTCCATCTTCCATCAATGTTTTGATGCCTGAAGATGGACACAATTAGTATCCGAAACGTAGTAGTTGTAACTATTATGTATCACATTTAACATTGATTTAAAACTGTTAAGAATTTTCTGTCTTTAAATAAACGACCGATACATTCTGATTAAACTATTTTCGATGTCTTTATTTCCCACATTAGTGTCGTGTACATAGAGCTGTTCATGTTTACGAGTAGTTTGAGTGTACACGATATGGTATCGTTTTTGAACCTGAAAGATCCAACACAAATCAATATGAAACTCATTAATACTCGCAACATACGAATGCTTTGTAGTTCGTATTCAATTGTCAAATTCACTTTCGTAGAAAGATAAAAATAAACTAAAAAGCGTTAGTGAAAAACATTTGATTTGATTGTGATAGAAAAACAAAAGGTTAACATATGACAATCTATTGTACTATGTTACATTGGCACCCGGAAATAGGGTTCGATAACCTATTAGCATCATTGCCATCATTGGCTTCCGGTAACAGAGATAACTCGTGATATTACTTACAGCCAAGGATTAAAATACGGCAGAGCCTAAATTCAATTTTGGACCACCTGGGCCGGGAATATCGCACTGTGCCGCGGCGGAGGCGGCGATGGGGGCGGGGCGGGAGCAGCGGCTGCCGGGCCCGGCTTCGAAATTATCCGCCGCCGCGGCGGCGGCGGCGGCGGATTCGCTCTCTCCGCAACCGCGAGAGAAGCCCGAGACGCAGAACAAACGAGCCGCGTCTGGCCCGCCGGCGGGAGGGCGAAAGGTCCCTCCCCGAGCAACTACTTTCCGCTCGCTGTCAGCCGCCGCTTCGGACAATTCGCACTAAGTGGCTACGTCGTAAGTCTAGACGTTGGCGCTGGACGGTTTCCAAATGGACTGGGCCTCTGCGGTTTCCGCGGTCGTGTCGCGGAGCATGATGAGAAGTTGACTGTAAACGGAAGAGGAATTTCATGCTATCTTATGTGAAACATTTAAACGAATTTAAAGAAAAGCCCATAAAATCACTCATTAACATAATGACACTCATAACATAAATACGAGTACTTACGCATGATAACTAAAAAGTATGACTTTCCTATGTCGAAATAACAATGTTCCGCAAAAACACAGACAAATCAACGACAAGGCTGTATCCTTGTCATTTTAACGATAAGTCATCTTTCGTTTCAACACCCAGTCATCTACTCCAACATGCTAATGGCTCAGCTGTCACAGTCTTTTTTACGCACGCTCAGTAGGTCGGTCGCAACATGTGAGAACCGTCTGGGCTGAGAGTTAACCTTGCCGATCCGAAACCTGCGGGTATGCCGAGATAGAAGCGGGACTTTCGAAGCCATAACGTCATGATTGGATCCGTCCTTTGCGGTTAGGATAATGAGCTTCTGCCGCTGTGGCCGCTCGCCGGAATGGGTCGTGCAAGAGCAGCTGCGGATTGGGGGGAAGACCACAGATGCCAAGTTCCTTGACATACCACTACAAGAGACAATTCAGGCAAGTAAATACTTTTTTTCCAGAACGAAATAAAATGTTCTGTTTTGGGCAGGGGTCACTCTTTCAGCCACTTGGCCGATTTTTCTTGTGTCCAACGTTCAGTAAAATGTGGTACAATCCGGCGTATTTTATTGAATTGATTAATATTTAAATATTATGTTACATTTTAGGCAGTGCTCTAATCGTTGCTTGAACAATGAAATGAAAACGTGTTCTAAAACGATTATTCTCGCCCCTGACATAAGCTCTATCCTACTGACTGTAACTAAACATGTCCCACTAACACTGAAGTACTAATAGTTAAAGTTGAGAGTACAATAATTGTGAATTGTCGATCACCATTGTCATTTTTCGTACAATTTTTCCACCTTTTATCCCCCGGCATTCCCTCACTGAAGAAGTAGAAATACCACATATCCCCTTATCAGCTTCCAGAAAACATAGTGGCTACTGTAAGGGCGTCGCAACGGACGACAAGCGGTCCCGTGTCGCTGCCGGTTGCTGTTCTCGCCAGTGAAGAGAGACCACGGACGCAATTGCCCATTCCAACTTACCTTGGCGCTATTTGCATGTTCCCTGCCGCGTCATGCCCCGCCGCCTCTCTCTTGCGTCATTAGCTTGTAATTTATAATGGCCCGCGCCGCCGACGCCGCCGGGGCTCAGGTCCTCCGTCGGAGCGGCTCGATGGTGCAGGCCGAAGAACCGGACGCCGCGAGAGTAATTTTTTTAATTAAAAATTGCTTCCTTTTCCTGTTTTAAATATGCGCTTGGGACAGGATCATTCGTATTCGTCGCAACTTGAATTTTTTCCATTCCTTCTGTTCATTTGTGCCTACTTCATTACGGCGTTAAAATTGCGACATTATTCCAAAAGTATATTTGCACTTTACGACAACCCATGAGGGCAGGTACAAAGGATCCGGCATAATTCTAAATGGACGTGCGTAATAAAGAAATGTTCGCTGTTGTTGATTAATTAATTTAGTTGACAACTTTCTTGTATACGTAGTAAATCACAGAAATTTCGCAAATTGACTGAAGTATTTTCGTAAGCTTTTGGGGCTTCACTTAACCATGCTAGTTAGCTTACGTAGTAAGTTCACAGACATCGGGATTCGAGCCTTTTGCCGCCTGGTACAACCTGCCTCATCTTCCAAGCATGCAGCGTCATTAGCTACTGGAGTCGGTGTAGTTTGAATTCTCAGAATTACTTTACTAGTGCTCAGCCACGCTATCTTGCAGGATACCTTTGCAGAATGTTACAGGTAGTGTTATTTCCGTGCTGCGTTGAGATGGGAAGATCTCGATAATTCCATTGTTTCTGTGGTGTCCCGTCGCCAGGCCAGATACATAGCGGCAGTTCTCTGCACGCATGCGCAAATACGAATGGCACAGCTGTTGGGAGATTGGGTGGCGCAAAAAGCGGTTCGGGGCAGAAAATCCTCGCGCATTCCTGCATACAAAACCGTTGAAAAGTCGTTAGCTGTTTTCTCATTCATGGCGCGAAACACAGAAGCGAATTACAAGCAATTGTTGCTGCATCCAAGGCCCCTCGGGAGCGTTTTATGACCTCTTACTTCAGCGTCCGCGGCAGAATGAACTTCCTGCAGTTTTATGGGACTGAGTTTTTATTTATTCGAACAACCGGTTGCGTCGGGGAAGTAAGTGGAGCGGTGTGGTGGACTATTATTGCTAAACGCACCCGCGCTTGCGGCACCGGCTCGCAGGACGTTTGGAACGCAACTGTAGCGGCGCAGAGCGCGACGACACAGCCAGCAGACGGTAATTTCTCGGGTTAGCGGGCTTCCGCTTTGCAGGACGTAACCGTTCAGATCTTGTCGTTTGTGCTCGTTAACGGTAACGATGTATTGTATTGGTTCCGCATAAAATATTTTTGAACCGATTTCTCGGGTTCTAAAAAGGTGCTGCATATTTCAATAATGAGAATTAATTAAAGTCAGGGTGTAAGAAAATATTCAAGGTCTTTGGAGAACTTTATTATTTTCATTTAATAAAACCGCATATTTTCTACACGATATATTAACAAAAAGTATATAAATAATGTATAACATTTTAAACAGCTAGTTTATGTTTCTCAAACTGCTCGGGATTAAAACATTGGTTGTGTTACGTTAGATAGTAACCCATGCAAGAGAGATTTGTGGCAGGTCAAAATAAACGCACATGCAACCCTTAGATTTCTCTAAAATATGCACCACCATATAATCAGCTATGTGCATGTCACATCAGCAAATGGAATCACGCACGTATTAAATGTATGTGCAGATCGTTCTTTACAAAAACTGGTTGATTTCGTGACGGAAAGGACTAGTTTACAAAAAACACAGCAGATACTCGAGATAGGTGAAGCGAGAGTTACCCGTCGGCATTCCCAGCGTTGAGACCGCCGGGCGGGAGGGCGCATGCGAGGTGCAAGTTCGCTTTTATCTGATTGCTGCGTATTTATCCTTGTCCGTCGGGCGGGCGGGCGCGGTGAGAAATCGCGGTGCCGGGGCCGGTTCTGGCGACGTGCGTTCTAATGCCCCGGAAATAAATGCGTCCCTCCGGCCCCGAACGCGTTCCGGCCGCGAATTCACTCCTAGACGACACTGCCCACCACACACCAATCAGGCCTACGATTGAGAAGCGCTGAACGGCCATCCGCGAGGAACCTTTACTGTAACGTCCTGATTTATTCAGTTAAGTATCGGGAAGGTAGGCTTCTAATTAGGCAATTGAGATTCATGGCTATCTCAAGGAATACTGTCGATATACCTGACTCGCCAAGCCATATGTTCGCTAGTCTTGAAACCTACGCAAATTCGCTTTATTGCGATTCCCAACTCTTTACTCTTTAACTCCCTTAAATAAATTAGGATATCTGAGCTCCTTTGTACCGGACATACGAACTTCAGTTTATGTGGAGACTGACAATCGCAGGAAGTGTGTTTTTTTGGTCAAAGCACTCCCTCAGTAGTATTTCCAAAGAAGTATTCGAGAATAATCACTAAGATTTCACTTGCAAGAAACATTTTATCTTGAAGGCTCTCTTCAAGATTCCACGCTGAATAAGAAATTTTTTATTCAAACAGCCTAGAGAAAAATCTTAACCAGAAATCGTTAGTTACATGCAAGGCTAACGAACTATGATTATGTGCATTTGTGTATTTGAGCATGCATGGCCCAAGCCACCCTTCCGAGTCCAGAAAGGTATCCGGTGTGCGGCTGCCAACAGCCATCCGCGATCGGGACCACCGACCGGTTCCCGGCATCAGCGGCGGGCGGCGATCGCGCGCGGCCCTACGTCTTGGGTTCGGCGCCTGGGCGGTGCTTACCTGCGAGGTCTCGCCGCGACGCGGCGCCACCTCCGGCCAGCGCCGCCCAGGCGCCGCCTGGGAACAACCGAGAGGGCACGTTACGAACAACCGAGCGCGCCGCCACCGCCGTCCGCCGACGCAGCCACCCCGCACGCCACGCCACGCCACGCCACGCCACGCCACGCCACCCCCCCCGCCGCTCCGCGCCACGCCACCACCCGCGCCCGCCCGCATGGACCCCTTCATCTCGCTCGCCTTCGGCTACGACGGCGGCGGCGGCCGGGCTTATCTGCCTCGCTGCCAATTAGCTCCAAGGCCTCAGTGTTTACTTATGAATAACTATTTCATCATGTAATTTACTGCCCGGCCTGCCCGCCTGCGTGTGATATTTCGTTCTAATTGACTACTTAATCTAAAAATAGACTTCGCTCATCACGCGCGCCTCGCCGACTCTCAAGGACACGACCGCGCTGAACAGAACACAGGGCGGAGTAGAGCAGAGCAATGCAGTGCGGCACAGAGCTCTGCGCCGCGACGCGGCCATCCGACGACCTCGCGGCCCCCTCCCCTGGCGGCTGGGCGATCGCGCCGCCCGCTCTCTGGCGAGAATCGCCGCTCAAGGACCGCGGGCATGAAACGTTGCATCAGCTGACTAGAGACTTTCGGTTGATAGGAAAATGGCCACACTTCGCATGGTCGCTAAATTACGCATTCGGTACTCGGAAAGGAATTTCGTATTTCCGGTACCATGCATCACACACTGTCGTTAGGCTGACTGTTAGGTCAGTGTTTAAAAAATTTCCAAATTTAAGATTTTCCAGTGTTGGAAGCGTCCGAAGGATTTATCTTCGGAGAAGCCATGGGTTGTTGTAAATACATTTTTTACCCGGAAGTAAACCAAAGGAAATATCAGCAGTTGCTCTATGGATCATGGGTAACAACGATGAACCTGGCAAAGATGAAGGCAGAACATATTGTTAGGGTTCAAGTTCACACCAGCCAGCATTCCTGGTTTCAGTAATGCAACACTCACTCAACCTTCACACCTTAATTAAAAATATGTAACCACACGTGAAATATATTCTAAACCAAACCACTGTCGACGTCCTGGCGCTTCAACTCTCGCGAACGCTGTTTCCTCAAAATCCGAATCGGCGCGGGCTGAGAGGATCGTGATGTGTACTCAAGAGCGTGGGCGGGGCGGGGCGGTCAGAAGAGGCGGCGATCTCGAGAAGCTCCCCGCCCCGCCCTCCGACAGAGCCACGATTTTGACCCTTGCCTTGACCGCGGCTCCGCGGCGCGCGCGCGGATCGAGACCGCAGATATCGATCGTGCGTTTCCTTTTCCGGGAATAACGGGACGCGCGCCGCGAGGATCGCCGGGAGCCGCGGCTAATTCAACTCCCTGTCGGAAACTGCAGAGAGGGCGCACTTCGTACTTCGAACCGGAAGAGAAGTGGCGCACTGCCGGGCGGAATGAGTTGCGCGCAAATCGAATTCCCTCTTCGAGGACGTAACGGGGGCATTCGCGCTGAAATTGGGTGTATCGGGTTGCTCTGCGCCGAATGATTTCTAAGCAGATAATCAGAGTTATCAATTCCTGGAAACGACCTATTGGATTGAGACAATTGGAAACGGGACGGACGAGATATACATTTCTGAGTCATGAAAAGCGTGACTGAATAGATGAATGATATATTCGTATTGCAAGATTTTAGATGATACGCTTCAGTTTCGTTTTATTAATTATTTCAGAATTGTATATACATATTTATTTCCGTGACGTGTTATATACCAGTTTCCCCTTTCTTAAAGGATTACATCAATGTACCCTACTATCTCAATTATTTGTATCCTTCATTCTCATTTGATGTCTGTGGAGCAAATATTTTGATTTTCATTTAGTCAAGTCGACCATCACAAATCACCTTAAAGGTATCCGAACGAAGTGCCGGATTTAACAGGTATCACAACGGACAGACACCTACCTTGTCCCGTAGATTGCGAAGTCGCAGACAGACGTGTCGTTTGGACAGCCACGTAGTGCGGGCAGCCTACTGCTGTAAATAGGGCGCTGACTCGTGAACTGGAGGTAATAAAACAAGTCCGAAATGGAAACAGCATTTGTTCTAATTGGCTTTGAGAATGAAATCTGAAATATTGGTTGTAATGTCACAATTATAAAATGTAGTAAATATTACAAAATTCTTTTCGAGAACAATACTTGTGAAGTACAAATGGCAACATGTAAATAATTAACAAATTTAGAATGTTACTTGACATATACTACAAAGTGATATTTGGTCATCGTTCATACAGAGACTACATAACGGTATATATTATCTACCATTTAAGTCCGTTACGTTTCGAGCCGCCCGAAAATGTCACATCGATCCAAATGCAGAAAAAAAATATGCCATCCTTTAGGAGACATGCAAATGGCCATAAAGGCGGCGTATCTCCGCGGCGCGGCGTAACAATCTGAGGCGAGCGCTGGCACAATTAGCGGCGCTGCGTGCGCCGGCAAACGGCGGCGCGATGCCGGTGACCCGCCAGGCGCCCCAACAAACCACCAGGCGCAACGGGACGCGTGTGTGTCTCGCGCGGGGTCACGCGTGTTCGAACAGAAGCACGCAACGCGCGCTCGCCCCAAGCGCGCGCGCCTTCCGCGGTCACTTGCGCAACGCGGGCGCCCCGCCGACTTCTTTCCGCCGGTATTCATCTTCGGCCACGCACACCCACCACGTCCCGGATGTTTAAAGCACGAAGCAAGTGCACAGTTTGCGACCGTTGGGCGAAGTTGCGTTTCTCATCCAGGGTAAAAGCAGTGGAAAACTGTTGGCCTGGAACTGAAGTGGTCTATGAAACATTTTGGTTAATATCCAGGTAACGGTAAATTTAATCTGAACAGGTGAGCATTCATAGATTGTTAAGTGGTTTATGTGTCATTTGTCGTTGTATGTGCTGCATAATAAAAGTACCACTTTAGTATTGGCAGATGGTTTTAATGTTAGTTGATTGTTAAGTGGTCTAAGTCACATTGTACCATACACCACTTTAGTTCCAGGCTAGCAAAACTTTGGTTGATTGTTTTGGGACTGGAGAAAGGCATATTCGACATTTTTTAGTTCATACATATACTTCGATTTAAACACAAGAAACCTTTGACGTACATCAGCTGTTAAGATATTACCCAATCGGAAGTTTGGACATTGCTACAGTGACGTAACTATGATGACGTTTGAACTCCTGATTTGATGATACCGTATCAGCTGATGACCTGTTAAATGAAACTATGAAAAAAAATCGAAGTAGAAGCATGGTTTTCGACCCCTTCTCTTCCTATTATGGTCGCAAGGATTTAGCGGCTTCTCTATTAGTTGCGATCTTTTTCATTTCAGATTCTTTTTGTTTCTACAAATGTAAAAGCAACAAGCAGTTAAATAATATTGGGACCATCAAATAACGAATTTAAGATAATTCAACGTAATTTGTCAGAAATTGGTGTCATAGGTGTCAAGTCTTCTTGCGAATTCTCAGTAAGATTTTTTGCATTCGCAGCTATTCCTCGTATTCGTTGCTACTCATGCCACCGTAACCGCTGCATCATCATCCATAATTTCCCCAGGGTATAGTGCAACATATTATTACATAATATGTTTCGTACCTTACAGTTTGAAAGTGATGAAGAGTAGAAAGGAAAATAGGGGGGAAAATGAAGTGAATTTTCGTGGTCAAATGATACTGTTGTGATCGTGAACGTTCGCCATCCAACGGTTTACACATATTCAGCGTCCAGAGTGGCCTGCGCTGTATCCGCCTCAGCGGGCGCCCTTCGTTCTCACACTTATCACGCGAAAGGCATGCGGGAGGGCACGTGACGCAATAGTGCTTTCATGGAATAACTTATTCAAGCCCGTATTTGTAAACCACTTGTCGCGACTGACAACGTGGTAACACCTTTGCGTGTAGCGCTTAATGCGTATTTATTGCGGTGTTGTACCTGTCTGTTGGAACAACTCGAGTCGGACCGTTACATCATCGTACAGGTCGCTCCGGCTCCGCCGCCGCCGCCTCCGCAGCCGTTGCATTGTTTGAAGTGGTTCGGCCTCCTCTTGCGCCTAATCCTCCGCTTGCCTCGTTGGCGTATCTCCAAGTAGACGGAGTGTGGTGATTAGTTCTCGAGAGGTTTAGAGAGGTCGGAGGTCCTTGATTCGAGTACCGGCTACGCTTGGCTAATGCTCGGACTCAATTTCGCTTCGGAGAAGTCAAGTGCGTGAAACTTTCTCGCCGGAGAGGTTTCCAGGTGGAGTGTCAAATAGCATTTACTGTTTATTTTCTAGTTTCGTAAATGATTTAATGAAACTATGCACAATTACCTCAGTAAAATAAGCAATTGTGTGAAAGTATATCAAAATTCTCGACAATATCATCAATGAGGAATTCACATCCATAAATAAAATAACGTTCGTACATACAATTCTGAGTAATTAGTTCATAAGCCTGCATGCACGTGGTGTCCTGTACTTTTGAATAGTGTATTTCGTTTAATAGGGCTTGGTTATTGACATTAATACGCGCAAGCAATATCGTAAAAGATGGACAAATGTTTTTTAAGATTTAGTACGATATCAAAAGTCTAAGTATAATGTGTAAAACAAGTTTAATTGTGAATACATTAAAGCCAGTGGACAATAAAATTATAATTACGTGTGTATGTAACTTGTTTATCTAAAAGAAAATTACTACAAGTATTTTGCAGTTTAAACGTCACATCACTTCTAAATTAGTCCAACAAAAAATCATGAAATACATTTTAGATGCATCATTCCTGAACTTTTAATTCAGACAGAAATTATAGCCAAGTTGGTCCAATGAAACACCGTATCCTCAATACAGGTTTCCTGGAGAAAAGAATGAACGCCCATTTAAGCATATCCCCTATTCAACCTCATAACCTTGAATGCCCGTAATTTATTAATGGAAAGTCGTTAAGTCAATGCAGCTCTTGGAAACCCCGTCATTATTCCCGCAGCACTCGTTTGTACGAAACGCTACACGTGTGTCAACAGAGGCCGTGTCCGCAGACATCCACGTGCCGGGTGTCGAACGCCGCACGACCCGGGGGCGAAGGTTCGAGGGAGAGGAGGAGGAGGCTGTGCTACGCCCCCGCAGCACAGGTGCGGATGAGAAGGGACTGCGCTGCGGTACCGAGTTCGTGTCCTCGATGCGGGCGAGACCGGTGACGCATGGCGCTGCATCTGCTTGGCTCACTGACACACAAACGCCGCCGCCGCCGCTATCGCCTACGCCTCCCAACAGCATGGCAGCTGGGCGGGAGAACTGCGGCGGGTGGGCGGCGGCGGCACGCCGAGGTGGGCGGGGAGAGTAGCAACTGGAGGAGGGCTGGACCTCAAGTGGACCGTGATAGGGTGAGAGGAGCGGAATGGGTGACGTGCAGCGGACAGCATTGAGTGGTAAAGGTAACAGTCACCTGACGTTAGACTATGGGTGGTGGGAGGCGAGAGCGGGCGCGGGAGGTAGAGTCCCTATAAACAGAGTGTAGCGCTTTCCATTGTTCCATCGATCCCGCCATTTTATGTCCAGTTGTCAGGAGAATTTGGAACTGTGTGGTACTCTGTATGTTGAGAACCATGAATCTATCTCCAACTAATATTAATACTAGGGAGATTGTGTCACCTCAAACATTAAAGCACTATCGATCTTCTGTTCATGCACAGTTCAAGTTTCGCATCACTTTAGTGCATCTGCGCATGCGCAGAAGATCAATAGTGTCCGTGAAAGCTGGCACAAACTCTCTGCTCTTGAAAATCACCATTAAGTCACCAATTGTTATAATTTCCCTTCAGCTCCTGATTTCTGCCTGACAGAGCTATCCGGCGACGGCGGCGGTTGCGCTACTCTTCGTTTCTAGGGATTCTAGTGAGCAGCGCAGTGGTGATGCAAAGAAGCGGAAGGTGACGGAACGGTGATGGCCGGGGAAGGGGCAACGGGGCGCCGGATTGTGGTCCGCGGCCGATGAGCAGCGAGCGAGCCGCGTCGTATGAGCCGTCAATTGATGCGAGTGCCCCCGCAAGTCTGGGCAATCATCGCGTTTGCGCGCCGTCCTTCCTGCCATTTGACGAATGAGCGTCCGCCCAACCCATTTGCGCGGGTTAGACGGCCCACTGCGCAGCGCGCCGCCCAGGCTGCGTGGGTTCGCGGCGACGCGGAGTGCTTTGGTTTCTCGAATTAGCCAATTGGCACGCACACCGCAGCCGTGGGTTCTGTACACATCTTTAACAGCGACAATTCTGTAAAACATCGTACGTCTTTATACCTTTCTCCGTAACTTGTTACAGCTGTCTCGAATTTGTTACAGCTGTTCACAAAAATTTATATCACAGCTCGGAAATATGTCAATATTTCTCCAACAATTCGGGTTATCGGAAGCCGACAGAACACAGTCAGCTGCACTTGTGATTAGTTATCTATCCTTTTGTGCACTTTAACGAGTCTTGACCGTGCTAAAAGTTAATTGCACGTTGGATATAAAGGTTCATAACTCAGAATATAGAAAGTTTACAACAGCACAGGTATTTCTTGACATAATTATTTTTACAAAACATAAAAATAGAAAGAGTGTTTATTTACTTAAATCGTAAATGATTTCCGTAACTACTCATATCCCTTTCTTGGTTGAAGGAAATTAGTCCAGAGAACTTGCCATGCACATCACTTCCTGTTAATATTACGCCTGTTAATATTAATTATTGTGATACGGAACAACAAATCATTTCTGTCGCTTGTCCAGAGGCGCCCAATAAGGACCTGTTGTATTTCCTGCACGATGCGGTCATTTGAGTACGGAAAGCGCATCCAGAGCCTCCCCATAACACAATCTCACGTTGAATCGGCGGAGGAATGCAGGGCCACGTACGACTTGCTGGAGGCTGCTAGACGTTCAACCCGACGCCGGTAGATGGCATCTATCAACCGGAACCGCAGGGCCTCGCACGGAGCCTTCTTCCGAGGGGCCCCTCCGTGCACTGGGCCGGTTCCGGATCCCCACGGGCGTGAAGGCATTAGTTAAGCCGACGCGCCGACAGGTGAGGGGCGTGGGGTCACGAGGGTCGCCTAACCCGTCGCCTCGAGCGGCCCCCGCGGGCGAGGACGATGTTACGCTTTCGTCGCTTCCTTTCCTTCACCAAGCGAAATTTCTCATACTAAGCGGGCGAAAACGAGTTCAGATTTGAACAGTACAGGTGATTATTGTTTCGTAAATATGAATTATCAAAAACAAAATTGTTAGCTAAGTAGTCGCATAAATCACTACGAACGGGGAATAGCAATTTTTTGACCTTTTTTTTGTGCCGATATTTAATCGTACATAAAATTGTTTAAGTGGAAACAAGTTATTTAGAAACATTTGTCGGACATTATATCACAAATTATTATTATTTATTATTATTTCTACAAAGAAGTATTCAATTTTAATGTATTTAAAATAATGTACGTCATAAAGTTCATTGCCATTACACACGGATGCTAATACTAGTAAAACACATCGGATTACTCAATGATTTCTATTTCGTGCGCTGCCCTCAAAATAGTAACTCGCTACACATCCATCTCCAACGCAACTATTATTTAGTATTAGTGCTCCATTTTCGCTATTTAAACCGTCTAGTCCTAAAAAGAATGCACGTTGGTCTGTCTGGGAAGAGGATCCACCCCACTGCTTGCGCCGCCTCCACCACCGTCATCCTATTGTGGCCCGCGGGCCAATTTCGCCGCCGCCTCCAGCGGTGGCCTCCTGTCCGTCCACCTTTCTTTCCAGCTCGCGGCGGCCGCTGTGTTTACCTAATGCTGGGATGATCCATCACACACAAAGGCGGGCTGTCTTCCCGGTGCATTGTTAAGGAAACGAGAGGCCGTCCGCGTTCCCTGCGCACGCAACGCGGTGCGGCGCGGCGCGGCGCGGCGCGGCGCGGCGCGCACGGAGCGGGCGGCAGCGTGGTGTGGCGGGGAGCGGGGCCGCGCGCCCGCGCGCACCGGCCGTCCTCGCCGACCACCATAAATATCCGTCCAGTGCGGGGTGGCGGAGCGGGTTCCCACGAGCGGGCGGGCGGGCAGCGGGCGCGTAGCCACGGGGCATGAGCGCCCCGCGCTGGCTGGCTGGCGGGCGGACCTACCCGCCCTCCACGGACTTGACCTCGGCGCCGACCCGCCGCCGGCCCGGCGGTGACCGGTCGCGACCACTTCGCGCGCACGCTCCGGCCCCGCGATTTCTGCTCACCGGGCGCTCGTTCGCTGAACCCCTCCCCCACGCTCCTCCCGCCGTCGATCGGTGGCGTGTGGCGAATTCAGCCGCCATGACTGTCGTGGTTGAATTATAGTCGCCCTGACTTCTTGACTTCTTCGCGGCGCTGCGCGGGTGGGGGGATTCGACACACTGCATGTGGGCGAGGCGACTACGCACACGAGGAGCTCCGAATTGATTTCTTTTCCTACTACGCTCATGTGAAACCTAAAATGAAAACCAATGTACCTATTATGATTTGGCTCAGAGCGTATGTTACGTTTTCTGCTTCGATTCAGAAATCGTGTGTATCAGCCGTGGCATCATATTGGCTGCCTTTCTTGTTATCTTCGAACGTTTTCGCCCATGTCCAGTAATCGTCATGAAGACGTAAAATTTTATTTCTTCAATTTTTGGTTCTTTGTTGTTGAAGACTACAGTTACTGTCATGAATTTCTGAAACTGTAAGCCTGTTGCACCTTCCGCGACGAGAATCGGCTATAATGTGCAGTTTGAAGATGGTACTTCTCATTTATACAGCATTGACGTTCCAAATTTGGAAGTACTTAAGGCATACCTTAATTAGAAACAGGAGAACGAATGCTACGATTTAAACTCGAGTACATATGCCCAAACGTGAAACGAAAAGGATTCTTACAGTTTGTTCCCTGGAAACACGCAAAACCGTAGGCATAATTAAACCTTTAAAACGTAAGGACTATGTTCGGATGAACGCTGCACAATCGCGGTTAAATTACCTCAAATTAATAGGTTCAAAATTGAAGGTTGAGTACCAAAGCCTGAAGTTAGAGAAGATGTACCGCAAACGCCAATACCGTAGCTAAATCGCTAAATTGAGTCGTTAAGACAAACAGCCAGAGGTGAAACACTGCGAGGGCATCTTCTACATGCTTGTGAGGCACCAGAATTGAAGTCATTAAGACCAATTTTGGGAAACCAATTGACGTTCATGCGCAAAACGGGGTCGATTTACCTAAAAGGCCACAGTCATATTCAGGAAAACTAAAAGGCCGGAAAACGAATCATACGATAAAAAAAATGTACGGCACACTACCACGTGAAAGGCAGGAACGTGATATGAACGCATAATCCTTTCGCAGAGTCGAAGAACTTTCCTAGATTGTGCTTCTTGCTTTTCGGAAAGGCGAATGGAGAGAGTCGTTTCAAGATCCGTAAGGCGAAGCTCCGCGCCTTTGAGACTGCCGCTCGCTTCTGGCGGCGGCGGCGCAACAGCTGGCGGGAGGCGCAGGCCGTCTGCCCGAGCGGAGCGCGGAACGGAGCGCGCTGTGCATCGAGAGGAGCCGGCGGGGGAACCCAAGGGTTCTGTGGAAGAGCAGCTCCGCTCCGCCCCCGCCCCCGCTCCAGTCTCGGCCACTCCACGGCTGAACACCAAAAACATGTATAGAGCCCCAAGCAGCCATTTCGATGGTGAAAATAAAATTACGTGATATACATAGCAGAAATGATAATATATCGATAGAAATAAGGGCACGGTTACAATGCGGATATTTCATTTTCCAAAATAGTGAGTAAGTAATGTCTGGAAAGTTCACTGGGCCCACAGAATTATGCGTCATACCACGTTACTACTTAGGCACGGGTTCGTGAATTATGAACCGAAACTTGTTCGACGTGTTTCAGAATGTCAATTTCTACAAATATCACGAATGTGTTTTTCATACAAAGATTCCATCTCCACATCCCCACACGATATTTCGAAAGACTTCACCATATTTTCCCGTGAAAACCGTTAATGCAGTGTTAATAACAATAACAGAAGCCTGCCAATTTTTCTGTAACGAGTGTATCGTAAGTCCACATAATTTCATAACGCGTAGAAAATTTGACTCTTTCAGTTAGAGTAATTACCATCCTTCTGTACACTTATGAATCCTTACGTCACTCTTCAACCCCTCAAAATTTTGCATTATGATGAAGGAAATTTAAGTTTTAAAGTGTGATTTATTAAACGCACGCTGCTATTTCCTTTTTTATTATTTCTCATGTATTTTTATTGTATTGGGGCCAGTGCGTGGCGCGGCTAGCTAGCGGCAGACGCGGGGGCGGGAGCGGTGACGGGCGTGGGCGGAGGGGTGGGGGCGGTGGCGGGAGCGCGTCGGGCCGGCGTGCAGCGTGTGAACGAGCGCATACCTGTGCGCGGCGCGCTATCCCGACACGGGTAATCGCTTAGCCGCGCCCAGCCGCGCCGCCGACACCTCCGCGCTCGCGGCTTGGTCCGTGGCAGGCCGCCCGCCGCCCGCCCGCCCGCCCGCCCGCCCGCCCGCCCGCCCGCCCGCCCGCCCGCCCGCCCGCCCGCCCGCCCGCCGTGATTTACAGGCGTCGTATGCACCATCCCGATGTTCTCTTGCACTGCCACTTCTACGCTCAATGCTGCTTCGAAGCGCAGACATGAGAGTTCCCACAAGCTCAGCGCTGTTATGCGGTTGAAAATTCGGGAACAAAATGTGTTGGTCTTAATGTTTTGAATTCATCTTAATGGATCACAGGATAAAAATTAGCGAATTCATCATGCATGAAAGCATGACCGTTCTGTTATATATGGGACTAAAGTGTTTTCATGCACTCTTCCCTTCGTTCCATTTCTTCAATAATTGATGCAACCTTTTTCCGTCAGACAAGGCAAGGTTGTTTTTATGTTGTTCTTTGTCGTATCACTGAGTGTGATAATTTGTTTTCGACGTGAACTGATTTTTATTTGCCAATTCCTGCTTGACCAGTTTCTTGCCTTTTAACTTGTAGCACGCGCTAGAACGCGAATATTTCTCACCCACGGATCTCCCACCATCGCTCATCCCATCTTCACGAAAAGTTGTCCAATTCGTTCTTCGCCCACCAGTCACTTCGTGCCGTTACGAACCGTTCGAGACTCCGTAAGCCGAGCATTTGTCATAGTCCAATTATGTAGCTCGACTCGAGAACTCATTTGAATGGAGAAGATATTCCTCATAAGAGGAGTCGAAAAAAATGAGGCTCGTACGTCGTCAGTCAACGCACAATCCGTGGCGTCGGTGAGCGAGTGAAAGAGCCGCCGACCCGCTGACGCTGCTCTTCCGTTCTTCCCGGTCCGAAACGCCGCCTTCCGTTTCGGTAATGACGCAGAAATTAATTCAAGAATTATTTCAAAGGGCGTCCGGACGTTTTTCTCATTATTCAAATCGTATTCCTCGCCTCTCACACCGTCCAATTCAGCTGCGGATCTTGGCGCGGGCTTTGGGAAGAGCCGATCGGTCCGATAGAATTTCCAAAGGCCGCAGAAGGGCGACCGGAGGGTGGGCGGGGCGGCAGGCGAGGTATCAGGGGCTCGTCCGCGTAATTCCATTACGGGGCAGCGGCCGTGTCGAGCGGTGCGGCGCGGCGCGGCGCGGCGCGGCGCGCCCGCTCGCTCTGGGAACTCACGCGGCCCGCGCCCATTTCCATAAGAATCGGGCAGGTACCCTGCGGGCGGCGAGGGCCAGGGCCCGTATCGGCCCATCTGCACCGCTACCTGCCCCGGGCCGCCCTCTAATTGCGGGAGGGGCGCCCCCGGCAATCAGAACCCCCCCCTTCCCGCCCCTGCAGGTCTGGGCCCCGGGCCACGACCTCGTCAACGTTCGCCCGGTGACCAGTGGTGACCACTCCGGGATGCGCTGGGCGCGACGGTCGTTTCATTAAAAACCCTTTCTACGTGCCGGACGGACAATTTCTCCTGGGGGCTCGGACTTGCTTTGTGGACAAACGTCTTCAAGGGGGTGATCAAGGTATGGAAAGTAATAGATCCGGTCCCTTCATACTAAGGAAGTGTTTCATCGTTTCCTACACCCTGAAGTGACCCATCGGTATTTGAGAGTTCTGTATGCCTGAAACCTTTCAAATAATATCTTAACGGATTTTCACTATTTACAATCGAACGTGTAATAGTATTCACGTGCCAGTCCTACCTACACAAAAGAGACTTCGTATCCGCCAAACTACCTTCTTGTCCATCTTCAACGCTTAACTCGAGTTACTGAAGTTGACATATGTATAATTCATAATATGTATTGAAGAAACCTCTAGACAATTTATTTCGTAATAAGTATCGTTCATTAAGCGTAGGAAACGGGGTTCTTGGTGGGTTATTTTGAAAGCGTTGCTGATTCTCGTTCATTTAATTCGACATTCTTGGAAACCCGTCTGCGTTCATTTCCCTGCGGGCCGCCTGCTGACATAGCTGCAGGGCGCCTCGTCTGCACTCGCCTCGGGGCCCCACCAGCCCTCTCGTACGCGCCCCATCATTATCCGGCCGTTATCGACGCCTCATCAGCCATCCCTCGCTGGAAGGAAAAGAACGGTGCTCAGAGGGTGAGAATCACCTTCTTAGAAATAAACCTCATAAACAGATGTTGCGTTGATTGGAGATTTGATTCGAGAGCGCTTGTGAAAACCTTTTTCTACAGCATCTCACTTTATTGTTGCGTTAATTGGAATGGACCCAAAAAAATCAAGGACTTGAAACACTATTGACTTTGTCTAATAAACAAGTTAGTAGTTGTTATAAATGTACCGTACACAGGGAGTTTCTGCACCCTCGAACGTTAAGGACTATCGATCTTCTGCTCCTGCGCAGTGCAAGTTTCGCGTCACTTCAGTGTATCTGCGCATGCGCAGAAGATCGATTGTGCTTAACGTTCTAGGTGGCAAAAACTTCCTCATAAGTCACTTAACGATATATTATTTAATAAAATCGCTACGTAAACTCCATAAACCCCAAGCATCATTTAAATTTTTTTTTAATTACGCTCTGCTAAACGTGTCTGGGTATTTTGCAGATTCAAGGTCAGGTGTAACTACTAATGTTATACGGTATTTCTCTTACATTAGCTACGCTACAATATTTCTCGGAAGCATTCTGGAAGTTCGTGCTCCCTCTCCGCGCACATCGACTCATCTCACGAGGGCCTAGTCCACGTCCGGCCAGCTGGCGCCTCATCCGGGCGGCAAAAATCCTCCGCAGAGGAATCGCGCCGCGAGAGCCCCCCGACGCGAATGCGGAAAAGAGGGGGGGTGACTGAATGCGGCGGGGGGGGGGGGAGGCGAAGCGCATCCCGCGGCGGTGTCGTGTTTCCCCCCGGCGCGCTCGAGAGCCCCCCGCGCGGCGGCGGAATGGGCCCCAGGTGACTGGCGAGTGGCCCCCCGCCACGCCGGACGCCACCGCCGAACAAAGCGACGTCCGCCGAGGGCCTTCGCGTGATAAGCTTCCGCCGCCCTGGGAACCTCTGCCGCACTCTTTTGCGAAGATGCATAGCTCTGCGGTCGCCCCCCGCGAAATCGCTCCCTGTTCCTCGCAGAGGTCGAAGAATGCAACGGCTATTACGCAGAGGTTTCCTTGCGTCACTCTGCCGCCTTGTTTCTGTCTAAGGGATGGATCTTCAAAGCCGGCACCGTGGACAACGACTCAAGGGGATTTGGACGGGTGAGCATGTGATCGACGAATAGGTGTGTAAAATCCGTGACCACGGGAAGGGACTGAAGCTAATCCTATTATTTCCACAGGGTCAAAACTTTTCTGTGAAGATAGATCACAAGTTTTTTGAAGGGTCCATTTTAGTGGTAAATTTTTATTAAATAAAAAAGATATGTAATTGTTGGTTGAGATTCCAGATCCTTATATAGTCTTTCCCACTTGTCTACAATACATTACAACATTTTACAGAAAACATGTAAAGTATTCATAAACCTATAGACACTTGTTATAATGCTATTTGTCATAATTTTGAATGCAGATTGAATACTGCCACAAGTAGAAAATGATTCAAATATTACGAAAAAAATTGTCAATCAATTCATTACTGCATTCATAGTGTTCCAAATACCTTCAATGATTGAGAGACGTGATGGACCATCTTTTAAAAACAACTCGTGAGAACAGAGGCCACAGTGTTCGTGGCCACCGCCGCTGCGGTGGTGAAGCGCTAGTGAAGTGGCAGCGGGGGCGTCGAGGCGTGGTCGGTCAGCGCTGACGGGAGGAGCGCGGACCCAACCAGCCGGCAGCGACTGCGGCGGCGGTGGCGGCGGCGGTCGTGGCTTTTTTGACGAACGGCCGTCGATGCTTCGTTCTCGCGTCACCCTGACATGACGTTGAAGGCTTTCGCCGTACTCGTCCCGGGCGCTTGCCGCCACCGCCACCGCCGACCCGGCATGCAACGCGCCATCCGCTTCCGGTACGCTCCCTGTCTGTCAGTTTCGTCGCGTTCGCTCGGAACAAAAACGCAGCGCGTTGCGGGAGGCGAGTGCGCGCTCGGCCCGGGGATTCGCGACGCGGGCCCAACCGCCACCCTGCGGCCCGGACCGAACTTCTGAACCTGCAAAAATGTTAGTTTCCACGGGATCGTTGGGCCGTGGTCGCTGGTGTTTGAGCTGAAAGCAAAATTCGATCGCTGGTGGTTGTACGGTGCGTGCGCGACGGGCTCACACAATGGAGAACTGACGAAACAGCGCTTTTGTTTGCGGGACTCACGCGTTCGGTGTATTTACATCAGTGTTGCAAGATTTCTGATTGAAAAGACATTCCATTCATTGCGAAACAATACGTTCTATGATGTCAGCATACCTCCCTGCACTATCGGTCCGATATTACCTTATTCATGTGCAGTATTTTACGAGTTTCAGAAGCAAACATTCATTATCTATTCATTTGGAATAATAATTGTCCAAGCAGCGCAGAGAATATATTTTATGAGATTCAAAAAAATTGTTTTGTAAATAAGTTAAAGTGTCCCATAACTTGAAAGAAATCTAAGTTACTGCATCTATATTAACTATAATACGAGAAAATGAAGATTTGTTATTAAAACGAATTGAAAGAAAAATACCAATTTAAAAAAGCATTAATGTTTGTTGAGGTAAGCAAGAATATTGGCATATATAACCCACATGGCCATCAACTAGTGACATAAAAATATTTAACGAAGGGAAGGATATGCTGTAGCTCAGGAATAATTATCGTTGTCATGAGACCAGTGAACATAAAATCGAATATTTAATTTCATTGTTTTCAAAAGTCTGTCTTTAAACCATATGCATTTAACTTCTCGTAAACAACTCAGATTGATTGACGTTGAACATGAATGTGTACTTCCATCAATGTCTTATAAACCACCCGTTAGCTATTAATGTGCGTAGCACTCTCTCGTGACCGGTCGTAACAAGTATTCGTTTATTTTAAAGTCACAAAAGAAAATGTTTTGTGGTTTCTTCTCAAATATTACACGTGAAGAAGAAAGTTCAAACTAAGTAGACGAATGATTGCAATCAACAAATCGCTTCGAACACCAAGTTTATTACGTAAGTGGACTTTTGATCACGCCTTGAACTTTACTGCGACCCTCTGTGATAGGATACTGCTCGTCATTATCGCAAGTGGCAGACGCTTCGAGCCTAAACTACCACATGTGGCGAGTCTTCTGTGTATAATTGTATCAGAAGAGCTTGCTATTGGTCAATTATCCCTACCCGGATGCCACTCTTTCTTTCGCACTCGACATTGAAAATAATGCCAATCAAACGCATAAAAATGAAAGGCTTGACAAACAATTTATTGAGTAAGATAGAGTAAATTAAAAACATCATGAGTCCAAAAATAGATCGTTTGACATGAAGATCTTATATTTTGGATATATCCCATGTGCAAAGAATTTTCGAATGCAAGGTAATGAGAAGAGAATCGTAAAAGATAAAAAGAGAAAGTGATTGTTAAATGTAATGAAGTTAATGTAAAATTCTAAGTCAAATGCAATTAAGAGTATGTAATTTGCGATCTGTCAATATCATCTAAATAAGAAAATGCGCGTCTAAATTGTTCCCTTAAATTACTACCCACCATAATCATTAGTCGGTCACATTCATTAACTACATATACGTTGCAATGAGGGTGATGCTAGTTGGGTTAATGTTGCAACGGGATGACAAATTCGAAATAATATTAACAGTTGGCACATGTACTTATTTTAAACGTATCTTATTTACGTCACCTAAAATGAATTGCAAATACAACCTTCTAATGTCATTCGTCGAGTAGTAACGACCACCCAGACTAACAAACATTTTAAAATATGAGTACGTCATCATTCATTGGGATGCATTATTCCGAATAATCCATGCATCAGTCGTACTTTGGACACCATTTTTTCGAAATCCATCTCCTTCACGCGTGGCGTGTATACAATTCCGAAAGCCACAAAGCCGCGGCGAGGCATGAATTCTAGGCCCGGGCCCGCGGCGCGGCATCTGCGCAGCTGCGGCCTCCGCGGCGGGCGGGCGGGGGCGGTGGCACGGGCGGGCGTGCGGGCGGGCGGAGACGGACCGAGACAATGCGTCTTGGCCTCGAGACCCCACGCTCCCACGGAACTGAAACATTAGCGTACTTCCCCCGGCCACGCAGACGGCATCGCCCCGCCCCGCCCCGCCCCGCGCCGCGCCGCGCCACGCCGTGCGGTGTCGGAGCCCGCCCGCGTGGTCAGTCCCGGTCACTCTTCGTCCATTTCGGCCGAAATTTCAAGCATTGAAGACTTGAGTGCCACAATCTAATTTCTTCTCTTCTTTTGGTTTTGTTGACATCCACAGTTTTAAGGGAACTACTGTCTAGCCAAGCCTAGGATATTCTGCATCGCATCAGCGTTTGATAGCTGTCACGAGTTGTTGGTGTCGCTATAAATAGTACGACAGTTTGTATGTTGTGGACAGGGTTTCGGGTAAAAAGCTCCCGACCATGGATCAGGAATTACCTTTCCTGGATATTTTCCCTGTATTTAAATCAAATGGAAATTGTTAAATATTTCTAGGTCGAATTAATTAGATTAGTAATGGCCAATAAATTGTCTCTACTTTATGTATGTGTTAAATATAAATTTTGTTGTACGTTTTTTTTCTATACACGGTAGTTATTCGTTGAATTTGAATTTCTAGTAAACATACGATTTGCTCCAGTATTTAGTTTTGAAATACAGTACAATTAATACTGCAAATTGAACATGCGTCCCATGCGCAAAAGATTTTTAATTTTGCGATTTTGATGGGGAGAAAATAATTATATTTTTAAGCAAGTGAAAGTAGTGACATCTAGACTATTCATTCTTCAATAACAATTTAGTAGTTGTATTGTAAACTAATAATATCATGTGCAAAGGTTACGAAGAAAAAGTTGATGCTTGGGTTTTACTTAATCAAGCTTGTTAAATTACGTTTATATTAAACGAATAGGAGAAATGTAACAACAATGAGCCGCCAAACGTGTTTAAGAAATTAAGAGTGTATAGAATTACAAAATGACCACTGAAAATCACTTAAAAAACATGAGCTTCGTTCTAAGAGTTACACACAAGACTCCACTGAGCTTAATAATATAAAACCTAAAAAATGAGTACAACTGTTACAGAAGCAGCGTATCACGAACAAGTTCTTGAATGATAGACCTAACCACTGTTATTTTCACTAAGTCCGATAGGAAAAGAAACGTTCGACAGGTATATGATATGACGATACTTGTACATGGAAATAAATGTCGATCGTAGTAGCTCACAGGTGTTATTTGCATCGTAATCGTCCAACAGAGGTGACCATGTAAAAGGTATTAACATGGAGTACGCAACTCTGCAATGAATTATTAAAGAGCTGCTTCGGAGAGTCATGCAGTACCTCCTGGAAAGGCGACAGATACACCGTTGTGTGCACCAGTGCGGTGGGACGTTCCTTGCTGAAATTGACCCTTAGGCCAAACAATTTCGACCGCTCGATCCTATCGCCTTACTCCGTGCCATGTAACACTCGCCCATCGGGCCTGTGCTATAATACCCGGGAGTACGGAGTAGGGACACCGGCGTGCGCGCACATACCTACGGGTGCCCGCCTCCTATTACAAGTAACGGCCGTGCGATGCTTGCGGTCCGAACGGTGATCGCTGCCCCCTTCCATCTTGCAAGCCCGCCCTTTCCCGCCTTCTTCCTTGCTGCTGCGCCCCCCCCCTCTCTCACTCTCTCTCTGACTCCCCAGCGCCGTGTCCCTCTCGCGAGGTCATTGTGTGCAGATAGTTTTTACCTGACCAGGAGGGTCAGGACTTTTTGAACTGCAACACTGGCTGCATTGTGGCCGCGCCCCAAAATATTCATGCCCTCCATTCAAATGTCCCCAATTTTGGAGGTTCGTCGAACGGGAATGATCGGAAGTGAAGCTTGTGGGATGGGGATTAGCGCTTCGGTGCGGACTTTCACAGCTCACACACGGATCAGAAGAGGCCTTTCACATATGAAAGAAAATTGGAGACCTCTGAACGACTCTATAGGCATATGAGAGTAAATTACGAGCGTTTTCAACGACTTTTGGGATGAAGTTTTCAACGGCATACTGAAAAGACGAAAAAATAAAGATTTTACCTTTTTTCTTAGAAAGAGCACTTTACTTGACCTCTGCTCCATACTGACCTTTCCATTCTCAAATGACTATTAATAAATGGGTGCACTAAAGTCTAAGAACTGTCCATTCTAATAAATACTCTATAAATAAATAATCATAAAAGAAACGTTCATTTTTGTATCTTATCAGGAATACAACCATTTCTTGCTGAAAGGTCAGTTCTAGACAGGGCAATGCGCAATTGTAATAACTGCTCACGTTTCGCAATCGCTGACAATCCACTGCTAGACAGAATTGAGAGGTTATAGCATTTACATTCATTTTAACAAGATTAATTGTCGATTATTAGGTAAATCTCGAAATATGGATGCTATACTTCACAAAACGAAACAAGTAATTCGAAGGATGTAATTGCGGAAAACCGAAAGTTTTGACGGTGAAGATGCATGAAGGAATCCATCCATAGAAAAATAAGACAAATATGCAATATTTCAATTTCATAAGTTCTACATCCCAATTGTGATTATGTACCTAATGAACAAGTTCAGTTGCTAAGTGACGGATAGTCAATGACAGCAAATGATCTATGTCACCAAACCGTCCCTAGTGTTAGCGGTGGTTGCAATCACTCGGCCGATGTCAAAACTTTAGCACCTTCCAGGCTCCCAGCGCTCCCACCCGCAAGCCTGATCAACATGGTGGCTGTGGCCTCGAGGTGAAAGGGAGTTGGGGGCCTAGGAACTTGGCCTCGCGCTAGGCTTATATTAAAGGAGTCCCTCGGCGTACAGCTCCACTCATAAACGATCGTAAGGCCTTGAGGAGGGAAAAGGCAACATCGTTGTCTTCGACGAAGTTCTTTTCGGAGAATTAAACAAGGTGCCTTAATAAGACCTCGTATTGAAAATTTTTCCGTGCTTCATACATTCGTCCTTGATGGTGCTTAAAGAATTTGAACTTCCATTAGAAATAAAATGGGCATTATACCGATATTTCTGCGTGGACAGTCAATTCTAAATCGAGTAACAAGGAATTTTCTACTTTCATTAACGTTTTTACGCAAAAGTACATGAAAAATACTGTCCAGAAAATGACACATGTCGTATTAATGAATATAATGTTTTCTCGTTTGTCGTTTTATAAAGCAAACAGTAGCAGTTGCAAAGGAGTACCATATTGCGTACTAAATTGCTGTACCATATTGCGTCTCAACGTAAGGACTCAATGTTGTCATTGTTTAATCTAGGTATATTTACGAACTTGGCATCCTTTAATAACAACCGATAATCGATTTATATTTTCTCTTGAACTCAATATGTGTCAATGGAGTACCACAGTGAAGTTTTACCACCACCACCACTAGGAAATTAACTCGGATGGAAGGTTAAATCATAGTGATTTTCTTTGGCGGCGAGACGTCTCGTTTGATGTACATTCTCACAGGCTCGCGAAGTTGGTACCACTTCATTCGGCGAAAAGAAAGGAAAACGGTGGAAGAATAGGATTGAAATAAAGGAGTTGAAAGAAAGAGGAAAAGTAAACGCAGAATGATGAAAAGCGACAGTGTACAGAGGAAGGTTACATTCAGAGAAGTCCCAATGTTTGACATACTCGCGGTAACATCGAATAGTGAACTTATCTTCTGTATAATTGCCATTTTCTGTGTCGCGCCTTAATGAGTCTCACAGTCTACCTCGAAGTTATGTCTGACGGTCTCCAACGAAGCTTTTATAGCTTCAGGTTTACTGTCCGTGGCTTTAATGATTTGCGATAAGCAGTGAAAAAGCAGGTCTCTTAATTTGACTGTTTTCATCTTCCACATTATTTTTATCGATTGAAGTTCAATTCAAAGTTTAATTCGTGGCATGTATGAAGAAAAGCATGAAAGACCGCGTAAATAATTTCATAACACTAAATTGCACACATTCGTGATTTCCGAAAGTGCTATATACTACTTGTACATAACCGACAATATATAAAAGCTAAGTATCGAATGTCCTTTCCATTTTCATGTGCCCTCATGCAAAAGCAAGCGTGCCATGCAGTACAGACGAAATACATGCAAGGGGTAACATCCCAAATATACGGAGACGACACAGAGCACTGCCCACCACCTACAGACTCATCTTCTGTCCCTTCATTGCAAGCCACTGCTCAGGGCGGACCCTGATAGAGCGCGCTGAGATACCTTTCCATAAACACGTTCCACGCAGACTCTGGTAAATCCCAAGCGAGTTCCTCAAGGAGAAGAGTAGCGAACTGTCCGAGCACGACGAGAGGAAAATGGAAACCATCCGCTTCCGGCATTTGTGGAATTAGTGTTGTTGAGGATCGCGGTCTCTGTGTTTTAATTAGCTTCGTTAGTAGACAAGTGTCTGCCGTGCGTGTTGGGGCTTCGCCAGAGATTTTTTGTAACAAAAGTACTGGAACTGTGACAGAGCAGTAATACTCGTTTGTATTTTTCGTGGTTTTTTGTTTCGCTTTTATTGCTTTGAACGATGTACGAGTAAATTGGGAAAACCGGCGGAAGAAACAAGTTCAGAGTGATTTCAAATTGTAGGTCGCTGTTCCTCTGACATCAGTTTAGTAGCTTTAGGGATTTTGCGAGCGGAAAGTCATTCGCCCACGCGCTTTGGGCGGATACTTAGCTAGTTACCTTGAGACGTCACGAATTTTGGGGCAGTTATTGACGGTGATTAATAATCGGGACCGCTGCCTTTATGAAGCAATTTTCGATGCAGAGCGGGGTACACCCAGGGAGGGAACCAGTGGCTGCGCTGAGCAGTAGCGGCGGATGCAGCGAAGAAGACGAGAAGCGATCAAATAAGAGAACAAAAGTGTACAGCGTTCAAGCTCAAAAGAGTTTATAATCCGTTTCAATAATCCGTCATAATCCGTTGAGGATTATTCTTGATAGTAAAAAAAAATTTCAATATCAACAGCAATAAATCGTGGTGAAATATATTTTCGTCGCAAGTGTGCATTGATTGGTATACTATGACATAAAATATGTTGAAATTTCAATTAAATATGAAGTACATTTCAATTATGCCGTTAATAGTAACGAACAACCAAGATTCGCAGTACTATTAAAACATTGTCAGTATTATTAAAATATTGCCAGTATAATTGAAATATTGTGAGTACTATTAAAATGTATTGTCAGTATTATTAAAAATGTATAAAAGATAAAACACAAATAAATGGAATCACAGAAGTTTCGTTCTAGGATTTGAGTACTTCTGCAATAAATAAGGAATTATATTTGTTGAATGGAGAAGAGATGGATGGGGCATGTAGTAGCATAAGTTGCATAAGAGTTTGGTACTTTGGCTTCGTGGTCAGAACACCCAGTAAAAATGCACCGAAGAGTTAGCGTACAGGCGGCAACTTCCAAGCAAAGAGAACAAGAAAGCAGTGTATGTGCTTTTCATGCCTCAAAGCGACACGCCCTCTCGCTTTACAGCAACTCGCCTTCGTGAGTCACCAATTTGGAGCGTCAAAAGATTCTCTGGAGCTTGAACGGTGTGTAACTCGGGGAACACTACGCACCTTCTCTCCTCATGCCCATCTTGAGACACTTCTTGAGGCGGCAGAACTGGCACTGGTTGCGATGGTGCTGGTCGATGGGGCAGTTGCGGTTCCCGCGGCAGGAGTACGTCAGGTTGCGGCGCACCGACCGCTTGAAGAAGCTCTTGCAGCCTGCGGACAGAAGCCAGCGGTTAACTCACCTGCCCTGCCCCGCCTCCCGCAGGCCTCGCGCGCGCCCTGGAAAGTCTGACACCCACCCACCCGCTCCGCTCGCGCCCGCGCGCGCGCGTGCACAGCCTTGGATGAGGGTTTATTTACTTATTACATAAAATTTACATTGTTCTGCGGTGTTTCAATATGAAATTTCTAGAATTTGGCAAAAAAGCCTAGTTTACTTTCATACCACACCGCAAATCTGAGTCATGAGCCACCAGCTTTACTTTGCTTACGAACTTTTGGACAGTGATGTTTCCCATTCCAATAACTCGCAAGAAAATTAGAACCCACAATGTACGTACTCGTGTTTAGAATGAAGATTTTTAGAAGTCAATAAATTATTAATAAAAATGTTAGTAAAACTTTTCCAAATGCTTAAGTTTGATATCATTTTCAAGGTTAAGCATGCTCATATTAGTAATGACCTACTGATGGCTTGTTCACGTCCTTATCTGCGAACACGAAATAGTTATTACACTAAAAGTTCGGAAGATTGTAATTTAAACCATCTGAGCAAGTTCGCATATTTAAGAAAATTGAGTCCACTCAGAGAAGTTTATTTGTATTTAAATGTTGATTATTGTTATTAGATTTGGTAGCACGAACGAATACTTCGGTGAGCCGCAGGGAACGTTCGGTAATGAACCATTAGCAGCGCAAGCTGAGAAGCTCATCTTAGTTGGAGGGCTACGGTTGCACCCACGCGCTTCATGCTCGACCCCAGGCGGAGGACTTACCTTGCGCCTGTTCGCAGGGTCAGGAGGTCCAAGAGGGCAACTGGGGAGGTAAGGGCACTAAGCTAACAGAAAGCGACAGGGCCAACCAGCCAGCCAGGCAGGCACATTCCGCGCGCCGCGCACAAACCTCGCTCTCCGTGCGGCCGCTCTTCAAGACGGAGGCGTCACGTGCAAGTGCAGAAGTCGCCAAACCGGCGACCGCGAGCTACTTGTAGCTCGTGGGGAAATTTTCGGTAGATCAGTGTCGTTCTCAGGTTGGCTAACCTCAAGTTGCTCCGCTGAGCAGAGATAGATGTCTCACGAAATGAGTTGCTTGCATACTCCCGCGCAACATTTACTGCCAGATACATAGTTAATTGTGCGCGAGCAAGAGGTTATTACCGTTGTTTTTCATGAGTACATCAGACGTATGTTAATGTGGATGGTTTGAATTCCTCACTGATGTAATGCTAGGTTTGCTTCGTTCTATTTCTTAGGTGTTAATGATGGAGATTTCAAGCAAAAAACAAAATTTTATCACCTTAATCGGATTGGGTAATCGATCACTATTTTACCCAGATTAAGGACAAAACATGCTTTCTATGGTAAGCATGCATTAAATGGAAAAAATTGAATATATATTTATAGACAATAAATGAATGTAAGATTTGAAAACAAAATCTGTTTCTTTTGGTAACGTACAGGACTTGAAAACTGTGCGGTGGCTCTGAAGCCATCTGCCGAGACCACAGGCGAAGGGAGGTGGGGGTGGTTCTCGGGCACGATAACAAGCATTCGAGGCAGTGGTCGTGGAATCGCTTCTGACGAAATAGAACGGCTGGCGTAAATAACCTTATCGTATTTGCGTGTTTTGACACGATATAGAAATCTTCTTGAATTTATTATATCTTTCAAGAGCGCGGAGATTTTATCTGCGTCAGACAACCGGTTCGCTCTGCACGAATACAAATTATCGTTCTCATAATATAGATTTATCGTAAAATAAAAAAGATATCAAGCATGCTCGGAGAAAAAGTTATGGAATCTAGATCTGAAAATAACAATCCAATGGTCCATTGTGTTTTTACGATACAAAGCGTTATTCATAAAATAGTTCATGGTTTTAGGATATTTCACAGATAATTACATATTTTAACATAATACATGACAAAACTGCACGAGAAGTCGTAAATGTAAGAAACGATAAATAATTTGCTGAATAACTAATTTAACATACACTTTATTAGCATATGGAAGATAAACCCAATAAATGTCGGGTACAAAGACTGTCCTGAAGCAGATAAACGACGTGACAAAACCAATTCGAAAAAAAGTGTTACACTGTTATATTGGATTAAGTCTTCACAGACTAATGAGCACATTAGTGAAGGATACCGATCGCATTCATCAGAGAAACCAACAACCGATCCTCTTTCTCTTTCCTGCCGCTCCGTCTCCCCTGGAGGCCAAGGCGCTAGGCTGGAAGACGGACGCACACGTCGATACGAATCGCTTCAGTTGGGCGGCCGGAGGCAGTTGAATAATTCACGACGCGGCGGCGGCGGCGGCGGCGAAGGCGCCGGCGTCGCCAAGGCCCCCCGCGCGGACGGGCAATCGACTCGCGGGAATCGAGAGGACCGCGCTGACGCCGCCTCTTCGATTCTCAGAAGACGCCCCGGCTCGCTTGTCAACCCTGCGCAGGGGTGCCTCGATCTTACCAAGCAAGCGACGAGCCTCGCAGCGTGGCAGCACAGGCTTTGAGAAACGATGATGAGAGACGCGTGACAGTACTTATTTACTTATAAAAACAATGAGAATCCACTGATCTGAAGTAATAGAATGCAGTTTTTTCTTACACGTTGATAGCATTTTAATAATTTGATTATTACTAAAAAATGTGGTTAGAAGTCTACCGGGAACACTCGAAGGGAGATGGCATACATTTAATTCTGCACACTGGAAAACTAAAGCTAATTCAACAGCAGTAATAAAATGCAGTATCAACCTCACGTTGAACCCGGTGCACGAACGTTCATGATCCGTTGTAAACGTGCTTTAAACAAAAAGGCTTAATGTAAATCAGAAATGTTGGTGAACATGAAATTTCCGCTGCAAGTTGACCAAACGGGTCGGACAACCCAAGACACTCAGCGAACGTACAGGATACGAGTATTACAAGGAATTGCCACGTAAACTTAAAACTTCGCAATTCTACGAAACCGTTCCGGAAATAATAAAGAAGAGTCCGCTCATTTATTGTATCCGTGTATTGTGGCAGAATTCTTTTTTCAACTTCTCGGTACTCTGACGAACTCCGGGGTCAACCTACGCTCGCACGCTCTCCCCCTCCCCGTCGCCAGCGCTGTTGCTACGCGTGGAATGCGTGGCGCACGCTTCAACGCACCGCGCACGCGCACGCTAATCACCGGCTCGCGACGGCCTTCACGCCCCGGCGGCGGCAGCGGGGCCGCCCCTCCCCCGGGCGGCAGCCAGCCGCGGGGGCAGAGGGCACGAAAGCGCGAGCGAAATAAGTGGCGCGGACCGGTTTCTGGCGCGCCGGCGCGGCGTTCGCGGAGCACGCGTCCCATCCGCTCCACTACAATAGCTCGCGCGGCACACGCCGATCAATGCCACACGACGCCGCGCCGCCGTCAATATATAGTGCAATTTTTATAGCTTTGCCTTTCAAGGCCTGTCTTCACGATGGAATACGTCACGGTATTTCGCGTCTTTCTCCGTCGTGCCGCTAGATATTGCATGATCACGACCGAATCAAGCAGTACCAGCGATCATGTGACAACTAGTGGTACGACCGAGAAAGACGCGAAATGCCGTGTGAAATTCCAACGTGGCCATAGGGGCTTGAGAAGCAAAGTTATAAAATTCGCACAATAATTACGTTTATATCCCTTAATTGTTGCAGGATGATTGACATTACGGTGTGCTTTTCCAGGGAATTGTTTCACAAAGTTATAAGATTTACTTGATTGGCTACGTGGAAGATTTCGACGAATACGGAATGCTATTTGATGCACGTGCCTTACGAGGTGTCGATGTAACCGCAATGCTCTGTAATTGTGTGATATGAAGAAACCTCGAAGCCGAACGTGGACGTGAAGTTCTCAATAATTCAAGAAATAAAAACTTGTGACATCACGAACCGGTTTGTCAGTTCCCGGCAACTGCGCGCGATCGATACTTAGAAATATTTAACACATAAGAACAAGAATAAAGGCGCGAGCGACCTGACAACTCGATTCATGTGGCGTACACTTAACACAACATCGCGAGAAGCTTCCTTCTCAGGTGTCAAAACCGGTTCCTGTAAAAAACTGAATGATGAACATAAATTTATAGATTTCATATCAACGATGCCCAACACGCCGCGCAAGGGGATCAGATAAACCGGGAACATAAAAACGTCCATTTGCGGAACACCGAGCGAGGAAGGGACGAAGGTCAAGATGCCGCTAACGCATTTCGGAACAGGTGTGCCGCAAGTCGGTCATACGCTCCTCCCCGCCTGAAGATGAGCGCTGCACAAAATTGAAACTGCATGTTCCCGGGCGATAGCGGTCTCGTCGGATAGCGATCTGTGCGAGGGGGGGAAACCTGTAGATACGACATAGATACACCGGACTCCCCAAGAACCTTGTAATTCGCTCCTAATACCCACTTCGGTCGTGGGTTCGTGTCTTTGAAAAGAAAAATCCATTTTGGACACGACTTCGAAGTCCGCGCCGCTCTCCACCTGCACACTGCGGTGTTGCGGTTCCGGACGCGAAGTGCGCTTTCAGATTTTCTTTTCCAAGTGTGCCGATCAAGTCGTGAGGTAAATTTTACACGTAGGCTGATCCTATCTCCCTGATTGAGGCGGGCATATGAGCCGTTCGATTACCTAATGGCCGCGATCTGGCCGCGGCGGGATAAGGACCTTCTTGGCGCCGTGGACATGACATTACGTCCAATGTAATCGGCGGCAAGACCCCGAGTGGGTCGTGCACACGCCCTGTTGAATGCAACCAGTTACAGGCGGCGGTTTGCTTTGATCTCTTTGGACTGCGGACGACCCTTGGATGGAAAGCTGGAAGGGGTGAGGGCATCCGGGTGTATCTCGGACTCTTTCAGTGCTCGGAGTCACTTCCGTGCCGGCAAACGTGCGGAGTCATTCTAACCTAAGGCTTCGTGATTTTATAGCCATTATCAGGGCACCCCCTTCAGGTTCCATTTGAATACAATATCAGGTCTTTCGCTGCATTCCATGGAATACGTGTCCTCACGAACATTTCTTGCTCATTAGCTTAAATACTATTTAAATTGTATAGCTAGTGCTACTGCAAGTCGAAGTCTTTCACAATTAATGCATTTCAATTGTCAAGTTAAGTTATGATTTGTTTGGCGGAGATCTCCTTTGTTGTTACGCAAACAAAAAAATCATTCGTCAAAGCAAAACGCTCAAACGGCTTTGATTGCTTGAAAGGCATCGTTTGATGCTGTTACGTTTTGCAACAGTATAATTTGCTAGTTTCTTCCTGGCAAACGAATGTTAAAGAGTTTTCTGATTTTGTTCCTGTAGTAATGCAATTACATTACTCCATAGAATGCGAAATACAAAGCAGATCATGACTGCATTGACCATTGAATATTTATTAAGGGTGTTTCCACCGGATGATAATGCTTTGAGGTTGGAGTTTGATAGCCAATACTGAAGACATCGGGACATTTTTAGGAAAGTTTGCAACAAAAAAAAAAAAGTGTAGGCCGAAATTCCCTTAATGTGTTCTACGGATTTCCAAAATATTTCCAGGTAACCCACGTAATGAATAATTACAAATATAATTAAGTTACTGTTTCTAAATGAAATGATCGTATGCTTTTAAGTGGAAACAGTTGTACCACAAAAGCTACAAACTCTAGTGAGATGACGTGAGTGAGTGAAAAATGGTTTGTCGAGTAAAATATCTAAAAACCAAAAACCTATGGTATCAGAATGACACCGATATTGCGACTTGGGAACAAACGTTCTGCAACTAGTACAGTAGTACTCAATGAAACAGCATCACCTAAAGAAAATGGGCATTCTGTACTTGCTGTGTTTTACAGATCTTTCAAATTTTAAGCAAAAATTACTAGAAATTGGGAATCATATATGTGGATTATACGATGTTTCCGATTCCTTTACCGTCATAACTCACTCTATATTTGCAAATCGGGTGGTGTATCTTCACGATTATATTGCAGATTACAACTGTGAGCGAGGGGATGCTGTTTTTTGAGCACTACTGTACTTATCTCTTACAGAGACTAATAAAATTCCGTGCCTTTCTCAGCGGTACTTCAGCGTCGACCTCCCTGACGGAACCGAGAATGTCACGTGGTCCGGGAAGCAGCGCGGTGTGCGCGAGGACCCGCTCTCTCAATTGCAGGCAGGGGCGGATCCAGCCGATCATTTGGGGGAGGGAGGCATCATAGATTTTTGTTAAATAATAAACATATTTATTATATTGTATATTATTTTTGTAGTGAATATATGATACCACACAATATTATTGTTTACATAATTGCATAATTTTAATATAAAATAAATATTGAAATCAAATTTGCCAAATGAAGCAAAGTAACAAACGAAAACTCTAGGCCTTTTGGGGGGGGGGACCATGGTCCCCATGCCCCCCCCGGATCCGCCACTGCCTGAAGGGACTGAGAATGTCAAGTGGTCGGTGTGTGCTAGGACCCGCTCTCTCAATTGCAGGTGGGCGCGAGCGGCGCGCGGCGAGCCGGGGCGATGCGGTGCGGTGCGGCATCGGGGTCGCCCTTCGACGCGCTCTGCACTTTCGATCGACACGCGAGAAAGTTGCCGCGTCGACGCGCGCATTAGGAATTCCTCGGTGCGAACGCCGCGGGAGGGAGGGAGGGACCCGTGATAGGCGCACGACTGGAAAAGTGTGCCGAAGCGTGAGGACATGATTTGTGTAATTCCGAGACGAGTTTCACGAAAATTGTTCACGAGCGGATTGATAGCTACGGAGTCCGTTGTTCTGAATTATGTGAATTTTAATGCGCGTTATTACCAACGGAATAACGCTATTTGATACAAATGTGTGGTGTTTGGGGTATATCGAAGAGATATTCGGGATACAAGATGCCAGAAAATAATTTCTCTACAAAAATACTTTCGAGGAAGAAAGATTATTATTACCCTTGTGAATTCTAAATACTATTCTCTATGCTTCTAAAATGTCTCATTTTAAGTACTATTCGAAGATCATTATAAAATCAATATTATAAAAGAACAAACATATTTGCAATATGCATTCAACTTAGAATACAGTACAACAGCATTGATTGTAGCGGGATTATGATTTTTATGCATTCGTACTTGAAACAATGTGGTGACACTGAGGGTTCTTCACCATTTTGTAACATTAAATTGAAGTGCTTAAATGTCAATGCGCAAGTTATGTGATATTGAGGAAAGGATTTTCGAAGACTTAACAGTAATATTGCCCAGTTATTAACTTTGTATTTCTGAAGTATAAAACTATAGCAAGTACCTAAACGTCAGAAATTAATTATAGTATTTTACAAACGAAAATAAGCAGAACACTGCTAATAGAACATTCACCTTCAACGCATAAAGACGAGTGTGTCGTCTATCCCGGAGGCATGTCGACCCGAGTGGCATCTTCCCTGAGATGTCCGGTCCGCGCGCCGCGGTTGCTGTGGCTGCCTGCGCGTCCGCGCATGGTGGGGGGGGGGAGGAGGGGGGGGGAAGCGCGTTCCCCACGAGCGCGCGCGCGATTTACGCTCTAATCGATGAAAGAGGCGCGCGCAACGGCACGCGCGGGCACGGGCGCGGGCGTGGGCGCCAGAGCGGGCGCGCGGGCGTGGGGGATGGGAACGGACGGACGGCAGCGCGCAGGACACCCGAGAGGAAGGGAAGGAATAAGAGTCCTTATAAACAGAGAGTAGCGTATTCCTTTTCGCCTTCGATTCCGCCTTTTTTTAAATCCAGTTGTTAGTTGTGCCTGTTGGGAACCGTCAATCTATCCAAAACCAATATTAATATCCTTGAATATCTCCATAATGTCTCCAGTTATTAACACTTTAATTTCTGAATGCCACCTGAACGGGTTGCAGGATGAGTGGACGTTTCGAGGCAGCGGTTCTGCTACTCTTCTTTATTTTCGTTTGTTACTCGACTCCAGAAGGGAACATGCAATAGCTTGGATAGGGGGGGGGGGGAGATCGGGCGGGAGAAGCGAGAAGCGGCGGGCGGGAATAGGGCGGCAACGGGTGGGAGCGGAAGGGAAGTGTTGAGTGGTTGGGCGGAGGGGTGAACGCCGGCAGTGAACGTCGGTGAACGCCGGAGCGGGAGGGTGGGCGCGTGCGTCGCCATTCTTGCACGCCCGTGACCGACACGATCCGTCCGTCCACCCTCACCCGAGCCCCGCCCACCTCTCGGTGGTCCCATTGTCTCCACGTTTGCGACATTTCGACCAACTTTACCGTTGCAAGGAAGCAATTCACGGAGAGACTGGACGCTCCAATTGCAAGGCGTGGTGTTCTTGCTCTTCAGCCCGTTGGGAGGAAATTCTCATGGCTGGCAATGTAGCCGAGGAATTTGTTTATCGACCAGAGTATTTTTTGAGTTATGGAATTGGCGACAGAATCAATGTTTAAACATCTTCTGAGTTGATAAAACCTCTTTCGTATTGAATATTTATTTCTCCAACGTAAGTAGTGCTTAATGTATCAGTTATTTATAATTATTTAGTTGTTAATGTTTTATACTATTAATTTGAGAACTTTATGTAAGACGACGCTTAAGCCTTTACCAACAATAACATTTTTTGACCGAATGAGAAGTTGCTTTTACGTGACTCGCAAAAGCTTGTGGTTAAGATGAGGAGTACATGGTAATTATGATCTATCAACAACACTACCAAAGTGCAGGAGATAGCACATTAACCCCTTGTGTTGAAACAGGATCGCAGTCATAAAATTTCATCCTTGCAGAAAAGAGCAGACTTCGTGAAGTGTGCACAGACAAGCGTTGATGTGCCAAAAGTGATGTTCAACAGATATAATATTTAACGTAAATAGGGTGATGACTCGGGCTTTTAAAAATACAGCATGCTTTCGTTAAGGACACTCAATATCCGCAGCTTATTTCAAGCCAAAGAAAAAATGCACTTACAGGGAGCAAAGGTGTCGCGAGGTTGAACCGCACCATAATGATCTGGATTTAATCTGCTTCTCTCGCCCATTCGAAACACTTCATCGCTCTACGTAATGACGATATTGGCCAGGTTCCAGTAGCAGCGAAAGGTAAGAGCTGCAGGACATTCTCAAAACTCGTCACGTCTTCGTCCTAATACTCGTTCAAGTAATTTCTTATTACTTATCCTACGCAAAAATACTATATTTAAGGCAGTGGTTAAATTTCATCTACGAGAGCTATAAGGTTCGATTATTTTATAACTTGCTCCTCTCTCTCCCCCCTTGCGTCTCCCCCACCCCCTGCACCAGAATCCTCCTCTCGTCTTTGCCGATGTGCCACGCCCTCTTCTCCCCTCCTCCCCCCGCCTGTTTCTCAAGCACCTGTCGAAGTGGAATTTGGGCGCTCGCGCTTCTGTGGGCGAACTGGTACTGCGACCCCGCAGTTTCGTTCCTTCGGTGCGACGGGTTTGGTACTGATTGTGACAGGTTGCCAACGTTCCGTGTAACTGGTTCCTCTGAGATGGTTTACTACTCAGAAAAATATTACACGAGCCTAGGCGTGATTCATCGTCAATATTGTGGCGTTTTCAATTAGGGCATTTTTTAGGTTGAAAAACGATATTTAAAATATTGTAAGAGCGTCTAATTTAATCGCAGGAGTAATTTCTGCACAAGGGAACATCAAGCGCTTAGCTTCTATACTGCCGGTTTGCACTATGATTAAACTAAAAAACATGTTCGAAGTGGAAAAGGGCAGGACGTTTCGTCATTGTTTTCTAATTGACGAAAAATGTTTGTAATAGACATGCACGAACATGAAAATAATATGTAATTTATAAATTTCTTTAAAGTTTCACTGAATGAACTTGTCATATTCATACACATCAAATGAAAGGAAAATAAGGTGTCGTGCATTTTCTCCAGCTACATGCTGTAATCATCCAGGAAATGAGCATCTCGCAGAATAACTACACGGTTCAACGTCAGATCCTCACGCGCTCTTGCGTGTTGAGCCAGTGGGCGGCGGCCGCCGCCGCTCTCTCGGTGGGAGGACGAGGTGAGACCGCAACTGCAGGAAGGACCCACGGCACCCTGGCACCTCCCGCCCACCAACCCACAACCACACAGTCCGACGGATCGCAGTAATTTTTGCCTAATAGAGACCTCGTCAGCGGTCGGCGATGCAAAGCAGCAGTTAGCTGGCGCTTGATTCGGTTACTCTTTCGGCACCTCGCGGCGCTGGGCAGGCAGGCAGGCAGGCGGCTGCGGCGGTGGCGGCGGCGAGCAACGCGGGTGCTAGCCCTCATGCATATTCACGCGGACCCGCGCCGCCGCCGCCGCCGCCGCTCCCTCCGGCAAACATGCGCCTCTGCCGGAGGGCGAGCACAGGGCGTCCGGTCGAGAGGGGGAGGCGGCGGCGGAGGAGGAAGACGGAAAGAGGAAGCTTCGAACGAGAGGAAGCTCTTGCCGCCGCCGCCGCGGAACTGGTGCGTGGCCGAGGAATTTGACCAGCCGGCGGCGGCGCCGGGCCGAGGGATTTTGACCTCAGCGGTGGAATGCCTCGCTCGCGGGAATTCAGCGCGCAAGAGAGAGAATGCGACGACACGCATGCGTGAACAGGTATGCGCGAGTTGCTAACACGGGCACTTCCCTACTCGCTGAATAGTCATAGCCTTGTATGTGGGCCTGAATTCACGCTCGGCTGCGTAGCAAGCCACTGTTTATGGGTAGTAAATTCAATTTCAATGGCTATATCTAGCGGTTGAAGTGAAATTGAGACCTCACTTGCGTCAGAGTGATGTGAAGTAAACAGATGTTTTAAATTACTAATTACTCCTTGCGAGTGACCGCAAAACCAGGTATTGAATTAAAGGAGGATTTGTCTCCTACTGATGCAAATGAAAAATAATTTAAAGACTTCTTGCAAGTTTCGTACGCAGTTTCAGAAGGCAAAACCTTCAGTGAAATTGCATGATTGCATAAAGATGACTTTACTCCCAACACATTTTCCTCATTATCAGATTTTCTATAGCATTTTTTCCTTGGCAAGATTTGTCTATTATTTCATACTATGTAAAGAAAATATTAAGCAAAAGCAAGGCATACGACCATTTTGTCAGTCTCAAACTTTGCGATGTAAAAGACAAAATTAACAATCTTTGGTTTAGAAATAAAATTTGTGCCAAAAAGTAATTCATTTTAAAGTTAGAGAACATCATCTACTTTTATAATTGTCTCAAAAATGTCCTCCCAAAAATGACTTCTAAGATTTTCGTAAAAAACTCTGTAATTTTCCCCCGCTTCTTCCTGATCTATGAGATAAAAGTCAGTACAATTTCAACCAAATGCGAGACGTGATTGAGCTTTCATGAACAGAAGCCAGCCGCACATTATGAGCGGGCGGGCGAAAGGCGAGGGTGGGCCGTCGGTAGGCGGCGTGACGCAGCGACCCGGGGCGAAAGGTCATCGGAATACTCCGCCAGCTGTGACGCCCTGGGCGACGGTGACGACCAAATCTGCGGCAATTGCAGCGCGCGATGGATCGGAGAAGGCGAAAGGAACGAGTGTGGGTGACGGCAAGGGCGTGCCCGGTAGCATCAAGGGCGTGCCGGAGGCGGAGATGGCGACGAGGGGCGTGAGGACGCAAGCTCTGGGGCGGGGAGGGGGGCGGCAGAGGCAGCGGGCGTTGAACGGCCAACTAGCAGCGGCCCGGCCGCCGCCACTGCCACGTCGGTCGCAAAGGTCGCACTATAAAAAGCTGCGTCGTATACCCTTTTATTACGCGAGTTGCGACACAGCAGGCCCGAGGAGAGAGAGGCGAGGCTCCCGATGGGCAAAATCCGAAGTGACGGCTGCGTCGGTGCTGCAATTACTCGCAGAAGAGGTTGCGACGCCTGCCGAAGACCAGGCGAAGACAGACGACGGTAGGGATGTTGTGGTAAGGAGAGCTGAAGAGAGAATGAGAGGACACTTGGAAGGAAGAGGACAGGATACTGGTTTTTAATTTGTTAAAATAAAGAAAGGAGAGCGATACAAAAACGTAGTCGGCAATTATTTCAGGAAGATGTTCTCAAACAATGACGCTAACGAACTTGAAAACTATTCTAGGGTCAATTATAAACACTTCAATTCGCGTACGTATTATTTCAGTTTGCCCTAAAAATGACTGTGACGAAAAGTCCCGAGCATTGCGAAATATTTTCCGAGCTCTTCCTGAATCAGTAGAATGTTTTACTCATTTCAAAACTCAGTGGAATTTTAATTCTCGCTGTCGGAAACTTTCCATAAAACTCATTTCAACACTATTGATAAAGAATGATGTAAACAGATGGGTTAAAAACAATGATGCAATCTGCGGGCAATGACAACATTTCATGCAAACATCTGAACCGTCGTTTTGAAAACTAAATAAAAGATTGAAACTCTTGTTACGACCCTCCCAGCAATGAAAACCAATGGTTATGCATTTAGATGCGACTATATTACAAAAAAAATGACACGTTAAGCGCGAAAAAACCTGTGTGGACTTGAATTTTCAGGGACAGAGAACTCCCCTTTGAACGCGTAACAGAATGACACTTCAATCGAAAAAAAATCCACACGTGGATTGCGAGGTGTCCCGGTAAACACACCACAGAGACACGGTTGAACCCAAACACAGCGCTACCTCATTTCCGGTCGCACATTCCCTCCAAACGATTCTTCAAATTTGTTACGTTATTGAAGCGACTCTCGATCGACGGTGCGCCTTTGTCATAACAAAAAAATCGAGCTCCATTTACGCGCCTGGGGGAGGGGGTGCGCGCGGGCGTGTTAGGACGGGTGAGGACGAGCGAGGGCGGGCGAGGGAGAGCGCGGGGCCGCCACGGGAAATGATCACGAGGGCGGCGCGTTTGTTGCGTCGCCTTCCGCCGAAGATTGAACGCGGGCTTGCGCGCCCGCCCGTGATTTACTGGTCAGCCGCCCGCGGCGCCACCTGCTCAAAGGCGCCATTTGCGGGCGGCCATGTTGGCAGGCGCCGCGCCGTCCCGCCCCGTCCCGCCCGCGCAGCCCGCGCCGCCGCTGCCCTCGCCTCGGGCGCCTCCGCGCGGAAGCAATTTCGAAACAAATGCCGCACATCAGACCCTCGTCGCCGGCGCCGCCGATGGCGTCTGAGACCCGCGTGACGCCCGCGGCGACGATTGGCGGTTTAAAAATTACATGCGGGCACTCGCCAGCGCTCCAGGTGGATGAAAGAACGAGCGGAGATTGCGCTTAGTTGCGAGAATTGTTTTTTCGCAGTTGTTTGCACGTGCTTGGGGTGCCGTATCGGTTTATCTAGAGCGTCTCTCTGGATAGAATACGCAGTTGCTGTGAGTGAAGTAGGGAGTGTTGACCACACGGGGTTTTCCCGTATTAAAGGCTCTAATAAGACAGGATGAACTCACAACTTATTTGACCTCATTTGTCACCTAGACACATTAGTACGTAGTATTGTAGATTCCATCACATCAACATTATTTAGTCATATGTTCAGGATATTAAGAAATAGGGAACCTAAGCTCAGTATCAATTTATGAAGCATCAAACATTGTCATTATACGTACGTAGTAGATGGCATAGGGTTCGTAATACAATGGAGAAAAAGACAATGAACATGTCATTAGTTTAAGTGCGTCTATATTTCTTTAAATAACGAATGTCAGCAGAACTCCAAATTGCAATGTCATCTTCCTGATCAGCATTCGATACCAACGTGCACGTCCTTACACATGCAAAACACATCATTTTCATAATAGACATTTGCGGGTACGCCACGACTGTCAATTCTCTCACGATTTGCACATTCGTCTGTCTTCGAAGCGAACCGCAAGAGGAGTTCCCACTCGCCCCGTGAAAGGCCGATGATATATACGGCGCTTGAGGCGGACCTCTGCGCCGCTTTCGGGCGATGCGCTCTTCACTGCCCCTTCCCCCTCCGCCCCTGCCGCCCACTTACACACGACCGCGGACGCGCTCTTCAGACCTCCGCGGCAGAATTATAACGCTTATTACCTCCGCCAAGATGCCGCGATTATACACAGCTGGTAAAACATTGCCAGAGCAAACGTAGAGGAAAATGAGATTCCATTAATTCTGAAACATCGCGACTCCCACCCGCAACGAAATCCCGACGGCTAACGAGCGGTGCCGCTGTGGCGGGGGCGAGGGCGGTTGCCCGCGGGCGTCGGTGATGGTGACAGGGAGGCGGTTATGGGGACGAAAACGAAGGATGGAAAGAATGGGCGTATAGCCCGGAGCATGTCCGTGGGAGGGACGAAGGTAGACGGCAGTGAGGAGTGTAGATGGTAGAACTCAGAAGTGAGCGGAAATGAGCCAGGTGAAGAAAGGTCATGGAGATGGCACAATGGTGTCGGAGCTGCAAAGGAAATTCGAGAAACCGCGGATGTGGGAGGGATTGAGGTGGCGATTAAAATGCGGATCCGTTCCGGTGAAAGACGCCAGACATTCTCTTAGAATAGACAAAAAGTAGGAAACGAAACACGCGTATGCATTGCTGTTTGTATTAGTTTTTCCAAAATTAAGTGGAATGATTTCATGAATTTGTTTGGAGTTACTGTTTGCGAATGTCATGATCTTTGCGTTTCCACTCTCAACAGAATCGAGGAAGAGCAGAGAATACGAATTTGATGGTTAGCCAAAGTGGCGATGTGGGAGGGACGCGACCTACCAGCGGCAATGGCAGCGAGAAACGCGCGGCGCGAAGACCGCGAAGTGGCAAGAGCCGGAGCGGGCGCGGGGGCGGTGGAGCACGGCGGCATCGCGAGGCGGGGGCGGGGCGGGGGCGTGCGGAGGCCATGAGTACCGCTCTCCGGCGCGCTCGAGGAGCCCGATGGCTATCGCGGGGCGACGCCGCCGCCTCCACCGCTGATGGAGCCCCCCGCTCGACGCTCCTCGATCATCAAGAGGTAGCGCGAGATGGGAACTGCGACGTGGATGGCGTTGCGGGCCTCTGTCCCCGGGCAGTGCTTTAAGACAATGCCCTCGAAGACGTCACGAGTGTAAAATAGGGAAGCGTTGGAGAAGTACTGATTAGTTGAAGTGTTCGTGTTTTCTCACAATATACCTAGTAAAATATACGTAATTATTAGAAGTGGAAAATAGTCACCTGTTCCCTGCCTAGCAACGTGCGTATTTAGCAGTCCCTTAAATAAACAACTGGAATGCTTCGAGAGGTCCACTAGAATGGATCCATGAAGATTCTCAGATCCATGAATAGATGAAATATGTTTGAGTTTCCATGGGCAGTGTAATAACTCAATAATTTTGAGTTGACATGTGAAATGTTAGATGGACAAATTGTCATAATAAATCAGCTATTTGTCGAGAAAAAAATTATACTTCAAGAGCGGTTGAAACAGTCGGCGAGTAAATCAACTGGGCATATAATATACATCTCGTGTATAGAATTCAGGTCATTTGTGATTAAATTAACTTAATTATTTCACTTTTATAAATTAAAATCCAATTTCAAAATGATTAATTTAAATTCTGAATAATACTAGTAATGTGCAGTGGTATGTTCTGATGAATCTGATGAATCCTAAGAAAAGACAGTGATATCTATGACCCTAAATTTGTACAATGATCAAATATCATGACAGAATATTTTTGAACCACTTCATTCGAAAGTCACTATTACAATCACCTATCTATATAATTTTCAAAAGGCAAGATAAATAAATGCAAAACGCTCTTCAAATGGTTCCAAAGAGCGCAACTGAAAAGAAATATATCTCACGTCGTGATCCTCGTCACCACGATCTCCACTCGAGCGAGCAGCCTGATAGACACTCGAGAGAGGGAGTATCTGCGCTTGCAACGGTGGCACCTCGCAGCCCCGGCCCTCCAGCGCCAGATCCGGGCGCTTTGATCGGCTCTCGCCCGCGCCCCGGCGCCCCCTTTGAGACCCCCCTCGCCCCCTCCCCCGGCCCATCGCGCCGCGTAGGCAGCCCCCTGCCCCGCCCCGCCCCGCCCGCTGCTCCTCGGGTGAGAGGGCGGCGACTTGCTGGGTCATCGTGCGTGCCGGGGACAAAGGGCGTGGCGCCGAGCCCTCAGGGCAGCCCGAGGGCTCGGTCGGGCCCTCGGGAGCCACGGGTAATGAACAGCGGGCTCTTCCATGGCCGCGCGCAACGGCTTTCGGCGTCGGAGGAGGAACAAGGAAGAGAGCCCGACTCAGGAGATGCTTTAAAGAGGAATTTTACGGGTCTAGTGACTATGAATGCCTCACGCAGTACATTTTTACTAGGATTCCAGAATGACGAACATTTAGCGAATGAGAAATTTGATGACAGAGAAGCATGCGACGTGTGAAAAAAATTGTAGGAGAATAAGAATTCCTAGCCCAATGATTATATAATAACAGTTCTATGAAAATCTTCGAACTCCATTTAATTACTCGATAAATAATTTCCAGGCTTAGTTTTAGTTCCATTTAATTTTTTTATATGATTACTGAACGAATCTACATCTCTCTGGCTCGTAAAATTCGTAGCAAGTAGCACTGGAATGAGCCCAAACCCCACTAATCCACAGAAATGTAAGGCCGGTTCCCAAAAAATTCTTCGTAAACATTTTCTACGCCACTTAATCCTTTCACTACCAATTTTATTATTTTTTTAAAACTTTTTTCTTTGTGTGCCAAATAAATCGAACAATTCAAAGTAGAAAATTAGGCAATTCTTTCAACTTCATAGGTGCAAACAAAAAACATAAGACTTAAGATTCAAGAAGCCTGTAACGAATTCGTGAATCCCCGGATGAAAGGGACTTTCTCGAGGCGCCAGCGTGAACCACCGCACGTGCGGTGACCTCGCGACTTTCGCCCGGGTGCGCGCGGTCGCTCGCTCGCTCGCCCCGCCGCCGCCGCCGCCGCCGCCGCCTTCTCGGCGGGTGGCGCGCCCGCCGACGCGCGCGGTTTTCTGGCAGCCGCGTCTGCGTCGCCCCGCGCCGCGCGATCGGGGTCAGCGCGCCAGCCCCCGCGGGCAGCGGACCCTGCGCTTGTTTTACGAGGATATCTTGTCCTTATTACGGGTTCATACTTCTTTCGCAAACATCCGCGCCTAAAGGAAAGCACCCACCACATGACACAATCCTCGGCGTTGGGTGGAAAGGTCTTCTCTGGGTTCGCAAAAATCAGAAAAATCTTTCGCAAGAGATCTTGGTGAGTGTTGAATTCAGAAAGTTATTACATTGAGCCTATTTTTGCAATGATTTTATTTTTTGTCACATTAAGAGTTAAAGTTAAAATGAAATTGTTTCACTTCTGGGGTTGCATTAAACAATTAACGATTTTTTAAAACAGAATTCCGTATACTTAAATTTTGCCTGTCTCTTTATCTACGGCCATTTATTTAGTTCACTTAAAATTTGAAGAAGATTCTCTTTAATTCTGTCGCCCAATGCGTTTCAGTAAACTTGTTCAATTGGATACTAAATGCTCGAAATGACAATCGACTAATATAAATGCTAATAAACACGGATGCATATGACTACATCGAGTCAATAACTACCACATGATGCATAGTAAATAACGCCGCAGCCGCGTTGTCGCTCTTCGTTTCTGGAGAGGCCGCATTCTCGTACGCACTCATCCCGTATTCGCAAACGAGGAGCCCTCCCTCCGTCCGATGACAGTTGCCGCGCGTAACGCGAGCCGCGTGAAACGCGAGGCAACCAATCGCGTAATCCCGCGCCGACGAGAGCTCGTCGTGCGCGCTCAAACTTCTCGACGCGCCCGCTCGCTAATTGCGCGTGAAGGCTTCATCGCGGCCGCTCGCTCGCACCCGCGGACAATGCTCGCACGTCCATGTGTTCGCACAAGTGCTTGTGCGAGCGCGCGTGGTGTATGTGTGATACGTGGCCGCGTTGCCACCGCGACGCCCTCGTCGCCACCCGCGTGGTATACGGTCGGAGAAACACGCGCTCGATTGCAGGCGACGCCCATACGCTACACGAGCGCACGCAACACGCGAGACCGCTCAGAGATAGCGAATGCTCAATTTCGGTCGCCCGACAACGCGCTGCCTCTTGGCCGCGCCGCGAATTAGCTCATCAGCGAAATGGCGGTGTGTGCAGAAGCTGCACGATGTGACAGCTGCGAAGTGATGGAAAGGATCGACGAAAAGGGGCTCGTGCGAAGCGACTGGAATTGGGAGTGTTGGCTTTTGCAGCAGCTTCAGCCTTATTAAAAGCTTAAAGAATGGTCATGTGACATTCATTGTGAAACTTAATTCGTCCTATATTACATAAAACTATTATATGCATTTAAAAATCTAATTAATTGATAATTATAACGAATAAATTGATAAATTAATATCTTAACCCAACCTACGTATGCGAAGTGTCAACAAATTAAAGAGAATTGAACATTAGTTTAAATTATTACATGCTACAATTCCGTTTCAGTGATATGTCTAAAATGTTAAATACATGATATACAGTATATTTCTTCAGATATTGAGGTTCAAATGCATGTCATTTTAGGGTTTCAATTGCGAAATGGCAGTTTCTGAAGAAATAAAGTTGCACTCTAGAGCACGAAAGAAATGTTTGTTACCCATTTCCTTCCGCTCGGGGCAACTTATGACCACTCAAACACGCACGCCCTCAAGACGTTGCGATTAAACGAAACGCGAATTCTCAACGTCATACAAGCGCATTTACAATCCGCCCGCGAGTAAATACCCGCGCACAGCTGGAATCCGTGACCGGAGGTCTTCGGCTACTCGTGACTGTAAACCCGCGCATTACTCCTCCTTAAACCCGCGGCAATTTCATCTGCGAAACAAGTCGCCTTCTCACGCTTTATTTCACAACGCCAGTCCCCCCACCCCCACCCGTGGACACAGCCCGCCTGCCCGCGTCATAGGCCTCCCGCGCGCCTCGGTCGAGACCTCGAGAAGTTTTTATGACGACTCTTTCGCACCGCTGCGCTCCGAGCCAATTAAAACGCTGTAGCCGGAATTGAATAGATACAACTCTCGATACGGCGCCTCCTTCCCGGCGACCGTGCGAGTTTACATAAATGTGTAACGCTAATAACGCGAGCGAGCGAAAAAAAGACATCCCGAGACTCATTAGAGTGTACTTGGCGACCTTGCGAGCGAGCCACAGCCGAGGGTTGTGTGAAAAACGCTCGAGTTGTGGGCCTTGTCGGAAGGAGATTCTTGGGAGACGTCGGGCTCTTAAGCCGGCGTCTTCCTGGTTGGCCGCGGAAACTCGGTGAAATATTCGTACGTTGAGAGCGTGCAAAAGAAATCAGTTACCAAAGTAATAAGTATTCGCATTTATTTATTAGCAAAATATCAAAGTTGAGACTTTTCAATTATACACCATATATGTTAAATTTACATATTTCATTATTCACTCTTGATTTTTAAAGTTAGAAATTTCGCTGTAAAACGGAAAAATCTTTGATATATTAAGTAAATATCTAAATAATGAGATGTTTATTCAATGAAAAATTGTATTAAATTTAAATTTAGATCTTAACACATTAAATGGACGTCTTTCGAAGAACAGTATGATGGTAAACATTGATGTTTGGCGATGTTTACGATTCCCAGCGTCGAAGAAATAAAAAAACAAAAACTAGCAAATAGGAAAGGAATCTTTTTCCCCATCTCAACGATTCACTGACTTTATGAAAAGCAGTTTCAGCCTTGACCTTGGTGCAGGCGACCTTCAGCGACCCTCCGTGCCTCGCGGAAGCGACATGGGGCAGGCAGGCCTCGCCCCACGACCCTTGGCTCCCAAACGCAACGGCCTTGTGAAGAATGCGCCTGCTGACCCGCCCGGTCGCTGGTTCAAACGATTACGGGGACCCGTGACTTCACCCGAGAAGCCGCCTCCGCCGAAGGAATGTCGTTGAAGCTCTCGCTCTTTTTACCAAGGAAGCGGATGCGCCGTCTGCGAATGCACCATTCATGCATTCTGCAATAAAACGAATGAAGCGCGGATGCGAGACTGCGGAGAATTCCCTGAAAGAAGCATCTAGACAGAAGAATAGAACACGCTTTACAAGCAGCTTTGATATCGTGCTGATGCATTCGGTTCCCAAGCCTATTCTCAGACAGAGATCTTGTGAATGGACCTTCTGGCAATGGACACTTACGATTAAAATTATGCTCTCATTCATTTGTTTCCTTACATGCGTCCTCTGGCCGATGAGTTCAATGAGGTTGAGTAACAATTGATGTGGGAATTTCGGGCAAATGAGAAGTATAATTAGGGTAAGTTCAGGCCCGTTGACATGAAGTGGACACTCGCCTCCTAAATTCGGACTACCAAAGTGTTTCGGGAACCGGATTTTGTAATTGCGCGAGAGGGAACGGGTCAATGAATCATATAAAATATGCCTCATGAAAATTTGCCCTGGGCACATTTGAATGCTCAGACGTCTCGAACCCGAAGCTGTTACCTATCAGGTCATCCACTGCGGTCGCGTGGAACGCGACCACGAATCGGGGCGGACCAGCTACCGCTGACCCGCCTCGCAGCTACTGGTTGTGGGTTTCGAAGACGAGACCGCATTCATTAGGTTTAAAGTTGAGGTCAGGAAACGGTACGGCAAATTATAAGGCAGCGTCGGGCTCATTCTCCGGCGACGCATAATTTCTCGCCTTCGGGTCGATTGTGCAAGCGCCCAACCCACGCCTCGTTTGATGGCTCGCTCGGGAGAGGATACCCCTACTCCAGCGGCTGATGGGCACCCCTAGGAAGGCAAGCGAAGCGGCGCGCTAGCGGGTGGGCGGGCGGGCGGGCGGCGGCACCTGGCCGCGCGCGGCAGCAGCGGGTCACGACCCCGCCGTGGCCCGTGAAGACCTCGTACCTCCTTATCGACCTCTCGAAGTCTGCCGCCCGGTCGATACAGCGCCAGTCACGCCTGACCTTTCGGGCCGCGCACCGCCCTGGCTAAGTAAATATCAATACCGAACAGACACCCTGCGATCCCCACTGCGCGATGCTGCCACAATTTACCACTCGTTGGTTGAATGTCTCTTTTACAATGGTGAGAACTCAGACGTTTAGACAAAATAATTCCGCGGCTGTGAAAAATACCTTTAACCTTGCCAAATGAAATGAATCCGTGATTTTTCGCACCCACAGTTCACGCATTAAATGCACCCAGTTGTTTTAATGAATAATATATTGTCGAGTATCATAAATGAAAACCAGTAATTGGTGTGGTAGTTTACGGAGATAAAAATCATTAAACTAAATACGAAACATTATCATGATGCCAACTGAAGTTCAATACGAAAGATACAAATAGGTGTGTTAATGTGTGAATGCATGATATGTTGGAATCATTCCACTTCTGTAAGGGCGTTTTTCTGGAGAAACTGAATTTATTCAGCGGCACAAAAACTCGATGCAAGTCCTGATCGTGAGATCACTTTGACCGGTTCAGCACTAACAAGAATTTTGGTAACAAATCTTGTGATCGAGAACGTCTGGCGAAATTCCTTGCGACTCCCAGAGTCGGACTACTTTTTAGGTTCCGTTTTTTGCGTCAGCTCTTTCCCTTGTCGTTTATTTTTCTTGATCCTGACTGAGTGGTCTGAGATGAAAGTGTGGCGAAAGCAGCTGATAAGCTGTGTCTACTTAATGGAAAACAAGAATTAACGGGTTTTTACTCGCATTCACTACGAGTGCCGCCGACCCTGTGAAAATTATTTTACGCTAAGGTCATCTCTCTTCACGATAAGCTGGTGTGGACCTTCTAAGTTCCCTCGCGACTTCTCTCGGGGAGAGTTGCCCGTAGCATGAATTACCCACACGAGAAGCCTTTTTCAAAATCTGCTTCCGGGCGTACTTCGGGTCCTGTGATTATGAAATTTCCCACAACGAGCACTTTTCTCATACAGCGCATTTGTTGTTATTATTATAATAATGTTCTCGGTAATGAACTTGGTAAGGATAAATTAGTGCTTCCTGGCAGTAACTGTTGTTCTACGAGTTTTCTTGCTGTAACGTTCATGACACCGTACAATTTTCGGGGCAGCCGCGATTTTTTCGTCACCGTTCACGACACCCACTCGTTCTCATTAAAAGCGCTGTAAATTATTCCTCCTCAAGCATCGAAGCGCAGAGCCTCAGGAAGAAAGGGCGTGCAATTTTCGCGTTATGTTTAGACAGCTTAGTTAGCTGATTCATAAAACCTCCCGATGCAAATTGGTTGACGTCCTGCCTAACTGTACTAGAAAACCTGTAGTAATGCAGTCGAAACGCCCCATCCTCTCCGAGAAACGTCCGTGTAAGAAGGGGCAGTACCACTCCACGTTAGCTATTAAACGCGCGACGGACAGATCCTCGAGAACAGATCGTTCCTTATATGCTCGACTAACAAGTCGCCACGACCGACCCCATTATGTAAGACTGGCATTGCGCTTGTCGATATTTGGCATGATTATACATAGAATAACGATAGTATCTGCTGAGACGTAACAGGGTCCGGTTTTTTTTTCGGGCGTCCACCTCCCTAGCCGAGAGTGAGGCAGGTAGTCGGGTCGGGCGGGGACCGACGCACGCCGCCCGCACGCGAACCGGGCGCGCTGACACGGCGTCCGCGTGTTGGCCGGAGGAAGGCTCTCTCGGCGCGTCGGGTTGCGGTCTCGCCGGCCTCGTCTTCCTGTTCTTGCTCGTACCGACCCGCGGGCCAATTAATACTGGCCGTTATCCTCCCGTGGCACACCGTTCCGCGCGCGCCCTCCGAGACCTCCGCCAGCCCACGGAAATTGGGCCATGGCAGACGAGACCGCGCCGCGCCACGCCGCGCCGCGGCCGACTTCAGGCGGGGGAGGAGGAGGCGGGTCATAAGACACTTTTGCAGGTATGCCGGTTTTCTCCGAGCTACTTTTTTCTTTTTTCGGCGCATTGATGATATGCCCTCAGAAAAAAACAACCTTTTACTACATTTCCCTGGAGACGACCGTACTGTTCACAGGTAATAATACATTTATTTAATAAACCAAATTAGTGAAGTACAGAATTATGTCCGTGCTTCTATTTATAATAAAAATAAAACGATGTTATACCAGTTGCACAGGTTTCGTTGCTTCGTCAGATATAAAGTAATTGCAGTACAAAAACAGTTCAGACTATTTTGAATTGAAAGTGGGTATAATAGTGATATGGCAAAGAGCATGAGAGATTTACTACCATATCTCATGAAAATAATTTAATTCATCTCTAGAGATACCATGATTTTAATATTTCAAATCGTAATTCCTGAATGACGTCCTAAGTTTTTGCTCTCATTCCGGTTCACCCGAACATTTCCTGGTTTATCGATTGAATGTCTTCTTGAATTTAGCACCACCAGACTTGTTCCTTTTTTTGAAAAAACTGTTTCGATTAACAGTCTGCCATTCCAAACAGTATTTACTGCATCAGTATGCTAACGTCCCGTATGTTACGCTTGGCGTACATTTTCACTTCCCACAAAAAAGCTGAAGGTGGTGGAAGCGGCGGCGCACGGCCCCGCTTCCACCTCCGGACCCGCCGCCTCTACCGCCACTTCGGCGCGAGGGGGCAGATTCTCCCGTGTCATCGACCCCGGTCCTGAGACCGGTCCCGGGCCGGCCGCCTCAGCCACCGCCGCCGCCATCGCCGCCGCAGCCGCTCGTACCATCTCCGGCGCCGGTGTGAAGCCGCGCTGACCTGTGCTGACCTTGCGGAGGTATTGTGCCGGCCTCGTCTCCCCGGCGCGCGCACGTAGCGGCCGTAGCTCACGGCTCCCCCGATCGTTTCGCCGCCGCTGGCTGCGTCTTCCCTCCCCGGGCGGTGCGCGCGAGGCGAGCGCGGACCCGCCCGCCCCACCGCCGATAGCACGCCGGCGGCGAGCTGACGCATGCCGAGCGCGCGGAGACTTCGACGCAGGAGCGAGAAAGTAACGTTCCGGATCGTCGGCAGTCGTACTTTTTCTCCGTGCCGGTGTCTTCTTGTTGAGGTTATCGTGTCTCGCGCGCCGTGCGGCGCCGAGTTTCGCCCCCTCAGGCGGTGGTCCAAACGACTTGTAAAGTGAAGTATGCGGCGCATACAGGCTACGAGATCGGTCGGGCACTAGGCTACCGTTCCCAGTTGTGCATCCTCTGACGCAAAAAATTCATTTCACAGGTCAAGAGGCAAATAATACTTTAATAAGAAGCTTGCCTTTGATCGGTATTATTTGCACGGATTTGCCCCCAATACGCTCGCGATAAATAGTAGTTTCATGTTGACCACCTCTCTCACATGAACGTCACCATCTACATAATCCAGATGTTTACGTTCGACTTCCGTTTCTCTGTCGTTCTCGGCTTGTAAGTTATTCGAAAGCTTGTCCCCATTCCCAGATGTCTGCCATGCCTCCGTTAATCGCCTAGTCGTTGTAATCGTTCCCTTCACGATGTCTAAAAGAATGAATCCCCGTTTCGTAATGGGACTCAATTATTCCTCTCGCGATTACGCGGCGCGCAGAGTGGTCACTCAGGAACGTGGCGCGGGTTCTCAGAAGAGGTGTGGGGCGCGGCGAGACGGGGCGAATCGCGGGGAAGCGCGGGGCAGCCGCCCACTTCACCATCGCCGTCACCGCCGCCGTCGCTCGCCAAGGTGAGCGAGACAGGAAATGTTTCGCTGGCTGGCCGGATCGCGCTCGCGCAGCCCGTACGGGGCGGCGGCGGACTTCCCAGAGCCGTGTTTTGATCGTTTTGTGCCTGCGCGACGAGTCGTGGTGGAGGAGGCGGTGAGCCGCTTGTGCCGTGCATTCTCTCGCTCGGCGAGTCGCGATTTCGCTAATGAAATTCGCGCGTCACCGACGCCGTCACGCGGCGCGGCCACACATCGCGCAAACGCGCGCCGGTCGCCCGCGCGCCTGTCTGCCCCCTCCCTCGCCTCTTTCGCGCCGCCGCCCACTCGCCGCCGCCCGCCAGCGCCAAGGCGGCGGCGTTCGTTTGTTCTGTCGCGCCCGGTAACACACGAGCCACTCCAAGTCGTACGTTGAACGTTATCACGTCGCCGTTCGGAAAGACACACTGTTTTTGCAAAGGCGTTCGTCGCCTCGGTTACTCGTAGATGGGCGGGACGGCGTGAAAAGGCTTTTCTCTGGAGGCCGAAGGGGATACGAATCGCTGCAATATGTGGGTTCATAAAATATCTCCACGGTCGTAAAATTCAAATATAAACCCCGTTAATGTGATTTGTTCTTAATTTCGAAATGAAATTCTTCTGTTTATTGCGTCGTGTGTCTCTCTAGAGCTTTCACATTACGCCGGTAATAGATGTCAAGCAGAAAGAGCAGAATAAAGAAAAGGATAAAAAATAACCAGTCGCACTGAGGGAGCAGTACTGCGATACCTACACCGTGAAAATACCCACGCCGCGAGGCAGCAGAAAGAAAGATAAAAGGAGAAAAAGAAAAGAATTAACAAAGAAGCACAAGGCAGCTCGTGGTTCCCAGCTGTCCCGACGTCACTCTTTCACCGCGGAGGTTCCGCCTCGGAAGTTCCTTCGCTCCGCTCCCCTCCCACACACGTGGCGAGTGGCGACTCGCAGCGTACTCCGCGCGTCGCTGGACGCACGCTGCTTGCCTGGGGTATCCGTATGGACATGGTGAACTCGAGGCCAACGATATTACACAAAGGCTCTTTATAATAGGAGCAGTACTATCAGTTTCTGACGAAGACTTCAAAGGACAACAGGAGTGTTAAAACAGTAAGAAAAGGAATGAAGTCACTAGAGTAAAAAACGCAGGGTGAAATATTTCCTGATTACTTTTCTTGGATCCGTGACTGTTTTAATCATGATCACCCACACCAAAAATTAAATAATATTACTTTATAAACTACCAAAATATAAACTATCATTTTCATTACACCATTAACCAACACCATTAATCATCACAAATTACACGAATTTTTGAAAAGAGCAAGAGAACTGTGTCAACTTTTAGATAACAAAACTAAATAACAGCGGTGCGGGAAGACTGCTACAAGGTGAGACGGGGGTCAAATTGCCCATCTGACCCTTTCCGCCCGTGAACGTCAGGTTTCAAGCGTCCCGCCCCCACACGTCAGCGCTGGCGACTCGCAGCCGTTTTCCGACGCGCCGGATACCGTGTCTGCTCGTCGAGGCCGGTTCGCTGACAGGGCTTCCTCTTTTGCGGGATCCACCTGTGCCCGCGGCGGAGCACATCAGCGGCGGGGCGTGGCTGGGAGCAGTTTTTGTGGTAACGGTGTGTGCGCGCGCTGCGGTGGCCTTGCGCGGCAGCCGGACCCAGCTCCACCGCCCCCGGGCTGTTTCCGGAAATGAGTGTGTTGGCCATTTGTCCAGACTTCCTCGCCCATTTGCTTAGCATGGCGTGAAACAGACGGCTCGGGACACAAACCTGAGACCTCTCGGCATCACAAATAAACTGCAAAGAACTCGTGATTCACGCCGAAGAGTCCATTTTCTAGAATCGCAGCTCTTTTTGCACGACGTTTGCTCCACGGATGAAAATACGTTCAACTATTCAAATAAGGAAGATGAGTTCTTGCTCGGCCTGAAGCGTGTCACGATGATCGTATTAAGTTGAAAGAAGAAATACGAAATTTGTGGCGAATCACGTTCTGTTATGAACATACTGGCTCGACTTCTCGTATTTTTCGAAAGCTGTATTCTAGATTCCGACAGTCATAAACTGATCTCGGAATGATATATCATCTTTAATGTCAACAGTCAGTTGCAAAATACACTTGTGTATTCCACATTTCGCATCATAATATTGTTCAGAATTGTAAAGAAAACATTCAGTCAAAGATGCCCATTTGAAACTCTAGGTTCTCCGTCAAGATTCACGTTTCATAAGAAATCAGTGTGCGGAATAGGTAAGACTTCAGTCACGACGATTACGTAGCACTTTCTCAGTGCATCTAACCTTCGTTATGAGGTACATACAGAATAAGCAAAAGAGTATATTTTTTTTCTTTTGGCAGACTAGCGCACGCGGAAGATACTCAGTGAATCATCAAGAACGACGCTCAAATGCGGTGTCAGCTAGGCTCTAGAAATCAATTGGCAGGCATCTACTGAAATATGTATGCGAAAAATTATCAATGAATACAAATAATATCTGAAAATAAAATATGGTTGAATGTAAGTATTACTAAGTCAATATAGACAGTTGCCACTAAAAAAGTACAAGAATTTGAAAAATTCGAAATATTATTGGAAGGACGAGTATCGATATTATTGGAAGGACGAGTAACGTGCCAATAGATTTTGTATCTTGGTTTCATTTCCAGTATGCTTGCTTGAACACATTTAATAAATAGTATGAACACAGTGAAAAATATTCTTGATCCATTGGAATCATTTCCATGAGTAATGTCCGGAAATCGATCAGTCGAATCTTTTTTCCACGACCCCGCTCGAACTGCGGTACAGCCAAATCACCTATCACATCTCTCCCGACCGTAAGCACAATGGGGTGCAATAACTGTAGTGAATTCCAAGTGCGAATTTAATTTCATGACTGGACTTGAGAACTCGCAGAAACATTTGGCATCCAAGGAGCTCTGTCGCTTGCGAGAGGAGGCCGAGTAAAGGCAGGCGGCGGACGCTGCGCGGGCCGCGTGGCGTGAAAGGATCTCCGACTGCGGCGGGCGGCGACGGCGACGGCGACGGCGACGGCGGCGACGGCGACGGCGACGGCGACGGCCTTCCCAGGGTCCGCACGCGGCCGCGAGCGGCGACTGAAGGTCTCCGACGCCGCCCCGCGCAGCGCCGCCTCCAGCGCGAAAACCCAGCCCACCTACATTGCTGGTTCTAAACTAGGTTCATTTCTACATGTGATCGCTGGGCGTGGGTCGGTGTTGGTCGAACAAATGAGGATGGTTTTAAATGTATGACTTCCAACATCACAAGCATGCTGACCGTGCACAAGTTGGAAAGATACGCCCCACAATATTTATTGATTTGAACAAGTATTGTGACTTTCCGTGAGCATAAGTAAATATTTTTCACTCATTGGCTGTAGATCATATAATGAGGAAGTTGCTGTCTCTTAAAGATATACTAAGAGAGACTTAGATAAATATAAATGCCAGAGCGTCATCACCCAAAAGGAGCTCGTTTTAAATCGCAGTTACTTCTTAGACTACCTGTTAGTCAATTATTGTTATTCTATTCTGTGAATCGTCATCGAAGCGTACAGGAAAAAATGTTCAAAGGATTGCGCCAGCCAGTTCACGAAAGAAAGAGCGACTGAGATTGAGTGGCGAATGTTGCAAGATAATGGTTGGAGAGATTGCCGCAATATGAATGTCCATGGTTTTTATACTTGCAGGGTTTTTTTGTCACTGTCGTATTGCATAATGCTATATGCAACCTTCCTCGAGTGCGAGCTTTATGCCATCGTAACATCAGACAACGAAAGTATTTGCTACTTAAAAGTAAAATGAACACCATTTTCCGTTCACGAATGCTCATTTCTTTCACTGGACGTTCATTACATCTAATATTGTTCTGCTTAAACAGAAGCGATTCCTTGATGTTGAAGCAAATATTTCAGGAAATTACTTATTTAAACATGTCATGGAACCAAAAGCTTAAGTTATTTTAGTCTTAAAAGTTGCATCACAACAAAACTTCATTTCACCGTAACTAAAAAAATTTTGCTTGACATTCATTTACCACTCACATGTTGACTCGTAAAATTATCCTGCACATAATTAATGGTAAAATTTATATCTTTAACAGAATTAGTCACGAATTATAATTCCTCGCGTCAATAAGCTCCATTAAAGTAATTAGTAACATAACTTCTCCCTTAGCTCTCGGTTAGTGCATTCAATATAAGTATCACTTATGCAAGTGGAGATGCAAATTGCACGCGTTCCGGTTTCTCCTCAGCGAGGTCGCGCTTTCCTCCGCCGCCGCGGAAGAATGTATGGCGCTCGCGTGCTGGCGGTGGCGTCGGCGGCCGTGGCATTGACACCGCCGGGGCGGGGGCGGCCCTCGACGGTTCCGCTGTCATAATTGCACTCGTTACTTCGCTGCCTTGTTAGTGTAAGAGCGTACCCTCGTCCCGCCCCCGCCCCCGCTTCGGATTCGAAATGACGCCCGCCCGCCCTTTTTTGACACGTGGGAACAGGCACCGTTCCACCTTTTAATTTTTGTGCGGGTTTCAGTGCTTTGTTTTTACTCTATGTTTAATTTTTTTTCCTTCCTCGTACGGACTACTGTCAAAGTAGACTCCCGTGCACGAATTGCTAGGGCAGTGCCTAATTCTGTAAGCCTCTTTCTCTCAAAACGTGGGATTCGTGGGTGAAATGGCGCATCCAAGGGTCGTGGGAAAGCTTTTTAGTCTTTTTTTTTTCTTGGTCGAGGACACCATTTCCGTCAATACGTACTTTGTTTTTACGCTCCTTCCCTGTTGAATAATTTTGTTGAAGGGTCAGAGAAAAATATTTTGCTTCTGGCAGGCATATGGGTTGAGAAAAGTCAAAATTGTGTGTTGAAACACGAGGGTAAGGATCGAAGGCAAGTGAGAGTTGGGACGGCTAACGTTGGCGATGAAATGCAATGGACATGCCTCAGGCTGTTAATCAGGAAGATGGGATTGACGGTCAATCAGTGAGGTTTATAATCACCCGTTGTTCAGTATGTGCAAATCCTACTTCGAAGAGACATTAATAATGACGTTTCATTCGTTTTGCCTGTAATTACAAAGCAATCACTGCATTCTACAAAAATACCTAACCAATAAATCAAAAATCTAATACCACAGTGTAGTGGTTGAGTGTCTGTAATTCTTCACAAATTCTGTAAATATTCATGAACAAGAAATCGGCTCATAAATTTAAATCAGTATGTTTACTCTGCGACGGTAATTTTTGTTTTCATTAACGGATAATACAGAGTACAAGATGATCGGAAATCGGTGGACCTTAGTTAAGAAACCTATATTTAAAAAGAGGTCAATACTCCCGTACATGAAGGAAAAAAAATCATCGTTGTTAAATACCAACTTCTCCTGCTCTTGTTACTGTAATGAATGATGAATAAAGAATTATTGTTTCGATGATTCTTGTAAACTAGTAGCGCTTTTGACACGCAGAACAAAAATGTGTTAAATAAATGGAACATTGTTAGAATAATAGCTATTTCTGACGTTCATTCATTTCTGCACGGTGCTAGTAATATTACTGACTTCCAATTGAAGAGACATCAATAAAAATACAATTACACAGCAGCATAGTCATGCATTCATAAAATATGCCATTCCTGCTTCACAAAGGTTCTTTGAACTTTTTTTGATGATCAACAGGTGTATTTAGGTAAGAACGTTAATGACTTCTATCACCCGCTTCCACGGGACCGTGACAGTTTGGCAGTGATCGAATTCACCTCTTCTGCCTCCTCCCTTCGCGCCCATTTTAGTCTCCCCTCCTCCTCCCGCGGGAAGCGCCACGAGTGACCAGCTGCAGGTGCTCGCGCCCGCGCGAAAGCTCTCGCGGGGCTTCCTGGCGGCAGGAGTGGGCGGGCGGGGAACACATTACCGCAGACAAATCCCACAGGCCGCGGGTCGCACTAATCTCATTGCCGCCCTCCTACCCCTCCTCGCTCGGCCCCCGCGACTTACGAAGCTCCCTAATGTCGGGCAACATCTTAGCAAACGCCCTGCGACGGGTCGGAGCGGGTGAGGCTTCCTTGCGTAAGACGAACGCCCGCCCGCGCGGCCTCGCCTCGTGGCCGGTGGGTGGCAGGGGGCGCGGGGTGGGGGTAGGGGAGGGGGTAGGGTGGGGAAGAGGATAGAGGCGGAGGTAGAGGTGTGGGTTTGGGCGGGGGTAAGGGTGGGGGTTTGTGTGTGTTTGGGCGGGGGTAGGGGGGATAGGGGCGAGGGTAAGGGCGGGGGTAGGGTGGTGGTAGGGGGGGTTGTGGGGACGGAGGCGACGCTGCGTGAGGCCCCGGGGCCTCCGCAGGTCGGCGGAAGCGTCGGGGACAAATCGAGCTTTAGCGTGGGGAACAGAGTTCGCGAGACTTGACATGAACTTCTGATACTTCACAGGTATCTACGTTTGATGCTACAAAACCAGTAATCTGCATGTAACAGTATTGGAATTTTGTGCTCAATTGTCAGTGTCCTGTTGAAATGGGATCGTCGATAAATTACGTAACGCTAAAAGGGGGGGGGGGTCTGAGGCAGAGTTACGCTGCGTTACACAGGGATCCAAGCGCATGTTACGGGTGCGTTACAAGGGAGAGAGGGGCTATTGAAAATCGAAATTTGCGTTACGTAGTTGTGGATGGCCCCAAAGGGAATTTTAAAAAAAATTAATGCGGGTATTGCCAACAATTTAGCATAACACTAAAGCAGTGAAACCTTTTTTTCTTAAAGATGTCACCTACAACACATTTATTAATTATCACGAGCCATTTCGATCTGAAGGAACCTCAAATATGAAAAATTTAGTTTCCAAATGTGAGGTAAATATTAAAATATTTTCGTATGGAAGTATTAAAATGGTAGAATAAATATAACTTATTGTCATTCCAGGTTTGTTGATGGCTTTTTTCGTTTATTGCCTTATTTTGATTGCATAACGGCGGAAGTCAACCAATGAGTTCATAAATTACAAGATCCTGAAACTGGAAGGGTTGATGTTAATGCACGCACATTCATGAAATGCACAACCATGTTTTTGTTCGTGCTTGAGGTTCCTGCAATATCTAAAGAAGACGACATGGATAGATTCCCTGCGTCCATTAATTCGGCACACACGAGCCAACGTATACTAATTCTCATCGCATCGACCGTATTATACAGTACAATTAATAAACTGTCAGTGAGGTCCAGCACTCCATTAATCGAGTAGCAATTCCTAACTCGATATTACGTCGTCTCGGCAAGGTCTATCGGCGGGAATCGAGTCCAGCCACCCGAGATAATTACCGGCGCCAACTGCAGCGATCACCGATCTCGACCAGGCTCTCCGTTCCGCCCCCCCCCCCTCCACGCCCCTCGACCCCACCTTCGTCGGCGTCCCCCGGACCGGACCTTAATTACCTCGCAGGCCTACGCATAGGGCAAAGGCGGATCCTCGCGGGCCGTCCCCCCCCCCACCTCGCCGCTCGCGGTTTCCGCCAGTCACAGCCCCGCGGCCGCGTCTCCTCCTAATTACTGGGAAAAACGCGCCGGCGGCAATTACGCGCTAATTGTGCCCTAATTAGGTGCTTTAATTAAGAATATTCAATGTAGTATTATTTGCTTTATTACCAGAGCAGCCTGGAGGCAGAAGAGGGACGAGGCGGGCAGGGAGGACCCGGGTGGTGTGGGTGAGGAGCGGGGTGGAACAGGGCGGGGCGGGGCGGGGCGGGGCGGGGCTGGGTGGGGCGGCGGTGAGACCGGCACCTCTGAGAACATGGAGGCGCGCGCGCGTCATGTCCGCGATGGCTAATTAGAGCGGCGAAACACTCGCCGCTCCGCCCACCCCAGCGCCGGACAGCTTCCTCGGCGCTGCGACAGATGGCGCGGCGAGCGCGGCGGCAGACGGGTTACGCGGGGTGCCGTGATGACTCTTGTGATTAGAGTGGTGATTCACGGAGTTGTGGCGTTTGAGATTCGGAATAAATGGATTCGTCTCCGGCGTGAGATGGGGTAACTATTTCCGGCGTCGTATAATTAGCTCACACAATGGGATAGCTATGGTTGGCAGGTAGTAATCAGTGGTTTCGCTGTTATGATTGCCCGTTTCAAATATTGTGAGTTGGTATCGCATCAAATTTGAGGGCGGTGTAAATGAAGTAATATTTAATTATTAACACTGCCCGATAGTGCATACATCATCCTAGAAATTGCAACTGTAACGACCGATAGAAATCACATTAGGTCTCCCCCAGGGTCTTTAACTGTACAGCCCTGAATTTGGCCAATTAACTGACTTCACTACCATTATGTGAAACAAAACGAACCACCCAACTCTCAGAATCAAAATATAGAATAACTATTCAGTCCAAATTAACAAAATATCAAAAGTTGTTCAACTGGCAAAAGTCGCATTTCAAGTCACGCTAGAAGGAATCGAAACCTTGTTTTTTTTTCTATTCACTAGATTTCTTTTCGAGTGTCCCGTTCACTCCACAAAGCCACTCCCGCTCAACTGACAGCCCGCACCCAACCCAACACCCCGATGAGGAATCGCGTTGTTAGCGCGAAGCATGTACTCTGGCGGCGCCGCGGTGCATGGAAAATTGCACGTTTGAGCCGCCTCTCTCCCTCTCTCTGCCCTCTGCATGCGGCGACTGGCGCCCCCCGCCCCCGCCACGCGCTCAGTGCCGCTGCGCGCCTGCATTTGCGGGAGTCTCGCGCACATCTAAATGACCATCAGGAGCGCCTCTTTTCGGATGGGAAAGCGCAGAGGCGGGGGCGGCGTCCGTGCGCCCCGCGGGCAGTGGAGGCCGGGGAAGGAGCGGGCTGGCGGGTGAGACACGCGCTTCCTCATCCACCACCGTTGCTTAGCTCTCCCGAACCAGCTCGTTTTGTCTCTTCATTCACACTGTTCACACTCTCTCACACTATTCTAAATGTCTCCATTCACAACTGTGTGTGTCTGTTAGTTCAATTTCTGCGATTCCCTTCTTTTCATCCATTCCTTTATATTTTCTTTTCTTTCCTTTCACCCACTTCTCCGCCGTCTCTTACGTCTCCTTTTACTCTCCGTCTCTTGTTCGTTTTCTTCTTCTCCTCAACCTCCACCATCCTTACTGTCCGTTATCCTTCATCTCTTGCCTCTCCTCCTGTTCCACTCCTCCCTTCGCTCCATTATTTCCTTACCCACTACACCTCTACCTATTCGCAACCTCCACTGACCTCGCTTTTCACCTGCATTCTCGTCCGTTCTCATCCTTCAGCTATTCACCATTCCTCCACAACCCGCTCCCGCCATGTGCCACCTCAACTCCCCACCCCCCAACTCCAACGTCCACCCTTTCCTCCTGACGCTGCTCCGCCCACCCGCAGTCGCCGAGGGCGTTAGCCTCGGCGTCCTTTCGGGCTCTCACGCATTTTTCATCCGCGCTATCTCCCATACGAGCGCGTCGGGAACGACCGAGACCGCAATTTCGAGGAAATTACCATGCGACGACGCGGCCCGGGTTCCGGGAAGACTCCTCGGCGGTAGCGTCCGAGGGAGTGCACGGCCAGGGGCGAGACCGCACGCCAGACGGAGATTCACATGCTCGCACTGGAATCACGAGTAGCGCTCTGCAAGTCTTACAGTGAATTTAGGCCACACAGGCCTACATGGAAGAATTCAAACAATTCAGTTTGAGAAAACTGCAACCTTTTTCCAGTCCGATTTCAACAAAGTCTCGAAACAATGACGAATCTACTCCGCGTTCATATAGTTTAAAATTGGTTTCATGTTAGTTTTCATTGTCACCTGGGCGTAAATAAATTACGTGATGCATTGACTTAGAAAAGTTCAATCACAAGGTGGAAACAATATGACACTTCATCGCAATATATTATTACATGGCTATATTTGAAAAATTGAAACGTAATAGTCGAGCATTGACAGAACGACCTGGTGCGATGACAGTGCTCGACGTGCAAAACCGTTGGCCGTCGCCATTCCCAGGGCAAGCATAGTAATTCCGCGGCCGGAGGCAGGGCAAAAGGGGCGGAGGAGGATGAGGGGGAGAGGTCGGGGCGGAGAGGGTCGTGGCCGAAAGACGGCCTGCACGGCCGTGCGTATGCCATAATGACAACCGCGACGCCCGCGCTGCCGCCCCCGGCGGAGCTTCCGGGCTTCGGCGAAGCGGGACAAAAGACGCACGGAACGTGCGACCCGGTCATGCGACTGCGACCTAGGGATGCGCCATTAACAGCTAAACTGTTATTTCTTAACAGTTAACGTTTAATAACTGTTACGCGAAATAATAGTTATTTCATTTATCCTGTTATTGGCTGTTATCGGTTGATATTCATAGTACCCCACTCTATTGGGCCAAACCCGAACTACTACAAGCTTTCGCGGCAACCATTTTGTACGACAACAGTTTCACTGCTGCTAATGAATCGTGATTAACAAGTATTCAAATTATTGATTCAATAATACATAATTCTTCATTACCCACCATGTGCCACAATATTTTTGTATTTTATGGTATTACGTACAATACAATAAGAAATTTGTTCTTGAAATTAAATCCGTCTAATATGTCTGTTAACTTCTTTCTGTCCCATTACAGCTTATGCGAGATCCACTAATATTTCCCTAAGTCTGATAGAATACAATGAGTTACGGTCAAATAACTCGCATTATAATATTTGATATTCAACAGCCATCACCACTTTAGTTTTAGGTAAGCAAAACACAGTTTCTACTTCTCTTTATTTTCGGCACTCGTCACTTCACTATGAACATGTTGCATATTCGAAAGAATATTTGCAATCTGATCACGAATCACAGTTTTTTAAGTAATATTCTATACACATTTGCTACTCATCATATTAACTACTATTTTTCCTTGGCAGTTCATCGAGTCTCGTTCATATCAGCTGTTTCTCTCTCCCTACCTAAACATGTGTGGGGAAGTAGTGCAGACAACCGCCATAAGGTAGCTGCACAAGCGTTACGGTGCTACCAACGTTATTCGTTTTGCCTGGTTTAACTCTTAGCAGTCGCCACAACTGATTTAACTCTTAGCAGACGGCTACGTTAGGTTGCTGATCATGGACATGTTATTTTTCAACTGTTATTGATAACCGTTATTACGAGTCCACTGTTATTCCGATAACAGTTATTGACGAAAAGCTGTTAAGTCCATCTCTACTGCGACCGCGCCGCAGTGGTCTCAACCGAGCCGAAACTGGCGGATAGGAAAAAAATGTTTACAAAAACAATTATTTGTTAATTATATATATTCTCGATTTTACTTCGAATGACTAGAAGTTGATAGAAATAATTATATTTAATCACATTTTTCAGCCACAAAAAAAGCATTCGAAATTAAACGATTCACCCGAAAATATATTATTCCTCTCTAGGTTTAACTAGGTTTTACCTAAATATGTTTAACTGTTCGTGTAATATACCTTTTATCTCTCCATAAATTAAATGTAATTTTGTATACCTTTTCAAATACTGTCTACTTGTTAAAAAGATTCTTTAATTTTATATCTCAGTCATTTGTAACAGGTCTATAAAACTGCTACTTGTTCTAAGTGAACTTCAAGAAGTAATTTTTAAAAAGATTTCCTCTATGGAATGCATACGGTAATATGAATGTTAATGAACTTTTTCTTGCCAAGAGGTGTCCCGACCCCAAAATTATTACAGGGTTGGGAACAACACTATTCATCATAAAACAATTTCAACATCACCGTCATTTCAACAAAAGAAAAGGGATACGTCCTCAGGATGGCGCGTCGCGCCCACTGACACCCTCCATCGCCCCTCGTTGCCTTGCGACGTGACTTTGCTCGCTGTTATCAGGTACGGATGCTGCAGTCAGCGCACCCACCAACCCAACCACCCACACCCACACACATGCCTTAAAAAGTTTCGCGATTAAAACGGCGGAGTCAAAGCCTTTTGGGAAAAGAGGAGGCGGCGGATGAAGAAGAGACGTGTCTGTCTATGTATGTGTCATGTTGCCACGTTCTTATCCATGGGAAAGAAGATTCGGTGGTGGCGGCCGCCTGTCTTTGGCGGCTGCCTAATGTGCGAACATTCAAATTACAGTGTCGAAAGCTTCTGAGGCGTGTCCTGCGTGCCGCTTCACGTAGATCATCGCTCTTACACTCGCTGCGTTAGCACTCCATTTTCTTTGTGAAACCGTTCGTGCTTTGCGAGAATAATACCTCACGATTCCTTGAATATAAAATCAAGTTACGTATTTTCATGAAAAATGCATTAAAATTGAATTCCTAAACATATGGTCTCCGACAATGCATATGGATATAAACAAATCTACGTACTCCACCTAACCTGTTTATAATTGTTATTAAACCTCATTAAAGCGAACATAAAATTAAAAATTAATCGCCTAAGCAGCGATGCAATGAATACCGAAGACCTTCAGGTATTTTGAAAAAGGAATCAGGATACACTGAGTTTATGAAACAAATAATGTAACTTCAATCACTGGTAGTAACGAATATAATGATTTATGACAACTATGCAATCTATCAAATACGCTAATGCAACTTCTCGTGCAAAGAAAGTATCACTCTTCATGAGAACATAAATAAAATAAAATACTCGATTTATGCGTTCATATCACGTAACGCGAAGTTCTACATAGTTGCCCGACAGGTCGGCGGAAATGACGTCTGTACGTGAGCCTCGAATTCTCCGTTGATTGCCACGTGGCGCCGCGTTCATAATTCATGAAGCAGTGAGAAAGCGACTACGCTTCGTGTCAATTTATTCTCTGAACACAGAGGAACCACTGCGACCTTCATACACCGACCACCCACTTGTCGCCACCCGTGTACTATCTCCTTCACATCGAATTTACCATCTTAAACACTTACTGTCCACTATGGGGCCCGTCCTCGCGAAATTCTTTCTACTCGCTTTTTTTTAATTAGATCGTAATGTCTCTCCGCTGTAGCCAAGGGCATGGGAATGGGTAATCACAAACGCGCACTTGAATCTTTTTTTTAATTTAATTGTGTTATTACGTAACGGGCTAGCACCCGATAATTTTCCAAATACGGGTTGCCATTACTGGCTAGCAAGGCCTTCAATTTCTTTCATCGAAGGTTCTTTTCTCTTCGTTGGAGCGGCGCTCCGGGCGCGCGGAGGCGAGCTGCGCCGCGCCTGCGCGTGAAGCTTCTTTCTGCGCGGTGTTCGCAGGGCCAGCGGCGGCATCAGGGGCGGATCCAGTCGATCAGGGGGGGGGGCATCATAGATTTTTGCTAAATAATAAATATATTTATCATTTTGTATATAGGAAATTAATTTAGGAAGGAAATTAATTTAGGGTATTAGGTAAATGAGGGAGAATAGTGGGTTATATTGTATAGCGATGCATAAGTGTTCTTTTGTGAAGTGAGGTGTCGTGCAGTGTATAGCAGAGAAATAAAGAAGGGCAGTGCTATCGTAATTGTATAAACATTCAGTGCGGAGTTAGATTATAGAAGATTTTTTTCTCTTAATATAATTTAATGTTTAACGAATCAGTCAGTTTTTATATTACCATTATTTTACAATTATTATTATTACTATAATGATTACATAATTTGTTAGTTATATTACCATATTATTATTATTATTATTATTATTATTATTATTATTGATATTAGTAATATCTGATATTAGTGAGGCCATGGACCCCATGGTTCCCCCCTGGATCCGCCACTGGGTGGGACGGATATATTCACACTCAGCACCTTCACGTGTGAACACGGAAGGATGTCCAGTTTTCTTGTACTGAAATAAACACTTTCCCACAACGAAATACTTTAAGAAGTTCTTGAGATAACGATTGTTGTTAATCATCAGTTTTAGTAATAAAGAACCGGATAAGCAAGAAGGTATGTTTGTAGGTAGAAACGCTACCATTTAAAAATTATGAATACATATATTTTCTTTAAGTGTAACAAGGAAATAGTTGGTTTGCACATTGTTGCTTGTGTGAATAATACTCTAATGTACGAATCTGCTACAGTTAACTAATTAGAGTAATTTTGTGAAGCAAATCTGACGTTAGTCAGTCGTTGATCACCTATAATTGCGTTTCGTTACTGCAGAATCACCTTAATTTACCACATGATATAACAATGAAGAGGAATTTTTTGCGTTTAAAATAAGTTTCCGAAGAATACTCCTCATGCAACATTTTCTTAAAGGGCTTTGTAAAACAAGAATAACAGATACTTGCAGAAATATGTATATTAAAACAGCATGATATTCCCATGATCTTTGGCATGTATCAAACGCCTTTATAAGCTATTTTAGTTACATTCGCCCAGGCACAATCACAAAATTGATGCACGTGTGTGGGCGCTCCCCAGCGACACGAATTGTTTATATCGAGGTACTAGGGAACGTCCGCCGCCGCCATTGTCCGAAAGTTATGCCCAATACTCCAGCTCCTCGTTTCTTCTCCGCACGCCGCACGTCGTGGTGTCCACGTCCGAGCCTCACATCGGCCAACGCGCCCTTGTTCACGAGTAGCTTTTTCCACACTACTAATTCCTCTTCACTCCCCTTCTGCAAATCGTAGTGCATCGAAGCGTGCCAAAGCTTCCGACTCATGGGTGCCGAGGTTCAAATCCCGGACGATCTACGTGGAAATGATGGTGGAAGAAGTGGGTTCGCGGGCAGATTCTCTCGGGGTTCTCCCGATTCCCGTGCTTCTTATTCCACCATTGTTCCACCTTCATTCATAATTCATGGACTAACCTATCCATTGCCAATCACCATTGCCAATAATTCATTGTCAAGCTTTCAAGCAAGTGTTAAAGTCCTAAAAAGAGCGACAGTATGCATCTTTATTCGCGAAACAATGCTTCAGTCTTTCGTGTGGAAAATGGTGGGATTATTTATGTTCGAAAATGGTCTCATTGTCGCATCACTTGAACTGATGTTACATAATCATGATTACTATGCATTACTAATTTAACATGTCTTCACTCGTCTTATATATCAAAAAGAAATTATCATTGCAAAAACAATGTGTTAAGAACCGTATTGTTCTCAAATTAAACGAAACATTGCTTCAGCCGTAAGAAGGATAATAATGTGTAATTTTGGTACGAATAATGTTATTCTTGATTTGAAGTCCTATTACCTTTAGTTATAATATTTTAAAACACTAACAATTCTTTCACAATTATTCACAGAATATTCTGCCTGTAAAGCCGTTGTTGAATTGTGTTTCTTAAGAAAGTAACTATATTCACTATCAACATCTTCAGAAACCGACTAAAAATCCCTCGTAGCCATTTCATCAACGAGTACACCACGAAAACCACGTCGGAAATTATCATTGCATTTACTCGTCGAATGAAGTAAGTCGAGCGTTACGAAAAGCACGAAAGGTAAACGAAGGCACTTTATGGCATCCTCTAAACGAACGCCAATAAAACGAGAGCGCCGCGAGCCGAATGGCGCCCCCAATTGGCGTTTCAAAAATAACAGCGGCGGCGGCGGCATTCTCCTAGTTTAGCAAGCGGCTCGCTCGTGCCACTCGCCCCGTGCGGTGGCTGTTGGGGGGGAAGGAGAGGAATGGTTTGCTGCAGTGGTTCCGCCACCGGTCGAAGACCCGCTGCCTCCGCCGCGGCCCGGAACCGCCTCCGCCGCTAATTGGCACGCCGCCGCCGCCGGGCTAATTGGTCACTGGGGTCACCCGTGGGAGCTCCCCGCCCCCGCGCCGCGCCGCGCCGCTCGGCCCCGGCGCCACGGGTGGCGCTGGCGAAGCGGAGAGTGGCCGAAACTCAGAGGGAAGGGCCGCTGGGACGACGGCGCTCCAGGGAAACGAGCCACTCTCCAACACGAGAAGTCATCTTACCCTTGACGAAGACAGCAGAAAACATAAAAATGATGACATTCTACTTCAATATTTTCATAATTGTTTCAGTTTCCACATAAAAAACTATACTTAATCTAATAAATGTCAGTTACATCTAAAATTGACCCTTAGATGTGTACTGTCTGCTTGAAGCCATTACAGGAATTCTTTAGAACATAAATTTCAATTAAATTTATTTTCAATTAGAAACATGTTAAAAATCGCAATAAACTGTTATATTAAGCGCTACCAAAAATAACTGCATCCTCACTTTTCTGCATTCCTGTGGCACAAGAAATATAAATATTTGTGTGCCGTCATTAGAAATATAAATATTTTAGGCCTAAAATTTAGCAGGATGTAGCTGTAAAAATAAATGCTTTTTAACACCGAGTACCGAAACATCTAACACTTCTCGTGAAGTCCATGTAGTTCCGTTTGATCTTTACCCTTCCCGCTTCATTTTCTCTCACTTGAACTCGTTGGAAAATGCGACAAGTATCGCAACATTCCGTCGGAAACTCGGAGCAAAAAGTATTCCACTACAGCTTCGCGTCTTTCGTTAAAAATAATAGCGACCTGACCCATTGAATCAAACGACGCTTTAGGCATTTACACCGGACCAAACCGGTAATTATCTCGGCAACCTGTGTCACGTACGCGGTCAAACGACACAGAAAATTGTCTCTTTTTCAGCCTCTCGGGCGACGAAGAAATATAATCACGGTCGGTCTCGGAATGCACAAAACCTCCGCCGAAGACCCCGAGTGCGACCGCGGCACGGGGGCCCGGGATTTCTTACAATGGCCCGGCGCGCCCTTTCAAGTCACACGATCAATAATTGCTCCCTGGCTCTCTCTAAAAACACTCACGGAGCGGCGACGTGTGTGTCGCTCGGTCATTTTCCGCCGCCGCCGGCCGGCGTGCCACGTCCGCAAACCGCTCAATTTAAAGGCCCGGCCCCCGTTTGTATGCGGGGCGCGTCCCGGAGAACACCGCCACCGCAACAGCAGGGGGATGGGGGCGTTGACCGGGGCGCGGCGGAGGTGGAGAAGAGATGGAGACGGAGGTGTGGAGAGCAATGATGAACGCAGAAGTGTCGTAGGTGGCGGTAGATGAAGCTGGGATAGCATCATTTATGGAGATGACAGAGGCAGAAGTGGTGATGCAGGTCGATTTAGAAGTGAAGTCACATGGAGATGACTATTACACAGAGGTGACAAAATCGTCATAACAATCAGAGCCGCGATGAAAGTTGTGACAAGGATACAACGTGAAGATACGAAATCGTGTTGCGCTGAGTCATTCACATCAACTCTTTCGAGAAAGGGACTTCAGGAATCAAAATAAGACTGGGGAAAAGGTCGCTGACGATAGCTCTCCAATTGACAACAGACACACAGAGTGGAGTCAATGGAGCCGCGAGATCAGAAAGGGCGGGGCGGTATCGGCGAAGGCAAAGGCGACGACGAAGGTCCGCGCGGGGGCGACGGAAGCGGCGTGACAGCGCCGTCCCGCCAACAACGCGTCGGTGGAGGAAGGGGTTGGGGGCGGACGCGGCAGCGAAACGGGCGAATTAACGAACGCGTAACCTCGTTTCGCGCGGACGGGAGGAAAAAAACTCGCACACGGGCACACAGTCGCGCGCGCCGAGGCAATCTGCGGTGCTAATGCAATTATTTTAGAACGGCCGCAGCAACCCCGCCGTCTCCGCCTCCGCCGGCGAGTAGCACCGTCGTTGTAGATCGCTGCGCCGCGGGGTGACTCGAAATAAAAAAAAAAAAAAGAAAAACGGTTTGGAGAGGAAGGCGCGTGTTCAGTGGTGGACGTTGTGAGCAGGCGGCGAGTAGCGAGCAAGGGGCAAGAGGTAATAATGATGGACGGCACGGGGAGTGGCTGTGGTGGAGGTAGCGGTCGACGAGGTAGCAGGTGCTGCAGTCGATGAGGCTCTGGCGATGGAAGATGCGAGCCAGTTGTGAGAATGGCAGTGTCGAGGATCGATCGACATGCGTTTTTTAATGGCATTTCGAAAGTAGAGGACGCCGAAAATGTAGATGAAAACGGGAAGTAAAGAAGATAGCTTTATGCAGATTTTAGGAACTGACGAACGGGGAGAATAACGAGTTCGCACGGTAGCAAATAGAGTAGAAAAGATGGTGGTAGTGGATGAGCAATATGAATCAATAAAGATGAAATTGTGCTAGAAAAATGAAGGAAGAGCTAAAAGAAAGAAACGTATGTGTACGTGTAGTGCATGAAGTGACGAAATAATTAGAAGGGATGGACTGATTCTTAGGTTTTCTTGCTCTCTCACTCTCTTGCACAAAAATCCCAAGACGAAGGAGCGGGGAAGTGTAGAATGGGAGACTAGTATAGGGCAAGTAGTAAATTAGATGACATGTATGAGATTGGGGCGGTAAAAAACATGGTTTAGGGTGGAGGACAATTGAGCAAAGGAGACAATGTCTGTGATAATCGCGTGGGAGGTGGTGTGAACACGTGAATTTGCATGGTAGTGAGCGTGTAAATCAGAGATCTCGAGCAAATGCGCATGGGTAGACCGGATGAACAGACGTAAGAATTCGTGTACAGCCAGTAAACTTAAACGTGAAGCATCTGTCAACGGCAACAATGAGCTGGCAGATTTATTTAGGTGACTGATTAGCTATACCTGGCACAACTGCTAAAGTCATTAGTTCTGTAAGTGTAGTGCATGTTTCCCCGGGAGCGGGTTTTCCCCAACCAGGTATCTCCCACCCGGTATCTCCCACTGTCCCACCCGGGACAAACTAAGTTCCCGAACGGTCTTCCGACGTGTGTGGTAGTGTAATGCATCTCATAATTGTGTGTAAGGGGAGGTTAGAACAAGAAATGAGAAGGAAAGATCGCGCGCGGTTCTTGACCCGTTTACTAGGGTAGCGCTTCGGCATTCGCCTGTTACTGATAGGAGAAACCACAGAAAAATACCGATCAGAACAGCCGGCTGCTGGAAATTCCCTCCAGACAGCGACAGAACTCGACTTAGATATCTACTTAGTGTCAAAATCGTGACACCTTCGGGACTCGAACTGGAGGCACTGCAGTGACATCAGTTGGTGCCCTGAGCCACCTTTGCTGATACGAAACATCCACCTAACAGCGTGAAGAGAGGCGGTTTCTGCGCCACTTCCGGCGAAGCGCGGCGGCGCGTTTAAACGACAGAGCCCCAATTACGGCGGCGCGAGAGGCCGTTGCCGATCAAGACGTCTTCTGCCGCGGGCGCCGAACGGCAAGCAGGCCGCCGGCCCGCCCGCCCGCAAAAAGGCTGCGCAGCGTCTGCGGAATCCGGCACCCACAAAAGAACCGCCGCCCGCCCCGGCCCCACCTCCCTTGCCACCTCGCCGGCCCACCGCCACCCATAGCCCCGCGCCGCGGCCGTGCATCGTTGCACGCTTTTTACGAGTTCGTTCTGAGGAGAGGTCGAGCGAAGGGCCCCGGCGACAAGCGCCGCTACGTTGAACGTTTGAAGCTGCTGAAAAGAAAGGACTCGCTGCGCGTGTTCTTTTTGTGCAGAAGTGGAACGAACTACACGCGACACAGAATGCGAGGACCGCAGGATACGTTATTGCGAGGACAGATGCGCTTTTGTCCGTTCTGTTGAATGTAGCGTCGGAAATAGAACAAGTTCTATGTAAGTGCTAGTAGAAGAAGCTCCTCAAAGTCATGTAAGTATAAAAGAGATTACGGGGCAGCATGTCAATGTCGAAGTCCATTATGTTTAAAAAATGAAAAGCATGTTTCGCAAGCAAATTTCAGTTAAGTAGTATATAACCAGTTCTCAATTTCTTTGGAGTGACATTTTCTCAAATGCATTTAATGTTTCCATAGCAAAAATATTAGAGGAATCCTTTCTGACCTTGTCGTTGCCTAAGCAATTTTTAAGACCTCGTCTTCTAGATAACAGTACGAGTAAAAAATGTCATGTCGTGACCTCAAACATGAACCGAAAAAATTGCCTTGATCTTATCCGACTCTGTTGTAGTGAAAAGCAGTTTATCCTTCTCTGAATCTTTTCTCTCAGTGACGCGGTCACGGCCTCTAGAAGTGACATTTCCTCCCTCCACACAAGAGTCAACAGACTATTACCGCCATCAATGAAAGTAGTGGCATTAATTAAAGAATGCTTTGGGCTTTCGGAATTCCGATGAAGCAGTGGAAAAGGTGTTATGCAATTACGTGACATTTCCCAATGTAATTTAATGTCAATTTATCGATAGATGAAACGGCTGAGAAGGCAAGGCAGCAGTAGTTACCAGTGCAATGCCTCTGATCAAGAAATGCAAGGGTTCAAGTCTCGACAGCAATAGATAAACAGCTAGGTCGAAATCTGCAATTATCTGGAGCACTATTTTAGCGACAGGTTTATCAGTGTTTTTTCTTGAATCACCAGACGAACGCTAGAGCAATCCATTTACAAACATAACAAAAGCAATCTTTCCTTTCTCATCCTTGTCCGTTTTCTCCTTACGCGCAAATGTTGGATACGCCAGAAGGGGTAAACCTCCTGCGAACGGTCGAGTAGGGTAACGCCAGATCTCGTCTAAAGAGAATCGCCATCTCCTGGTATAGAGCATGTCCTACATTAACGGGACTAATGATAAGTGTCGCGCCTGGAAACAATAATCATTAATGTTCTGTGCAGTCAGTATACGTACATGTAGTTCATATTATAACTTTGCTCACAATTCCCTACGACAGTCATGGCTTTATTTTAGGGAACATCCTAACAATAGGGAGTTTTTGCACCCTCGAACGTTAAGTACTATCGATTTTTGCTCATGCGCAGTGCAGGTTTCGCATCACGTAAGTGCATATGCGCATGCGCACAAGATCGATAGTGCTTCTCGTTCGAGAGTGCAAAAACTCCCTAATACATCTCTGGGGAGCCCATTCACTACCACACTTCTTTTCTTCTAACTGGCTGTGGTTTATGCTGCGGTTCTGACCCGATCCGAAGTCCACGCAAGTACGATCTTCCCAGTGCCACCTGCCAGTTCCACCGCCCGGCCCCAGGTCACCGCTCGCTCCCAGAGGCGAGACCCCGCCGACGGCGGCTGCGTTGGCTCGCGCACTAGTTAATTGGTCACAGTGCGGCGCGCGCGACCGCCGCTACTACTGCCACTGCCACGCCGACTCCCCGGCCGCCCCCGCGCCGCCGCCGCCAGTTTTTCTTTCTCTTCTTCCTTCTTTTCCTCTCCAGTCTTCTTTCGCTTCCACTCCTGCGCGTCCGCTAAATTATTGTTATTATTTTTATTCTCACCAATTAGGCCGCCCGCTGCGGGGCGCGCGCGGGGCCGGGCAAGGGCGCGGAGCGAAGCGCCGACGGCCGCGGCCCGTGCGTGGCGGTGCGTGACCCGCGCGCACGCACACCCGCCCGCCCGCCTCGCGATGACGCCTCGCGATAGCGCACGAGGAGTCGACGGGGCGGGGCGGGGCGGGGGCGGGAGGTGCGTGCGTGCACGCTCGCGAGCCAAGACGCTCGCAAGTTGCGGTGCCTGGGACGACACAAACCCGGTGCGTGCACGCACTGGGAGGCACACAGCACGGTCGTCCTGTACGGAGAGGTGTCGCGGGGGTTTGTCATTACGTTCGCCTACACGAATTCCTGCGCTCCTGCGTGTGGAACTGTCCGCTGCTAATTTCAGAGAAAGTGCCCGCTGGAGGAAGAACCGAGAAAATTACTTGCGGGGGAGGTGACTGGTTTGGACGTCTCTGTCTAAGACTTTCGTTTTGGTAATTTAAGTATGACTTCGAGGCGTTCATGCCCTCAGTCCATAATTTTACCTTCGTAAGGATGTGTCATCTGCTATACAGATGTGACTATTAACAAAAATGTATTCAAGAACAAGTGATTCGTGTGGCAATGCATAAGACATTCATAAAACCCTGTACTAACAATGTCACTGTTAAAAAGATAGGATTCTTCGTTGTCCGACTTAATGTTACAAGTCATTCCTTGGAGTGTATTCCCCAATTCTGCGAAATAATCCATTTGACTTTCTTACCGAGTGGTAAAGTTTCTATAAAAAAGGATCAGATCACTAGTGAAATTCTGTGGACTTTACACTTACAATTGAAATATTTCTGCTGTAATTTCAACCTTGATATGTCTCACTACAGGAGAGACATCAAATATCTTAAATTGAGTTCAATTTAGTTACTTGTACCGAGAGATACATTATTGTTATTTCATGGAGGTGAACTGCAAGAGACGTAAAGTCTGAACGAAGCACTGTCAGTGCAACTTGTACGATATGAATAGTGCGCACAACGTGTCCTACATATTAGGGAGTTTTTGCCACCTCGAACGTTAAGCAATATGGATCCGCTCAAGCGCTGTTGAAGTTTTGCATCACTTTGGTGCATCTGCGCATGCGCAGAAGATCGGTAGTGCTTACCGTTCGAGGTGGCAAAAACTCCGTCTTTCGTCCGTAGTATTTGCGTTGCTTGTGCGGGCGCGCGCGGCCGCAGTTTTCTTCCGCCCAAGTCCCCTCGAGGCAGCGGTGCCGCGGGCACGGGGCCGCGAGCAGGGCGCGCCCGCGACGCCACGCGGCGCGACACCGATCCGGCGCGGCGCGGGGCGTAACGCGTAGCTCGGCGGCAGCGGGGGCGAGGGCGGTCACGGCCCGCCGCCCCGCGCACGCGACGTCGCTACGCGCGGCGCCACCGACGACCCCTCGCAGCCTCCGCGTCGCCCCTCGCGGCGACCGCTGCCCCGATCTGGGACCTCGTTCCGAAATTCTCAGGAGTCTCCTCGATTCGACTGATGTTCGATTTTCATTCGTTCATCACCTCACCACACTGGCGGATCCGGGGGGGGGGCGGGACTGAGAGGCCATGCCCCCTCCAAGGCCTAGGGTTTTCGTTTGTTACATTCTTGAAAATGACACAATTGATATAAATATTTATTTATATTAAAATTATGCAATTGTTTAAACAATATTGTGTAATATCATATATACACTACATAAATAATATACAATATAATAAATGTTTAATATTTAGCAAATATCTGTGATGCCCCCCTCCTAAAATGATCGGCTAGATACATACGATGGAATTATTTAAAACCGATCTACAGCATATTATAGAATCCAATTAAATTGGCATAGGGGACTTCGCTCATACGTAATCCACGACGGAATTTGCCTAGTTTGCGAGACATTTTCTCGCCTATAAGGTCCTTCACTAAATCAGTGATTCTAATCTAAATGTTAGGCGAAGCAATACTGGATCACATCTAATTCTATCATAAATTTTATTATATTTCGTTATTAGAAATAATTCAAATTCGTTTTTGTTATATAATTTTTAATTATTGTTAGTGTCGCAAGCGTTACGTAATTATTAAGGAGTCAAGCGCACATTAAAGATGTGTTACGGAGGGCAAAGGGGGTTTTCAAAATACCCCAAATTTGTCTTGCATAATTTATACTATACTTTATATAGTTCATGTACCCGACAGGTAGCTCACTGGTCAGCGTGCTCGCTTCCCATGTCGCGGTCAAGGGTTGGATCCCCGGTCGGGGCATAATAATGTACGTTTGCCTTGCAATGTCGCAGTATGTGTCGCTGCGTGGCGATTAGAAAGCTCACTTCTCACGTTGAGAACAGAAAAAGGGATAGGGATGTCTAGATGCCAACCCTTAACCCATGGCCGCAAGGCCTGGACGCCGCTGGTAGGCCTTGGCCCTGTGAGGGGCTGTTGAGCCCATAAGCATAAACAGACCAACTGATCATCAGCACATGTTGGAGGGGGGGGTTGCCGCACACTCAAGCTATCGTCTGGCTGGAGAATTTCCTGCCCGATAAGATATCAACGGATATATTTCATCGTCGTTAACGGTCAAACGCCTACGTTTCATGCGAGTTCAAGAAACTGAGGGTGGTGACCCTTTCTCACATGCGAAATTCAATCATGCCTTCGGTCCCGCACGTGAGACTGCTTACATTCCAACGCCAACGCAGACCAACGGCTCTGATAACACCTACCCCACTGACCCACGCCTGCCGTCGCCATGATCTCCTAAAAACGCCGACAGTCCCAAAGATCAACCTCCCACAGCATCTTTTTTACAGAGGCTGCCGAAGTGGACTCCGGGTCACCCTCTGCCTCCTCCCGTTTCGATTGCGACGCTCCGGGCTCCGCTCTCCGCCTCGAGAGCTCCCCCCCTCCCCGTCCGCCCGAAGGTGACGGCCCCGAGGGCACGCCTTCCGCCTTGGCGAAGCGCTCCCCCTCTGGGGGCGGGAGGAGAGTTACGCCGCGGCAGTAAATCCAGGTTAGCCCCCGGGCGCGATGCATCACCCGCGGCCGCGGCCGCCGCCCCCGCCCCGCCCCCGCCCCGCCGCCGGATCGCAGCCGCCAGCGGCCGTCAATTAGGCCCGTTCCGCCGGAGGAGGGTTGATGGCGCTCGCCAGACGGCTCTTCAGACCCGGAGGCTGCGGTCGCAAATGCCCTCAGGAGAGCCAACTGTCTGCCTCATAACACTTGGTTTGCTCTCACTGGAATCCAGTGGTTACGGTTGTCGTTAGTTCTGTGCCGCCCCGCCGCGACATCGTTGGTGGGCAAGAATTGTTGAATTACGACACCGAGTGTCATACAGGAAAAGTGAGAAGTGGTTTGTATAGTTTTTATGTAGGCATGCATTGCTAAGAACATTATATTGCATGTTTATGCTGTAAACCTCGCCGAGAACAAATAATTAAATTATGTACGTGGTATTATCATGTAGCGATATAATTAAAAAATGAGCTTGGAGATTAATGTTTACTGTAAGTGGTACGAAACATTTCTGTACATGCAAAATCAAATAAATGTGAAAATAAACATCAACTTTTGGCGACATTCATATTGGTATCATAAGCACAAAATGTCAAAATCTTACACAATTTCATATGTTAACCAAACGCAAGGGCACAGAGTCCACACATACGAAAGGATCAAGCGAAGTAACGTCCAGTCTCGCAAATCGGATCCCCCCCCCCCACGCACCGCGCAGCCGCCGAAGCACGCGGGCGGGGGTGGCGATATTGGCCTCATATAAATTAGTCCGGGGCGCCCCCTCGGCTCCTGCGCCGTCGCCGCCTCGGTCGGGTTTTTCGTTATTACCGTGTTGTGCGCGCCGCTCGCAACATTTTTAAATATCGCCCATTAATAATAAAGTGGAATTTTCGACAATGGCCATGATAGCGGCTGGGCCGCGTATTCAATTATTCAATCTGATAAATGGCTGCCGATGGATTGTCGGCGGCGGGGGCCGCGATGATATTGCGCGTGCGGTGGGAGGGAGGGGCGCCGCCCCTGGCTATTGTTTATGTAAATTAACGTAATGACCGCCGGCGAACGCGGCGCTCCGTTCTGCCTCGGCGCCACCCGCCCGCCGTTGCCCATCCCGCTCGCGCACGGGGGCGGGGTGGGGTTGAGGGGAAGGGAGGGGGTGAGCCACCTGTTTCCGCGAACCGGGGCGGCGAGGCGTCTTTGAGGTGCCGCCGCCGGCGGAAACTGAAAGGCGCCGAGCTGCTCGTTGACGCGCCGGGGGGTCGGCGCGTTTCCGCTTGTCACTCGGGGGGAATCTGGAAGGTGGGTGGAAGTGTTACGGCTGGGGAGGAAAGCCAACCTCCATTTCACGTCATTTTTTGACGAGATGTATGAAGAGTTGTGGAACGCTTTAGAGATTCTTAAATTTTGGTTTTCTAAAGTTGTCAGCGAATAAAGGAGTTAATCCCTTCAGTGATACTCTTCTCCGCGAGAAGTGTATTAACTTACTTCGACATTTCATGATTTTGTATTTTTGCTATATACACGTATATTTGATGAAGAGAAGTATTTTATTTTAAGGTTTAATGAAACTTTTCAATGATTAGGGTCCTGTCTGAACTAGAACTCCATATTGATTGCTTCACGCAGTGACGAGGTGTTCTAAAATGCCGTCGTTACGGAGAAACATAGGATGATTACAGAATCATTTCTTGCCAAATTAATCCAGAAGAGCAGGAACGAAAGTATCAATTTGAGACTAGCTCATAACATTAAATGAAGAGTCGTTAATGATCTGTGCAGTGTATGGGTTTTGCAATGAAAAACAATGAAAATGGTCGTTAATTGCTCAACATCAAAGTCTGTCCATATTTATCTCATAATCTATTGTTCAACTAGTCACTTTTAAGTGAACGACGAGAATGACGACAGTGCAAAACCTAATTCCTGGTATTACCTCGAAGAACTTGTATTAGCTACCGTACTTTGAATTACACCCAAAGAATTTCCTTCTTCTCGCTCTGCGAAGGCGCCTTCTGAAAGTACATCAACAATACTCATTGCCCTTATTTGTGTGACCCTCTAGAAGTAAGTTCCTAAAGCGAAATACACACATTTTAATTTTTCTCTAGAAGTAAGTTCCTAAAGCGAAATACACATTTTAATTTTTCTTCTGTCTTACGACTGTCATTGCTAGAAATTAGAAACTTAAATGAACTTTCGCTACCTCGTAACTCATATTACTTAATCTGCGATTAATTAGAAAGAAATTGGCATTCCCTATTGAAAAGGACCACAATGCCATAATGAAGAGCTGCCTTACACAGAACACATACGACTGAAAGTGACTACAATTTTCTTTAGGCCATTTTCTGAAAATAAATAGCTCATGCAAAAAAAAAAAAAGTCAGTAATAAAGAACTTCGCAAAATGAATGTCATTTTAATTTTCTTTTCAATCGAACTGCTGCCGTGACGCTAGAAATTGGAATAAAACAAGAAAAGGAAAGAAAATTCCTAAATCAAAGAGATAATTGAAATGACACCCACTGCAGCCTGACAGACGCTAGAAATTGGAATAAAACAAGAAAAGGAAAGAAAATTCCTAAATCAAAGAGATAATTGAAATGACACCCACTGCAGCCTGACACAACTTCAGTTAAAATACGATCAGGTGTTCATGCCCTGCTTTTCCTAATTTCGATATCCATTTCCTTTACACATGCATGATAATGTATTTATCGGAGTGGGCAATGATAAACGTATCTATCCATCTTGTCACGGGTGTGGAGCAGGGCGATGGGCAGGGTGGGTGCTGGGCCGTTGCTCCATTTACCAACAGCCCTGGCGGCGGCGGCTGTTCAGTGGAGTGCGCCGGCGCGCCGCGGCCGCAGAAAAAGGAGGCTGCGCGCGGGCCGCGGGTCTTGGGATCTGCGCCCTGGGCGGCGCGCGGGGGGCGGGGTCGGGAGGCTGGCGGCGGCGGCGGGCGAGGGGCAAGGGAGGTGTGGGGGAGGGGAGGGAGGAGATGCTCGGGCCGCACGCGCGCGGGTCGCGACCGGTTGCCGCGCACGCGACGCCGCCCGCGGCGGCGGCGGCGGCAGCCTCCATCCGCCTGGACCGGCCCCGCGCCGCGCCGCGCCGCGCCGCGCCGCGCCACGCCACGGCACGGCGCGGCAGGTGGATGCCGGCGGCGACGGCGCGGCGATGGGACTGGAGATGGCAGGAGCGGACGCAGAACGGGTGCGGTGGCGTCAATGGACGGGGAGGACGAGAGGAAGTGTGTGATGAAGAAACTGAGAATAAACAGAGGTTGGCAATGATATTAATCAAGGAGTCAAACGCTTTTATTTTTGTACTACCAAATGCAAAGGATTACAAAATAGGAATTTTTTTAAAACAAAAACTCGTCCTTCTTGAAAGACGTACCAAACAGGATTAATAACAAATTACTACATTCAATGGAGTTGGCATCAACCGTGTCGACATGAGACAAAGAAATATCGGTTCTCAAAATAGAAATTACCGCGTTCCCAGTATTCAGTTGGTACAATACATTCTGATGGTTTCAGGGTGTGATTGGCACGGGCATTTCCTGGAAGTCACATGAGGTTGTTTTATCTCGGATTGAATTGAATTGAAAATCTAATGTAGGAGCATTGCAAAATGAATGTCATTTAATTTTTCTTTCCAATCGAACTGCTGCCGTGACACTAGAACTATGAATAAAGCAAGAAACGAAAATAAAATTCCTACATCAAAAGAAGAGATAATTAAAATAACTCCCACTGCCGTCAGACACAACTTTAGTTAAAATACGATCAGGTGGCCATACCCTGCTATACTTAATTTCGATAAGTTAAAGTTCTTTCAATTTGTGTGCGAAGTTTCCGCGTTCTGTGTTCCGTCCCAAATCAAGGTCAAATAATAATAATAATAATAAATAATAAAAAATACACGCGCTATGTAGGGCAGATGATGGCAAATTCGGCGTCTCCGAGCCGAAGGAAGGCGTCGAGCAGTTGCGTGCGTCTGGGCGAAAGAGGGCCAGCCGGGGTCCGGCCAGGCGACATCGCAGACGGCGGCGGCGACGGCGACGGCGCGGCGGCGCGGCGGCGGCGGCGGCGGCGGAGCGCCCGCAGGTGAGCAGGCGGGAGGAGCAGCGGATCGCCGCCCGGCGACCCCGATCTGTGGATCGCCCTCCACAGGAAGCGTCACGCCGCCCCGCGCCGCGCCGCACAAAAAGAAAATCCTGGCGTTTGCGTTATTTTAGTCACGTAATGAGCGTTCGTACCGCCGATCTGATATCGGTACTGGTTTACACTGATTGCTTTGCAATTAGAGATACTGCAGGTAACGTGCTCGTTCAATAACACCGCCAGATGTAAAACGCCCAACTCAATTTAACGGCAGAATTTGCCATTTATTTCTGTCTGAAAACTTCCCTCGCGGAAATTATATTTTGTTTAAGGTAGCCAAATAACGGATGGACCATGATTTATTCATGGCATCTCCAATATCAACTAATTGAACATTGCTGCGTGTAATGACAAAACTGGACAACAGTTTCAGAGAAGTGCATTCACAAGCAACAAAATACCACAGCACATGAACTGAATAGACACACCAGTGCCGCAGACTAATGTGGTATGAAGCAGTAATAAAAACGCTGTTATATAAATAATAAAATGATGGGAAAAACTCTGAATATTCGTGGCGTCATATTCACGTAAATAAATCGTTGCATTAGTGAATTGAAAATTGGCCGCCTCCTCTTACTCTCCTGCATTTTATTGAAAAATTAGGAAGTTATTAACGTATGTAAATCACGCAATATGTATAATTTATTGTAATTCCGTGTGTGTTATTTCTCTAGAACGCATTTGAAATCCACTATTTGCAGTGTCGCACTCGCATGTCCTTCATGAGATTTGATATAATCGACCGACGAAGAAGCACGTTAGAGCGCTGGCTAACCCCAAGAGAAAATAACAACAAATATATCGTCTGAATACCCATGCGCGGCATGGATGTCACCATTTCCCAGTCTCCCGCCCTCCGCGATGCGAAGGTAATCGCACACTCGACGGCACCGCGGCTTAAAAACAAAACCAATAATAAGTGTTAAAAAAAATTGAAAACGGGTATTCACATTACGACGGCGCCGGTCGGCACAGCCAACGCAATAACTGTACTAGACCTCCGGGCAGGGCGAGGCAAAGCGGGAGAGAGATGTCGCCCACAAACATGTGGGCCGGAGGTAGCGGTGGCGGCCCCGGGCCGAAACAAGCGATGCCATTTAGTATATTGTTCCGCGCTGTAATTGTATGTCCAATCGCTTTAACGGCAGGACGCAGCATCGTGCTGCGCCGCGAGCGCAACGCGTGGATCCGGGCGCTCTGCCGCAGGCGCCGATCTCAGCGCGCCCCGTGGCGAGGCGGGTGAACTGCGGGTGCGCGCCGCCGCCGCCGCCGCCGCCGCCGCCGCCGCCTGCGCTGCCGCGAACTGTAGCACGGGTTTCGACGCAATCTACGACGATTTTCCGTCTCTAGTAATTCATTCGAATACTTATTGGTGTCGTTGAAACGAATGCATAACATGTTCCTCGAATAACGCGTGGTAATTCTAGATAGAAAACTTGATTTTTTAGGTACGGCATGTTTTAGAAGTAAAATTTGGAAATAAAAATTACCGCTTTGCCAACAAAAGCGCATTTCTTTGCCATACTGTTTTAGAGTCATATAGTGCTTAAACATTGCGGCCAAAACTAAGCTACCTTTCTAGATTTTTATGAAACCATTGGGAGGCTAATTTTACGAAACCATTTCACGTCTTGCAGATCCCAAGGGAAACAAAATTGAAAAGTCGATTTTTCTTATTTCACAGTATGGGATATTGAATAAGTTCGATGTTTTCAACTACAAGTACATTTGAAAGTTTTTTAAGCTAATTATTTCCAGGATACAATATAAAGAAGATACTGAGCTTTGAAGATCCCATTGTAGTTTCCTTTTAGAGTTAAATTGCTGTTTTAACCCTACACTGAGAATAAAAAGCACATTTTTGCGACATAAACACTTCATACGCCTGCTTCTACTGGATAAGTCAGCAATTGATCTAAAAAATATTGCGTTTTATAATCTTGCAATAAACTATTTACTGGAAACAACTCACTTTAATACTGAATATTTAACTAAAATCTGTGGTTTTACTTCCTGCTGAATGTTATTTTCTTGGAAATGAATAAAATTAAAGCTGATATCCATGTGACTTTTGAAATTAATTTATAAACAATTTTATTAAGGAAAATGATAATAAATTATGAACATTATAAACAATTGTTATAATGGAAAATTATAAAAGTAATAATTGACGTTTCAAGAAATATCGCTTAAATTCATTTCAAATATCGTAAATGTTTTATTCTTACCCGTACATTTTCTGTTATACTTCAATTACTCATAAAAAATGAACAGATGGATTTTCTTTTCTTTTCCGCAGCTTGTCGGCATTAAACAACCAATCCGAACACGCGAGGAAATTTCATTTCCATCCACCAGAAAAATTACCTCGGAATAAATCGCGCAACTTCGTTACAGCGTCCGCGCGCACCTTCCCAGCGCGGCCGCCTCGCGCCACCGTCGCCGCCACAGCAGCGGCGTTCGCGCGGGCGCTCGCGGGCGCGTTTCCAATTCGCCGCCAGAGCGCACGGCGCGGAATATTTTATACTCGTAATGAAACATTTGTTATGCATGAACTAGTAAATTAATCGAAAATCAGAAAACGCCGAAATTTATTAGCAAAATTCATTTAGTAATTTCGATTAAATCGGTTAGAAAAACAAACTCCCCTTCGCGTCGGCCATGGCGCCGCGCCGCGCCGCGCCGCGCCGCAGGCGGCTTACCGCGCACGCGTGACGCGTCGCGAAGAGTAAATTTCGAGCTGAAAAAAAGACTGCGCGACACTTCCAGGGCCGGTGCGACGCGCGGACTATCTGAGGATCTCGTGGGACAGCGCAGCGCGGCGTGGGGGCAACACAATGCGTGGCCCTTTGGCCCCGCCGCACAATACCCATCTCATCGACGCATTTCCATAGCTGTATCTATTTCAATTCATTTATATTTTTACCAAAGCCGGGCGAGGTCCGCGAAGCGGAAGGGGGGAGGCGCGACGGGGGACACGAACCCTTTCTCCCCTCTTCCTTCTTGCGCCGGTGTAAAAAGTTGAAAGTTCACACCTCATTATCATATAGCCGGCGGCGGCGGTGGGCGCGACGGGGAGCGCTACCGCCACCGTTGCTTTTTCTTGAAAAGTCGCCTGGGCCTTATGACAACGCCGTGGCGGAAATAAATATTCAGAGTATGGAAATGAATGCAGTGGCAGTGGCGGTCGCGGCGACGGCGGCGGGGCGGGGGCGGGAGTAGGAGGGCGGGCGGGGTGGACGCCGGGGGACTGTGCGGGGTTGGCGAGTCCCGACGCCCACCGATGGAACAGCCGCGGGCAGGGAGGCGTCTGTCGCCCATCGCCAATCGCCCATCGCCCCGCGTCCCGCTCGCGCCGCCAGCCCGCGGCGACGTCTGCCATCCCGCGAGGCCCGCTGATCTGCCGTGGACTGGCCGCGACGACGCCGCGCCTGGCGGCCGCCCTCGGTTCGATCCCCGACGGCAACCCTTCTGTTTGCGCCGCTCGTTAACGTCCGCCCGGGTGTTTGCTCGGGCCGCCGCTAACCGCCGCCCGCTCGCGGACCCCAAAGTAAATAGATCTCCGGAATGCATTAAGGCAGAAGGATTGCGGCGGGAAGCGCACCGCGCGTAATCAAAGGTCGCTGATTAGAATTCGAAATCAGACACAGTTTTCTATCATGTGAACGAGTAAAAGGCAATGGGACATGCCACATGATCAATTCATTACACCTAACATCATTAATATTCATATCATGAAAATGTTATAACATCGAACCTATTATGATTGTACGTTTCGGACAGGAGATATTAACAATAATAATAATAATAAATAATAATAATAACAATAATAATAATAAATAGTACCATGGTGAACATGATATAAGAAGATTCATTCTATTTAATACTGCCTTCTCACGACTTTCATACAGTTCTTACAACGGGTAGGGTGAACTCTTAATGAATGCGAGATGGGTATACTGGAGCAGAAAAAAATTCCTTTTAACTCATGTAATGTATTCAACTATAAACTAAATGAGTTAGCAGATAGAGATGACTTCCGAATGCCGTTTCGTGTATTAATTCAGGCAAAAGATGAATGTAGACTGAGCATTAAAATCTGAATTTCATAGTTCCTCTTTCTTTGTAATCTTACCTTCACGAGACTTTCAGCAGAGATTTAAAAGTATTGTAGTGTTTGCCGATGTGAAGTTCAATTTTTTAAAAGATTGTTTACGGTTATGTTTTGTTCATTGGCAAAAACGTTACATTACAATTTTCCTTTTAATTCAATTGCATCGTATTTTCAAAAGTGTAACATGTTGGTTCAACGAAATGCTGTAATGCAACCAACGTCTTCTGAGCATTTAATTGTACGAACGAGAAAAGATATACAAAATATTTTGAAATTATGGTTTGTTTTATGTTGAAATGATCTGTACCTAAAAGAAATTGACTGTATGTACTCCAGAATTCTGAACATCACATAGTAAATGTCTTCATAGACCGTTTTTGTTTGGAGGTTTGAACCAAAGTTGTCTCACTGCCTCCGATCTCTCCCCTTTCTCCTTTTTTATATTCATGAGCCGCACTAGCGGATCTGTGTTTCGCACATGCGAGGCCTGGAAGAAAAATGAGAACCCACGACCTCAGCGCACACGACCCTCACAGTAAGTAGGAAGTCCCCTCTGCACTGGCACGGCTTCACACGCAAAAAGTGAAAAAGTCGCATGTGCAATGCATATTTGCATGACTGGCCAAGGAAAGACTTAATTTTTCTGTGGCTTCCAGGAAACTTGGCGCAAGCGTAATTTACAAGGTTAATGGCCTGTTATTTTAGTTTGACAAATAATTTGAAAATGAGCGGTTCTTCATAGATGGGCGCTGAAAGAAAAATAAATTTCGCTTCTGGACTTACTCGCTGACGCTTTTTCATCGAAGCCGCAAGCTTACTGAACGATGCTTAATGTCGGTTGTAAACTACGCAGGAAATATTAAGGATGCGTTTATCTCTCCTAGCAAGCCCGGTAAAATATACAGAGAATGCGCTTCTTCATATCCCATCTCTCTTCCGTAACGATCGAAGGGCAGATACGGGCCGTATCCTTTCCTCGGTTCGCGTAGCATCTCGCAAATGGAGATAAGACAGAGGGTTCACTAGTCCCACGATCTAGGCAGGAATTAGGAAGCGAGGCTACCGCTTGAAGGCCCCGTGATGGCAGGTTGACGACGTCGGAGGGGACGGTGATAGGAGCAACGGAGGACGGAATCGCAGCAGGAGTAATGGTGATCGTAATGTTCGGTAATGAAACAAGGAGGTTTAAAGAAAGAAAAAAAAAGGTCATGGATTGAAGAATGATCATTTTAATTTGAAGATTGAGGTTTAAATAAGGAATTTTGGATAGTTGTACTGATACCAATAAATGAAAAAACAACGCCGGAAATAAACTCCATATCTCACTAATCAGACCTACTATAGAAGGGAGCAACCAATTAAATTGGAACAGAAAGCTTTGGATGATGCGTCTTTCACGACGGCGCAGCGCGTTCTCGGCTTGTCAGAGATTTTCTGTCCTATTCGTCCTTCCTTCAATTAAAAATTGTCCTCTATGTTTTTCACAAGTGCAGGGTGCATCGCCAACTAATTCTGACTTCATCATACATTTTAATATACAGTATAAATATATTTCAAACAATTTATTACTGCTTTACATTTATCTATACTAGTAAATGGGTGGGAGCTTGTTGCATGCGTTATGTAATTATTTAGGGAGGTTGATGCGCGCGTTACAGGTGCGTTAAAATGGAGGGAGAGGGTTTTCAATATACTCCAAATTTGCGTTCCGTAATTAATGGATGGCCGCAGATCTTCTCTTGAGAGCAATTGCTACGTCAAAATGATGCCAACTGTTGTTAAAGAAGGAACAGTTTCTCCAGTTTCAAAGAAGGAACAGAGAGAAGGTGTAGAGATTAAAATCAGGGCTTGATTTCTGGCTGAACGCCACGGAACGGCGTTCCGGTACCTCGGGAATATTTACCAAATTATACTATTATAATTACATTATAATATATTATTTCTATTAAATTAATTTGTGGTGGGTTCCGGAGCCTAAAATTTTATAAATCAAGCACCGATTGTAATCAATTACAAATGTTCACACTTAAATGATATAATTGTCCAAGTTTGAACTCTTCAATCCCTACCCCTATTATGAGTGGATATTGAATGAATGAGTGAGGAACACCGCGGAATAGCGTTTCAGGACGGACAGACACTGGATAAGAGAGGGCGAAGAGTGAATTCCATGAGGGCGGACATCGCGGGGAGGAGGGCAACGAGTCGCTAGGCGGCGCAGTCGGGCCAGCGGGATGTCGAGTCAGGTGAGAGACTGGGCGAGGGCGGGCGGGGGTGTGGAGGAGGGGGCGGGCGGCGTCAGGTAGGAGGAAGCGGAGGCGGGGGTCACGCGAGCGCGCGGAAGACGCCGCCATTATGCAAATGGCGCCGCTAATGCACGGCGCCGCCACCTCCGCCGCCCGCCGCGCTCCCGCGCCTCCCACCCCACCGCCGCCTCTTTCCCCCAGTGGACTTCAACATTTCTCGATCCAATATCCCCTCTACAGTCTTCATTTAGGTTTGTTTTAAAACTACATCGTGAAATTAATCAGATCCGTCTGAAATTACTATAATAATTTTGTTCAATACAAACTATAATTCGTATACGAATTATTACTTAATGATGATTTTCTGATAAATACCAGAAATTATTAAATTATATTTTAGAGAATTGAATGAGAGAAATTACAAGAGGAAGTACCTAAATAATACTTTTTATTTTGTGTGACTTACTTAAAAAGTTAAGTAACAAGTAAAACAAAATGTGTTGTTTTTCTTTTAATCGTATAGGATTCGTTGTTTTGTTTCTACTTCGGCAGTGTACAAACCCGTTTTGACTTTGACGAGAAAAAGTTAAACTTAAGCAATATTACCCATATTTTAAATTAATAATCTCGCTATATTCTGTATAAACATCGGTTTGATGAGTTGTGTTTTGCTGGATGTAATGACAGCTTGCATACAAATACCAATGAGGTTTTGTATGTATATGAACATCTGGTGTAAGAAAAAACATGATATAATCATAGTCTACGTCCGAAGGTAGCTATTTGTACATTTTCCTTCATTATTTATTTTTGAGTGCTTCTTTTCACTCCGAATGACTAATTATTGCGACATAGTGCCCTTGTTATTATTGAGTTATTTGAAAAAGAATGATTCCATATTCACCAATTATTTCATTTCCAAATTCCAATAATCTCTTCAAAAAATTAATAATTTCTTCAGCATTACGACCCCACTTTTGTTGATTAACCATCTTCAATTAACTTAAATGGAATACAAGTACACCATTGTTTGATAATGCTAATTTCTGTGGAAATTGTACCCAAAGAGTATTTTATTACTTTTTGTTCTGGCTAATGAAATTATTGCAAAGCAAGACAACATTTTCAGTTGATTATTTGAGTTTTCTGAATCAACTTTGAATCACTCCAGTTTATTCATTTTGATACGCAATCAGGCTAAAAATACAACCATATTCAAGATTTATTTAACGTATGTAAATAATAATTGGGGAGATAAATTCTTAAGAATATTGGAGTCTCAGGAAGCAAATTGTGCGCTGCATGTGATTTTCCTGGTGTGGAACACTTGTACTAGCTGCGTTACGTTGCCCGGTCACAGGTCTGTCCAGGAAGTATCGCACCTCCACCTCCCCGCACACTCGCACATTATGTTAAAATCCCAGGAGGCCACTTCTCCCCCCTGCATCTTCTTCTTGCAGAAGACGATTAGCGTCGTATCTGATTGACAATTAGGCTCCCACATACGGCGCCACGCAACACGCTGGCTATTAGCATATAGTGACTTTATTATCAATATCGCGGGCAGCTAACTACAAGATCATTAGGAGCGGAGGGCTGCCTGCCGAGTGGCTCCGTTTTGCATAATTAATAAGCTAATGCCCGGTTTTTGCGCGAATTGCTCGTCGGCCAGTGGCAATTAGCGCGAGGGGCGGGGCGGGGACGAGGGGGCGGGGCGGGGGCGGGGATCGAGAAGGGGAGAAGAGGTCGTTGCCGGGGTGGGAAGGCAGAGCAGGGCAGGAAGGGGCGTGACACGTCGAGAGCCGTGAGGGGAAAAGGTGAGTATGGGACGAATAACGGAGGGATTCAATAGTTATTAAGTGGTGGGGTTTTTAATGATTCAGAATGGGTGAAAATCTAGAAATATTTTTTTGAGAAGAATTACCTGTATGGTTACTCAGAACTTTGTAGGAAATAGTATCTTGAAATACTGACATGACATTACACAGTAGAGCGAAGATCCAGAAAAAAACAAATTCCAGAAAAAATAGAGTCCAAAACATGGAATACACAAGTTTGCTGACGTTTCCCTCGTTTCATTTCGTTTAATGCAAATTATGACTTTTGTAAATATTAGAAGAATATTCTCGACCAAGAGGCGATGGCGCACGTGTCGACCAGGAGGCACGTCTCGACCAAGAGGCGATGGCGGTTGCGTAGAACTAATAGTACCGGTACTGTGTTGGGAATGTTGAAAAATTAGATGTATGATAGTGAACACATGGCTGGCTGGCATGGTGGAGCGTGCGGATGTCAGGGGATTACTCAGCGGAATGCAACTCCTACACCAGGTGGCGTCACGTCACTCAACAGACTCTTCCAAGGTGTTCGTTCGGCAGACAGACATCGTCTTTAAAGTACTTCTCGTCTTCCGCGGTGGGGATAATTCATAACTGAGGAAAATGCTTTGAATGTTTTAAAATGGCATTCGATAAGCATTTTATTTCCAAATTACGTGTTGAACTTCCAAATAAAATGCCCAAGTTTTCACTAGAAGATTCACGATCAAAATAATGGGATGATGCAATTTAGCCTTCGGGACAGTTTCATGGTTTCACGAGTTGTCCTCTAAAGTATTTCGAGTGACTATATAATTTTGAAAACATAAAGAAAAAATATGAAGTACAATTTAATTCCAGACAATATTGTCGCTGTTATGGTTAAATGTTTTATAGTTACATTTTCAAACCAGAAAACATTGACGAATTGTCGCCACAACACAAAAGTCTTGCATCATCCCCAAACTGCTACACGCACGTGTAACATTTGGGTGTGCTACGAATACTTGCTAATGCATATTGTAAAACTGCGCTATTTGAAACAGTGTTGTGTATTTGGAAAGTATTGTTAATGGAATCGTTGTGCATGCATTAAGTAAAAAAATCGATAAAGATATTCAAATGTAGGTGCTTAGTGTAATTTTTTGGTATCTGATGCTACCTCAGTTCTTTTTGCGCCAAAAGTTTCAACTATTTAAATAGTCTAAACGAACACGTTACACATGTTCAGCGAACTTAAAACGGTTAATCTTAACCATTCTTACCAGTCATGTCATAATCAAACGACGACTGTCAAGATATCTCCACGAGCGGTTGTCATGCTATTAGCTTACCCGCTCAATTATGTTATAGAGTTTCGACCCCACAGGATGCATATTCCCCAAACCTCCCGAAACCCTAGATGGTAATAGTTCCACGTAGACGCTGACTCATCGTCCTGTGGGTGGCCTCTTTCCAGCCTTTGTCGTCGTCTCAACCCCTCATCGCTAAGCTCAGATGTTTAGATTTGAACCTATTAATATACTGTTTATCCTACAAACATTCGTGCAAAATATCAATGTTTTTATCATTTAATTTCCTCAAAAGTAACAAATACAAATCGTCTATAACCTAAAAGATCTCTTTTTGTATTATTAGCCCTAAAATGGCCCATATTTTCTTGTTAGATAGAAATCTAAATTAGGTAACTGAGACTCATCTGATGACTCATTAGGTAACTGAAAATTATCTGCAATGCAAGTTCAAATATTCAGTGCAATACACCAACATTTTATTACACTTTGCAGCTGGCAAACTTGGATATCGAATCCTTGTGATCTTAAGAGAATCTCAGTCATGAAGTTTGGTTGTTACCGAAGAAATCTTGTGGAAATCCACAGAAGTTATCTTCCGCAATAACAATGTACTTCTAGGCAGCGGATTTCTATGATTTTGTATATTTTTGTGCGTTGCATCAGGGTATAGCTAAGTCAAATTTCGTGATATTTGGTTAGATTTGAATGCTATCTAGATTGATATGTTAGTGCAAACTTGACCGAGTTTTCCTGTTGATGCATATTTTGCACATTTTGTGAAAATAGAGACGTATCTCCAAAACGTTTAAACTTTTCGTACGATCTATTATTTGCGAGCGTCCATCGGTTACATAGAGCTCGTCATGGTTTGCGTTTTTTACTTTGTCGCCTTACGAAGGAACTTCATAAGAAGTGAAAGTTGTGTATTCGTACGCCGGAAAGCTGATATTTATTTCATCTAAAGATGATAAAATACTTGTGCAAACGTAGGAAATTTCTTGATAATTTTTTTTTAAACCAGACAGAAGAAATGGAACAAAACTTACAAAGTACTTCACTAAGGTGAATATTTACTTTAATTTTTTCTACCACGAAGTAAGGTAGATTACATGCTGTTTTCCCAAATATATATATTTTTTTATTCCAAGCACGTTTCTCCTGAATTTTAACAACCTTAATACAGGAAATGAAATTTTGTTAATTTTAATTGCATTTTAAAGTACGTACACAAAAATGTTTAGGTCATAAATGTATATTTTTAAAAGCATATTTCAAGATTTTTAAGGGCATGAAATTTCTCTCCCTAGTACTTACACTAAAGACATCTTACATTCTTGCATACATGTTTCGAATAATTTTATCTCATCAATCCCTAAGTAACGTGAATGAACCCTAATAATGTAAAAAGAGTCATTTATAATTTTAATGTGCGTGTGTGTGTGGGGGGGGCGGGGTTCGAATCTAACCTTGATTACATATTGTGCTATTTTAATTATGAAAGTGAATAAAATAACATGTATGTAGTTACTCTAAGGAATATAAATATAAAAATATTTGACTTTCCTGAATAATAAGTGCCTAAATTAATCGTTTTGCGATCAGTTTTAGATGCCAGAAACGTAACATTTCATGTCTAATGATTATAATTGCCTCATTTACTCATTTTGTAACATATTTTAAGTGACTGAAACACCACTTTTCATGCCTAATGGTGCCTAATTTCATAGTTTTGTTACCTATTTTAGGTGCCTAAATCCTCACTATTTCATGCGTCATATTCGGAGGTCTAGTGATGACAAAAATTTCTATCAAAATATTTTAAAACCTATAGAAAATTAAAACGTGTACCGAAAGTATCTATTTTTAAAAACTTTTAGACCTTAGAAATTCTGGGCTTACTCATCGCTATCTTTTGCTATCGGCCCTGTGCTCAAAGTGAACCCAGGTCTCTCGTCTGTCGCAGCTGCATCCGCCGCATGTGTGCAGCGTGTATTAACCACTTCGTTCACGTGCATGCAGAGTTCTACACAAGATGTCGGTGCTGTTTTATGCTGTCGTTCGTCGACCTACAGTGCACCGGTGTCATGTGCACTACAAGGCGGATGACAACCCCTGCGACAGGAACACAAGCCAGCTACTAATACGGAGTCAACGGTAAGCAAATAACATCGCTGTCGTTTGTGTCGTTTCTTTGATCTATACTTTAGTAGGCAAAAGAGTAATTGAACTGGAGGGAAAGAATCCTTCAAGGCAGGTGATGGACGGTCGTCCCTGGATTGATGCGACGACGGTGGCGAAATAAGGAATGAATGGTGTTGAAATGAATCCCATATGGTTATTAATTAAAAATGTCAAGGGTTGTTTGGAAATACAAACTTCCCAATGGAAATTTGAACTCGCACGGACCAGGGATATTTGGCGACTAGAAACTTTTTAATCTCAGATATCAGGACGAAGATAGTCGGCTGTTGTATCTGAAGACCATTGTTAATATTTTTTGTGGCAAAATTCGTTCCAGAACACTCAATTTGAAATCCCCGCTTAATAATTTCGTATTCGAAACAAGTCTACACGAATGTCAACAGCGTTCATTACTCATTTGCCTTTCCGGTGCAAATGAGAACCCTAACAGCTTCAAATATAGATTACTCTTTTTGACATCTTATTTATCCGAGACATATTTTGAGTGTGATATAAGGAACACGAAGTCGCAAAGCGCCTTTTTCAGTATCGCAGTGGTAAATTTAAATATTTGAATACGACCTAAATGAATAATACTGGATGACAAAGTGTAAATAAAATTATGCAAAATACACAAACAATTTTTACAGGAAAAAATGTAAACATTTCTTCTTCGTGAAGTCACAATTGTCTTCGTCATATTTTATTTTCTTTTGATGAACTTTTTCTGCGTAAAATTAACGTTCATTAAATTATTCATAAGCTATTAATCATTTCGATGGCCATTTACAAAATTCGCTTCGTCTCCTTAGTCACAGATTTTCTCTTCTCAGTTGAACATAATGTCCACATTTCTGCCCTTTTTATACAGATGGATATCAAAATAGTCCACTCTAATTTACTTACAACGGCTTTAACGCTGTGAGGAAATCTCACACTGACGCGGCTGGCGGAGTTTTCAACACGCGTGGCGACACGTGATGCTCCGCTGTTTACGTCGTGGAGCGACCACCTGGAACTACTAGCGTAAGAAGCTACCGCAAGAAATGCTGACGCCCCCGCGCGCTGACCCAATTCTTCAAGTTCAAATGTGAATGTTCTGGATGCGGTCAGGAAGTAGTAATGTGAGGCGTGGGGCATTTCCGAAATATCATCGAAGACAGGCTGGCATGGATTGTTGCCAAGATGAATATGAATGATGTTATCCTGTATGCAAGAGTTCTGTGCTTTTGCTCGGTGATGCAGGTAGCAAATTTTAATTAAGTACATCAAGGTATTTATTAGAAAACATGATGTATTGAAATGCGGCGCAAATGTGCAATTATTGCTGCCATGATCTTTCGTGCTATGAGTGCTTTCTGAGATTTAATTCATGACTTATTTATTAAGCATCTAATGACTGTGAGATTATTCTGTATTGCAATGTGTAAACATTGAAAGTTCAGGGTTCATAATAATTGAATATTACCAAGGAATCGCACATGAAGCGTTGCGTAGCCACATTGGCCCCAGTGAAATCTCGAGCGGTGTGTGGCTGACTGCAATTTTTATTTCTTAATACTGATCAATTAAATAATCTCTCTATCTCGCATCAATAAATAACCTTTTGTTAGCATCTGGGTGTCCTTATAGTTGAGAAGTGCTACCACACGGATGCCTCTCAGTCTGTAAACTGTCAGAGAGCACAATTTTCCCCACTTTTCGTTCAAAACTGCAACGAAGGTAATACAAGTGAGGATCGTATTATTTTGATATCTGTAAATTGATGTCAACCTCACGCAAGAGAACCTCAAAAAGTTTACTGGGGAACGCCCTCCTTCAACGAAACAAAACGTATACGCTGTTTCATTTTTCATACGTCATGTCCGGGTTCCCTGTAATTAGCAAACTCAAGAAGGCTCGACCATTGGTCAGACCATTAAATTGAAAAGCAAAGTAGGTTCACTCATCGCGAGCGCGTTCTTCCCCCCCCCCCCCTCCCAGTCTCCGGCAGGTGCCGCGGCGGAGGCCAGCACGAGATGCGCGGCCGCGTCGCGACGGCGCGGCGACGTCGCCGTCGGGTGAGGTTGCGCCGAGGGACAATTAGGTCGCGCTGGTCGTTATCCCGCTGATCATCGCGATCGTCGTTCTACTCCGCCTCCGCCCCGGAGGACGCCGTCGCAGCCGTCTTATTTTTTCCCCCCTCGCTTCGCCGCCCGCGATGCGTAATTGCGCGCGAGTGGACTGGTTCCGAGGCGCCCCGGCGGCCGAGCGACCGCCGCGACGCCCCGCGCCGCGCCGCGCGCCGCGTTTCTCCGCCCGCCCGCCCGCGAGGAATCTCGCAGCGGCTGGGCGGGAAAGAGTCTCTAGGATTTCGCGTCGTTTGGTGTACGGACAAAAGGTCCAATATTCGTTAGGTCTAATGAACAGGTCGTCTATTGCGAACCACGTCTAATGCGACATAAGGTCTACGTGAAAGACGATCTAATACCAAAAGAGGCCTACAATTAGACCTAGATACAGAGAGTAGCGCACTCAATGGGTTTGAGGGAGGAGAATCTCTGGACGGATGGGAGTGGAAGGTCTTTTTCACTTCCGTAACTTGCATATTTTCGACCGAAACGTCTAAACGTTCCAATGAGTCGCAATGTATCGTGCAATGTCGATGAATCATATTGGGAATAATTTAGACTAAAAAAAACTCTTAAATCTGAAGCAAAGACTGAAATAAACGCAGATATTCAATATTCTTAACTAAAATTTCAAAATTAATACATAAAATAGACATAGTACCAATTACAAATCGTCTTTCAGATTTAAAGAATTCAAATAATTATAGTTTTTTCCTTTCAGTGTTTTAGGCATTTACTCTATTTAATCAAACATACTGACATTTATGAGTAGTATTAACACGATCAGAATTAGATAGTTGGGAACCAATTTTGACATGAACTGTAATGTGTTTTGCAATTCTTGGACGTATGGGTAGGTATTTTTGTATCAAGTGTAATGAGGATCCAGTTTCCACAAATAATTAACAAAAATTGTCTTGATATGTTTTGGAAAAAATTAAGACTTTTTCTGCTTTTCACTCGATGGAAGAAATGTATAACTGTGCAATTGCCAATATAAGATAACAGTCCCGTTGTGTGTTCGAGAAAGTTAGATCAGACATTCCATTCTGTGACCATGACCCTAAGTATCGCTGAAAGTGAGGAAGCAACAGAAATTTTCAAAAAGAAATGTTGCTTTTTCTCAACACTACCTCCCAATCACAACGGCTTTCTTGGATTAAATTCCGGTACAGTTTATTTTCCAAGCATTAAAAATCCCAGAAACTTGGATAACAACCGACCCATCATGCGTAGCGCACCAGCGACGCAGTCAGTCAACCGAGTCAATTCTCTCCACCCATTTCGCCTCCGCGCCGTGTAACCCCCTCCCTGGGTATCATGTTCAAGTTGGTGAACAATATCTCAGCACGTACTGTGAGGAGTGTGGGCGTGCAACGGCTGTATCGTGGCGAGTGGCACGGCCTGGCGCGACGCGGCGTGGGGGGCATGGCGAGGTGTGGCATGGCGGGGCGTGGCGGGGCATGCCATGGCATGACGGGGAATGGGGCGGGGGGACGCGGCGTGGTCGGGTCTGCTTCGGAACCTGTCCCGCAGGGAATTGCGCGCACTGAGGGCCTAGTCAGCGCAGTGGAATTACTCATTAAGATTTCTAATATTCTGATACGTGCAAAATGCGCGCTTGCAACTGCAAAACAATTAATAGAACGTTCCTCTAAAAAGAAGGACGTCGACTTGAACGATAATTACGAGCTGAAAGGTATGTGTTAAGAATTGTAAGAACCGCGAACGTTCAATCGTGCAGAAATTCTAAGAATGTATATGGAATTAGTGGGGTGTCGTTGGGACTTGTTTCAAAAAACAACAACAAAACTCTGTAGAAGTAACCAGCGTTTTATATCATTTTTATTCTCGCTGAACCTAGTCGGTGTCGTTTTTCTAATTATGTAATTCAGTTCACCTAGTATACAATTGCTTATAAATGCAAATATCGTTCGTTAATAATGAATAGAAAGTGTTTCTTATGTACTATTTCGGGGGAGAAGTAGTTGCTCGATTAAGAATTCAGATCTACAGACGAAATGCGTTTGAGTTAGAAATACATTTCGTTGTTAAAAAAATCTGGACAATACCGGTAGTAGAAGCTGCGTTCCGAGGAATAGAACAAGAAGAGCAGTAGTTCTCCCGCGTAATGGCTCTTCCACTTACTCTGGGAACATAGTAATGGCCGCGGCCTCTACCGTTGCCCATAAAACGCGCACGCAGATGCACGCACTAAAACCAGCGTCGACTGCTCGGGGGGGGGGGAGGGGGGCACCGCTCGGCGACCAGCGGCGTCGCCTGACAAGGCATCCCGCTAACACTGGGACAGATTTGCCCCCGATTGACTCGACATTGTCTTCATTTTAAGAGCCCTGTCCTACTCCGCCGCTCCACTCATTTTGGAAGAATAGAAACAGGTGCATTGTTGAATTTTCTCACTTACTGCGTTTAATCTGCCTTTGAGCTGTCTTCGTTACTGGTTGGAGACGACCTAGTAGCAGGAGCGGATCCAGCCGATAATTTGGGGGGGGGGCAGGGGCGTCAAAGATTTTTGTTAAATAATACACATTTGTTAATATATTGTATATTGTTTTTGTAGCGTAAATATGATAGTATACAATGTTTTAATAATTACATAATTGTAATATAAATAAACATTTAAATCAATTTTGCCAAATAAAGGAAAGTAACAAAAGAATCCTCAACTGCCTAGTAGTACAGGAAACTATTGACTGGCTTTACTGGGCTTCTATGGAATGAACGGATGTTAAGATTATTTTATGGGATATGTGGAGTTTGCTGAATTTACGCTATGTCGGTAAGATTTCCCTGGAGAAAAGTAAAAAATTCAATTAGTTCAGATGTAAACTAAGCAATTGCCACGACGATCAATAGATTTTTGAAAATCATGCTCAGATCTAGATAAAATACTACTATTTTAGCAAGAGATAAGAAAACCACTCAAAGAAAATTTGAGGCGGATAATAGAGAAGATTTTATCTTTGAAATGAGTGTTCATCTGCATAATATATACAAAAATGGGGTATAATTTATAACACAGTTTCTCTCAGATTAAGTTATATTTCATTTATTCATCCGAGCGCTTGAGCATCCATAATCAATTGACGTCCACCAAGCAAAACCGGAAATTTTGGGATGTAAATTTCTTGATTATTCACCTCGATGTTTTAAAAATCGATCAAGGAAATGGGATATCAATTCCTTAAAATGGTGGAACGAAATGTGTTTTACGGTGCTATTACGGAGGAATTGCAATTACTTTGCGAACCCTGCAAAACTATAACGTACCTAAAACGAACATCCTGTGCGAGGTAATACTTATCTTCGAACATTCTTTCTGTTCTCTTCAGTGTTACAATAAATGATGCCTGGTCGTTATTCTAACGAACAAGTTGCGACTCATTATTACAACTCTTGAAACACGGGAAGTGCGTTAGTGAAATCTAACCTACAACTTCTTCGCATAGTGAAGACAAAAAACTGTATACAATGCTTTTAAACTTCAACTTTCCTGACAGAGAAAGAAGTAACATTTGAGAAAAAAAAACTCAAAAATTTCAACTTCACATAATATGCAAATTTTCAAGTCTGCGCGTTTAAACCGTAGCCCCGAACCCCAACCAAGTTGCCGTACACATGTTTGAAACACAAGCTTCCAAATAACTGCGAACACCGGCGCCTGTGTGCCCCTACATTAAGGAGCTCCGGCCATAACTCACGCGCGTGAGCGGCGTGGCGTGGCGTGGCGTGGCGTGGCGTGGCGTGGCGTGGCGCGGCGCGGCGCGGCGCGGCGCGGTGTGACCGGCGCGGGGCGCACGGCCCGCGTGTCGCGACAGGCGGCTCGGAACGCGGAACGGCGCGGGCGACGAAGACAACGTAAACTTTCAGTCGCGTCCGCGTTTGTCCCCGCATCCCCGCGCCGGGCGGCGTACAGCGGCAGGGTGGCACAGTCGCACGGCGACGGGGGGGGGGAGGAGACAACGCCGCATTATTCGAACGGGCCCCACGCCGCCCGCGGCTCTCACAGACGCCCGCGCACGCCCACCAGAGACCGGAACTCGCAACTATAAATACGGAGCACAACACCCAGCCTCTTGCGCTGGTTCCCTTCGCGCGACAATGCAATGAACCGCGGACTCCCCCCCCCTCCGGTGTCCTCCACCGGCTGTGCACCAGCACGCGCGGAGAGCAGGCGGCCCGTCGCCGATACACGCGACTAAGTAATGCTTTATGCGAGGAGAAACAATTGTCCGTTACCCGTGAATGAGGCGTTCAAATTTGCGTACCGGCGGCCGTGCCGGAAGAGTACCCTTCTCCGGCGGCGGACTTGTCTCCTGAGTTGGAGCTCTATGGGGAATCTGGTTTCCACTGTTTGTGTACTCTCGCAACGAAATGCAGTTTTCTTGCACCAGACGTTAAGAGCTGGAAACAACAATGTGGAGTACTACGTTTGAAAGAAAAGATTGTTTCATTACTTTACAACAGAGTAGTCTAAAAGTAGGGTAATGCTTCTTAATATCAAAGCAGTCTTCGCTACATAGAATTATTCAATTATTAAACAAAAAGTTTTCAAGATTTTCAGAACAGAATAATATTACAAGTTAACACATGTTCAGAAAAAAGCCACGCCCCCCATTCAGTGAAAAGTAAACTGCTAAAAATCATTAAACCCAAAGAAGGACGTGTCATTTTTGGAGGGTTCTCGAAAAGTAGTAGAAAATCTATAGTAAAAAAAAATCAACAATACATTTAAATGACATGAAAGTATCCTGAAGTAACTAATGTCTCTAAAGGAACTTATGGTCTCTTTTATGCGGCTTTGATGCGATGGTGAGACCATTTGGGGGTAAATACCAGAATTCGAAAGGTCAGAACGTGTTAGGATGTAGGTTTTGTAATGAAGGCCTTCGGCCTAGCCGTTTGCTTGAAGGCCTTCGGCCTAGCCGTAAAAAAAGTTATTTAATTTAGATGTGTAATAAGTTCCTACTCTCGGCAAATTTTTCGAATGGAGGGAACGGGGCTGCAAAACTTTGCGAAAGTAAGCGGTACCAGTCGCGAGCAGCCAGAGGCGCAGGCGTTTCGATAAGAGTGTTGTCTGAGCGTCGCGAAGTTCACGGGCCGCGCGCGCGCCAGCGGCGGGTGCACATTTGCGCGTCGCGCGTAAGCCCCGAAGTCGGCAGGCAGCGCTGCCTGCGCGCAAGCAAATACACAAACAGTGCGAACGATGCGTAAACACCTCCTCTGGCGGCGGCGGCGGGGGCGGCAGAGGCGGCTTGCGTAATGTCCCAAAACGTATCGCGCGTCGCCGTTGCCTGCCGCCCCTCCGCCCGCGCTCGCTCATCTCGGCGAATACGAGACGAGGTCCTTAACGAATCGCCCGCCCTTCGTTATCTGCGTTGCCTCCGCCGTGTTGCAAATGCAGCTGTTCGCGGACCGGGAAGGGCTGCTCCCTCGCACGGGATGGAATGGAAACATTTGTGAATATCAGGTTCGAGGTGCTACGTGCGGTTGTATTCACGATCTGGCGTTTGAAAACTCAAGGCTTTTTATAACGTCTTTCTCTAAAAAGAGTATTTCACATACCGTTAGAATTTCAGAATAAGTATAATTCCATCCATATCTCTGGGAAGTAACTTTATGAACTGTACATGGGAATTACAATATATGGAATATCTTTTCGATATATTTGCTCTTTACAACGTTAAAAATTAGTTGGTGTATTACTTGTGAGGAGGACTTGTACAGGTTAACACTTCTATTTGCTAATTCAATTAAGGCGTGCGACAAAGTAGCATTATTCACAAAAGGGTAATGACGCTGGATGAAAACCATTAACGCCCGCAAAGGTTTATACAGAAGCCGAACTCCATAGTCGACTGGGATTAGAAATCTTCCAAATTCTGTTGTAATTTAACGAAATTATCACCGGACACCATGGCAGTTCCAGGGTTACTACAAGTATTATTTGTGATACTTAGTTGCAAAATGGAAATGAATTTTTTTTCTCAAAGGGAAAACGGCAGAAGGAAACGGATACCACCTAATATGTAAATGTCTCCATCCTATTGCGGAATAGTTTAAGGAAAAGTCAGATGTAAACAGCAACCAGTTCTACGCAGTTTCAGATACATGTGTTCTGGAAAAAGTTAAATTTGGGATCATCGATAAGATAAAGAAATTAAAAGGAATGTAACGTTTCACGTGGAGACGCTAGGGAGGGTACGCCGGACGTGCGGGGCGAAAGCTCGAACAAATAAAAAAAATTGAAATGCGCATCGATGTGCATTTTTTCCAACTCGAGTTTGACTTTGTGTTCACTATTGTAGTCCTATTGTTTTTTATCGTATTATTTTATAGAAAATTTCCTTTGCTTGCACCATTCTATATAATCCAACAACAAATGGAGCGGGAAAGGCGTAGGGGACAACAAGGGCGGTGCGGGCAGAAGCGTATCTAAGGTATGGCAGATATGGCACGTGCCACTCGCAAGGGGGCGCTATTTAGAATATATACGCTAAAACAAATAACAAAACCCCAATTTTTAAGTATCCTGACAGAGGCGCTAGTTTTATGTTTGCCATGGGCGCCTGTATACCTAGGTACCCCTCTGGGTGCGGCAAGTGAGACGAACTCCGGTCGGAGAGGACCACGAAGACTGCGAGGGCGGGTGGAGGGGACGAGGGTCAGGGGGATGATCGGGAGAGAAGACTGGGAGAGCGGGCAGACGGGAAAGGCGGCGAAGGCGGGGAGCGGAGTGGAGTGCAACGAAGACGAAAAAAGTGGGGAGTTCGTGAGAGGAGCATGGAGGATGGGGTGGGCGCCAAAGGGGGTGGGGGGGCGCGCCGGCGGTCCGAGCGCCAGCGGTGGCGCGCGCCCAAACTGCGGGGGCGGGCGCTGGTAGTTCGGGCGGCTGTCGCGCGATGGCGGGTCGCGGCCGGGCAGGCGCAGCGGCGCGCCCTCTGTCCTCCGCGCCCCTCGCCGCCCTCCGTCCTCTCGCCGGGGCGGGCCGGCCGGGCCGGGCCGACGTAATTGGTAGGTGCGGGCGCAGACTTACAGCGAAATCCGACCGCGACGAGCGCTTCGCATTGAGTAGGCCGTTTTTTAGTCGCATTGCCACACGGGAGATTAACGTTGAAACGCTCCCGCGCGGGCGGCGAAACGGTTTATTTCGAGCACCAATTTGGCACAGAGAGAATTCAGGAGCAAAAATTAATTGAGCTCTTTACTCGCGTAAAATCTCGACCATCCTCAGGGTTTTATTCCACGCTGTCATTTCGTTCTTGCGTTTTAATAACATGTGCTATGTACACCAAGTTGTGCCTTTTTTTTCATATGGCTTAGCAAGGGGTTTCAGTTGATGTTTCTTTCCTAGTATGTTATTAAATCGTGTTACACAGTACACTGAAGTTACTATGTATAATCCTGACATGACAACTTATTTGTTTAGTGTTAACTGCAATACATAAATCTTACTCTTCACTAATTATTCAGCATTTAGCAGATACCTAAGCTACGTGCGAACTGAAGTAGATACTTAAAAAATTGATGAACAAGCGATAATAAAATCAGTCATAAACGCATCATCCTTTAAAAATAGAAATCAAACCTTCAAGTACTTGAAGACTAGAAATCATTCCTTAGAGGATATAATTTTTCATCTATACATTCTAGTCCTGTTAATAGCTTGAATATTACTACTCGTAGCAAACTGACATCAAAAACGCAAAACCAATATTTTGGAGGAGCGATAGCAAAGGAGTCAAGTCTGTTCGCCTGATTCACCGCCATTAAGCCCTCCGCTCTTGGTTCTTGGGGTGCTGGTCATTGGTGTAACGAATTCAGAATTTACCTCACGCAGCGTCGGCGCCCGTGCCACCCTCCGCACCTTTCGCTGTCGTCGACTGAGCCGTTTAGCGTCCCACGTGGACCAACGCACGGCGGAGAGTTATGGAGAAGGCGAAAGTGTTTAAACAAAAAACCAATTAGCGGGGCGGGCCCATTAATTAGTAGGGCTGCTGCCCCCCCAGGGATAGGTCCTTGCCGTGACGTAGCACTCTGAATGGGGTTTCTCGCCGGCCCGGGCCGCGCCGCAGGCGTGGGATGGGTGTGGGAGCTGGGCACGCGCGGTTCCTTCCCGCACAGCCCGGGCTGATCGCTTAGTTTACGTGGCGGCACTGGAGGTGAAAAGGATTCTTGTTCGGTCTGAGCTTCGGGATTGACAACTCTCAGCCAATACAACTAATATAATCGTATTGTGTAATGATTTTAAACATTCTGATACGTGCATACTATGTGTATACTCAGTTTCTGTATTCTCCTGTATTTTGACAAATTTGTATGTCCTTCTGAAGGTTGCTTTATTTGCGAATCTACTGAAGTGAAATACTGTAATGTATTACTTTAAATGTTTATAATTCCACAGATTATGTTACTGGTTCCCAGAATTTTCCTAAATGACCTGTAAAAGTCATTAGTTCAGTGAATCCATGCTATTGGTGGCCATAAGAAACATTTCTTGTATACGCTACTTATCCGAATGTGCATTATTCAATTATGAAAGCCGTTATGCGAGATTTTTGTTAACATTTCGCAGAAATTTAAATCAAATTGAGTTAAGATTTCACTGAAAAATAACTGAAAAGGTTGGGAGTTTGAAATTCACGAAACATCACTTCACATACTACATACTCATTTACTTCACAATACGATATACGGTGCATCTTCATTGATGATAAAGTATTCTTCGACTAGGTTTCTATTGGCCAGAAAATTTCTTGTTTAGAAATGATTATTTAAAAGATATCGGAAGTAAGATACACTCCTCTGTGAAGACTATAGGCCATTATTGGCATGATGTAATGATCCATATTACATTCATGAAAAGCTATCTAGCCAATCTTCCAAGAGCCAAAGAGCTTTATTGAACATTTCATTGTAGTGACATCAGAATACTATAGAAATAATGTCATGCAATTAAACATTTACTGCTTAACAATCTCAAATGTAATAGTCTCTTAATGTCTCGAAGCGGGGTAACGTGGAGACGCGCGTTAGCTTCAAACTGTAATAGCTTCGATGTCCATACACTTATGCCGAAAAATCAGGACTTCTCAAATTACCCAGAGTGAAAGATTTTGTTACTGCAAAACTGATTGTGCAAAGCACTTCACCAAACCGTACCTCACCTTTTTTCGTGTGGTTCGCATCGTGCCGGGTTCGTCTAACTGGAAATGCTTTCGGGTCCACTGGACAACAGATGTATCAAAACAAACGATGCGTCTCGCGAGAAACATAAACATGTCGGGCCGAACTTGGATTGAAAATTTTTCGGATAACGAACACAGAAACCGCATCTCCACGTTGTGCATCTCACATATAGGCGCCGGTCTCGTGCGGACCGACGAGAAATTAATAACCCGTAGCCTCGACATAAATTCGAGTTCCTTTCAACAAAGAAATTAAGCCAAATGATGGATACTCGTTGGGAAGCGAAGAGGGGGGAACCAGTTAGGCGCGGCAAAAGCGCCGACTTAAAAGAGAACGAGACGAAAAACGCAGGGAAGGGGACGAAATGAGGACGGGCAGCGCCCGGGACGAAGACGAGGTGGAGACGAGGCGAAACCGGGCCGGGTGATGGCTCTGAGGTGCGGTTGCCTGTTTTTTACTAAAAGTCGGGAGGCGGCAGAACATCATTTGTCAAGACGACAGGTCTGCTGCAGGTACGCCCGACCGCGGACGCGCCCCCGCTACCTGCGCAGGTCGCTGGCCCGCCCCGCCTCGCCCCACCCCGCCCCGTCCTAGCACCGCCCGCAGGGGCGATTATGCGCCCCCCGGGCGTCCCGGGTGCAAAGGGTTGCGTTTGGCCTGCGACAGGTGCGGCGCCGCCTCTCCCCCGGGCGAAGGGGCTCTCCAAGCCGGAAGGGAGCGCGGATGAAGGAAGGTACACCAGCCCTCCCCCCGCCACGAGCCGGTTAATTCGCGCGAGGGTGAAGACCCCGTTCCTAAACCCACGTTTGCAGACAAAAAGGAAGGTAGAAGGAGACAGGACAACGCTTGGCGTTAAAAGAGCGAAAAAGCAGTGCGAAAAAAGAGCGAGACAAGATTTCTGTGTGGGTGGGCGACGAAGATAGGAATTCCGTTCCAGCGCTCTGGCACAAATTGGGACAAATCGTGAAACCGATGTCCTCAACATGTCTCCTTTTACGATCTTTTTGGCGATTTCGAACCTAATTGACAGATCTGAAGAATCATGTAAATTATCACAGCAGGAAGATCAAAATCTATGAACTGGTTCGAACATAATCTTCGCCACTTGTGAAATGACGTGCTGAAATTGGGAGCTTCGGATAAATTCTGAAACATCTAATGCAAAATTTCAACGGACCAGGTTCAATTAATTAATTTCATTATTTTATAGACAAGATCGATCTTTTGAACCTGTTTAAACTTGTACATCGTAATACCGCGAGTAAAAATATTGACTCACAGAAATGTTCAACATAGTGAATTTACCAAAATGCAAACTTTTATATTTAAACGATGAAATTACATTTGGTTTCAATACTTTGGTTCCTCAATAATATATGAATCGGTATCCGTTTTTTTAAGTGCGTTTTGAGATTCAAACACTAAACAAGATCCGGTATCTAACCGAATACAAATGTTCCTGTTTTACAAAGAATAACCTTTAGGTTTGGTGGGTTTTGTAATACTCAGGTTTTAAGGTACAGAGAAATAAAATTAGTGCAATAGTGATGTGCGTAGTTATTCATGTGTAATGAACTCTATTTATACACAATGCCCTAACCTTGTAGCACCGATTTCTGTACATGCCAATTCACTTAGTACCTATTCAGCCAAATAAACATTACACCTATACAATAGTGCACCACCAACTAGGTCTAGGCCACAATTCACGCGGGCATCGGCAAATCAACACATCACTAGTTGAGAATTGTCATCTCTCGTCCAATTCCCACTAGCACCGAAGTATTTCTCTCGAAAGTACGGAACGTTGACAATTCAACATTTCACTTGACAAGAACTGACATCTCTAACTAATTGAAATCGTGAATATCATTTTATTTGACGGTACCGGAAAGAACCGTGACGCACGCCACGAAGGCAGCTCGCCCGGCCGATGCCGCTCATTCATCGCGAACTCTCCCTCCCATTGAGCGCGCACTGGGCGCGAACACGCGTCCGCGGCGGCGGGCGCCGGCGGCGTCGTCCGCGGCGCGCGCATCCCGACTCCGCACTGCCTCGCGGCGTCGCGACGCCCGCCGACGCCCCAGCGCCCGCCTCCGCCGCCGGCACCGCGGACGACGCATCATACTTGTAAATGACGCGATACCATCTGAGAGAGACCTAAAGCGTAATTGCCACGGCGGGGTTGCTCCGCGGGTCGGAGCAGCCTTGAAGCGGCGTTTCCTGAATTTCATAAACCTGCCCGGTTTCCCTGGGGGGCGTTCCCGCACGCACTGACGTCCGGAAGGGAAGAGTAGGGGAGGGAAGGGAAGGTTGAAAAAGGCAAAATACTCTTTAAGCAAAATTTTCTTTCAATTGACGTGTAGGTGTACTTCTCTTTTAGCACTGTATATGTAAAAGACCTTTTTCAACTGCACGGTTTGAAATTTGACTAGATATTTTTACAAATCATTAGAATAGGCATTTTCAGTCACAAATAGTAACGATCAGGGTTTGGTTTCTGGCGGAACGGCGTTCCGGTACCTCGGAAATAACTATAAAATTATATTATAAATATACAACTATTTTTATTAAATTAATAATTAATTTGGGGTGCGTTCCGGGACCTAAAATTTTATAACTCAAGCACTGGTAACAATATTTATTCAATATTTAACAATTTTTTATAGATCTTTTGGAAGATGGTTCTTGATGATGACTTCTAATATTTAATTTGGACTTAATCGCGCCTTCCTAATAATTTATTGAAACTGTTTCTATTGGATAGTACAGTAACAAGTTTATGGTATTATTCTGAACTATTCAGTTTTAAAATGGGAATATTTACATCTTATAACCACCAGAAGTATTGCAGCAATATTTTTAACTTTACTGGAATTAATGAAACTTTTGTTATGGGTATCCTAATGAAGGAATACAATGTTTCAGTCCCACGTTCACCAACTTTCATGACGTGGATCTGCGCATTTCCATAGGATGTAACGATTGGCTCATGGAGCTGTGAGAACCGCGAGCTTGTCGCCAGTCGGTTTCGTGGTCGTGATCGATCACCGAACCGGTTCCTTAAACGTTCCGTTTTTTTGCTCCGTGTTTCCACGTGGCTTTTTTTCGACTGGGCGGAGAAGGCTAATGGTTGACGCTGCGGAACTCTCCGACGATGGGAGGAGAGTTCTGGCGTAGGCGAATTTCTCGCAGCCTCAACCACTTCGATCATTATGATTAACTGTTGGCACTGAACTTGTTTGCGTTCCCTCGCTTAGGAGGGTGCGATTCCATATGATTACAGCTTGAGGATAGCTGGCCGTAGGCAAAATTTGCACCGACGACATCACACCATTTATCCACAATAACTCTCATACTTAAAATTATTTTACGATGCATTTGCGTCACATAGTTAATAAGTAATATATTCAACGCTTGAAAAATTGAAATGAACGAATTAATTTACCTCGAAGAAAAGCTGTTAACGGGATCAATCATAAGCATACGTCCCTATGTTGGCGGCCCCTGTCCGTGACCACTATTCGTCAACCCGCACGACTTGAACTCTCAGGGCGAGGCAGCCCTTAAGACTTCGTTGCAAGTCACATTTCATAATTTGTTTTTACTTCGAAAAAACTTGCTACATAGAATCTAATGCAGACGTCATGGATTGTTTCTACTGCAATATACGAGCAAATCAGCGTTTCTAGGCGTAATTTTCAAACATTGACTTGCAGATTATGTGAACCATTTTTCTCTGATTGATATAATTGCCTCACAAGTACACGGTTAAGCTGTCAGTTATATTTCAGTTTCAGAGATTATTGGAAAATGGGAACTCCACTGTCATCTTTGTTGCACTAAAATGCACTGGATTATTGACAAACAATTCTTGCCATGTGCCCCGGCGTTGACACGTGCTTTCGACGATCCACTTCAAGAACACCAAAAAAAACCACACTCCACACATCTGACAACACCACGCACTGACGGTGTCTGCGCCGCCTTGCACCTACCTTCACACGTGAACTGGCCGTAGTGCTTCCCCGAAGACTTGTCCCCGCACACGATGCACTCGATGTTCTGGTTCTTATCCGCCCCCTGGCCGCTGCCCCCCGACTGCGTGCTGTTGGCTTGCGAGCCGGGGGTGGAACTTTGCTGCAGGTCCGCGCGCCCGCCGCCCCCGCCCCCGCCTCCGCCACCGGAGCCGGGGGTGGCGATGCCGCCGCCGGGCGCACTCGCCGCCGCCCCCGGGGGCAGGTCGTCGGGGGCGGCGAGGCCCGCCGCCGCCGCGGCTGCCGCCGCCGCCGCCACCGACGCGGCGTGGTGCACGCCCGGGCTGGGCACCCCCGCCGCCGCCCCCGGGGGCAGCACGGAGCCCACCCCCGGCGGCTCGCGCCAGGCGCCCGGCGGCGGCGCCACGAGCGCCATGCTGCGCGAGAAGCCGAGCTCCAACGTGGTGGCGACTTCGGGGGCCTGGCTGCGGGAGCCCACGAAGAACCCCGTGGTCGTAGGGGGGTAAAGCACCGCCAGGGCGCCCCCGTGAGGAAGAATAATGGTCAGTTCGTGGGGCGGAGGAGGGCTCCGCCGCCGCTGCCGCCTACGTCGCTGGTACGCACACGCGGAAGGCTCCGCTCACACACGCGACGCACTGCACCACGCGCGCGGCACTCGCGCACTCGGGGCACGGGCGGTTTACCCGCGCGGCATCCCCAGTCCTGTGCCTGCCGGCCGGCGCGGCTGGCCCTCGCTCGTCCGCTGGCAGAGCTGCTGCTTGCGTCCGTTCGCGCGTCGCCTCCACGTTCTCTCTCTCTTTCACTCGCGGTTCGCTCGCAGTCGCTCGCTCGCTCTCTCTCCCTCTCGACGCTGCGTCGCGTCGCCGCAACCGTGGAGGGACGCCGCCTGCTGCTCGCCTGCCCGAGCCCCGCGCGCGACTGTGGGCCCCCTGACCCCCGACACCGAGCCGTGCCCCGCCACGGGGTCTGCCCCCTCCAGCGCGGCCTCGGCGCGCCCCCACCCGGCGGCGCCGGGTGTTGCCATGGCGACGCGCCATGGGCCCCCCTCCGGTCCACAGGCCCCGACTCGGCTGTGATTGGCCCCTCGGTGTCGGCCGCGGTCGCGGCGGAGGCGGCGGCGGTGGCGGCGACGGCGGCGGAGGCGGCGGCGGCGGTGGCCCCCTCCCGCGCTCTGCGACTTGACCGGAGCTTTATTTTCGCGGCGCGGGGCGGCGTCGGCGATGACGTGGGCGGCGTGGGGCGGCGGAGGCGGCGTCGGCGTCGCGGGCGCCCCTCGGCGCGGCCCGGCGGCGGGGGCGGGCGCGGCGCCGGGGTCGGAGGGCGCATGCCGGGTTAGGGGTCAGGCGCACGGGCGCCGCCGGCCGCCGGCGCTCCGCCAATCCGCGGCCGCGCCGCCGCGAAAAATGGGCAGGGCCGCGCGGCGGGGGGGCGCGGGGGCGGGACCGCCGTGACCCGGCGCCGCGGCCCCATCACCCGGCGCCGCGCGCGGTCGCAGGCGGCGGCGGCCGCAACGCGACGAGCCGCGCCGCCCAGGGGCTTCTGGAGAGCGGGCCACGTCGCCGCTGGGGTGAGGGATGCCCGCACGCGCCTCGCTCCTCTCGCTGCACTTGACAGCCCTGCAACGGTTTTGCCCCCGTGGGGGAACGCGTAATCCTCAGAGCTGGGGTTTGTTGAATGTGGTGCCAATACTTGATCTACGAGTTGTATATGGTCCAATATATATTTCAGACAGTCAATTTCGTAAAAAACAAAAAAATAATCATTACTTAATTTCTTTATTGCACAACGTTTCAGGAACTAATTCTAATCCCATCATCATGTACTATGAATACAAATTCATTTATATCATTATATAAATCAATCAATTTTCGAAATCCGTAAAAGGATGGTGGTGCTCATTTCTATATTTATAATTTTCCTTTCCTTATATTTATGCAATGATTCTCTTTATAACATGTATAATTTAGACACTACACCAGGTATGAGAATTTTGTTGTGAATTTTTTTGTTACTTTCATTACTATACATGAATTAAACTATAGGTTGCTAAAAGTAAGTTTACGAAAGAAGAATGAAAGAGAGTATGAGAGTTCCATCTAGAATATTTCCATAATGTTATTATTAAGTTTCTCGTATTAAATACAGTAAATTGTATTCATATTGAATTATGAGACAGTCATAACATAAGGAGACTTGATTTACCATCATATTGGAAAAATCATCTACATGTAACTAATTTTAAAACTTTAAGAATGTACGATGAAACCACCTTTGGTTGGTGCTGGATAGGAACAACAGCTTTTTAATTGCATTTCCAGAATTTACTGTTGGCTCTTAAATCCGCTTCGTTGTTACATCATTTTAAACGTGTGGGAATACGCCCTGGGCTTTGTACATTTATTTTTACTAGCAGATTTTTGCAAATGGTGATGAGTTCCTATATTTGTGAATTGATGTCGATAACTTGTTGATTCTTAATTTGTTCCATGTTAAATTGGTTATATGTATTATTGCGTAACCGATAGCTTCTTTGTATGGCTTAATTGTTTTTCACTAAGTAATTAAATTAATATTTTACGTGGGGAAGCTAATGTTATTTTAACACGTAATGAGTGATGCTATGAAATAAGCCACAGCACTTAAAGTCTCCCACACTTCCTACAAATGTAAGAAGGCGTCTGTTGGGTAACTATAGTTATAATGAGGGTATACATGAGATAACTATCAGACTATTCAGGTAATTTCACGAGTAGCACGCATGTTTTGCTTGTATGCCCGTTGCATTCATTATATTCTCTTTGTTCCTTTGTTTTGTTGAAAACGAAGTAGTATTGTAATGTAGCTTCTTGTACGATTATGAAGATGATTATGTATTAGTAATGATAGATTATATTTGTTGCAACGCTGAATCAGCTAAAAATAATGAGCAAGATGTTTTCAAGACATTAAAATGGGGATAATAACAGAACTACCATCATTCATTATTGCATCTGAAGCGGAATTTACAAAATGAACAAATATTTGCAATAATCAAATAACGATTGATTATGTTGAATGACCAATACTGAAATTGATGTGTTACTTTTAAATCTTGTGGGTGTTACTTCAAAATAAAACAAAATTATTAGAGTACATGTTTCCTATATGTACAACAACGTAATAGTTGGGACTTGCAAGAAAAATAGAAGTTTTAGAAATCATAAGAAAACGCCGTTTTTTTTAGTATGTTAATTCAAAACCAAGTAGATGGAATTCTGCTAAGTTTGAAAAAAATATGAACAAGTGCTGTTACTATAATAAGCTCACGCATTACGTTGATTTAAAGAAAACTTTTTTTTGTTGTGAATTTTTCATGACATGACGCCTTCCTTTTTTTTCACTTTAATGTTTTCATTTTCCAAAACGTTAAAACTGCATTTTGTTACTCTTCCGGTCCTAAAATGAATCTCTGTCCTGTGGATTAACGTTGGATGGCCCTACTGCTTACGACTTAAGACATATACATCTGCACCTTCATGTGTTTGAACATCTACATCTCCTTCATGCAGGCAAAAATTCTCTGTAAAATGCATCGCTTGAGTCATCACGTGCGTGTTCCGTCTTCATTGCCGTCGCGTGGCTTACGCAGGTTTATTTGTCGAGGACAGGACTATAAATTGCGTGTGAGGTTTCGAGCGACCCTGAAAGCCGGTTACTGCACGAACCTTGCGCATTAGAACAAAAGGGGCGGTTGGGTGTACAGAGAAAATAAAAAAGAAAAATATTAGGTTATTAATTTCACTGAAATACCAGTATAGCTCGTAAGTAAAAAGAGAAGAGATGACATTGAAGGAATCTTGAGGTACTTGATTTGATATTTGATATTGAACATGTTATAAAGAATGAGTTGATCATGATCTTCAATTGTACTACATTATGTTGAATAAATTAAACATTCGAATTGAAGTACGTCAATCTAACCACGAATATCAACAAATAAAATATTTACTTTTATTTTATCTACGATAATTTAAATTTTGCGAATGAATTAGAAGATTTTGGGAAGCCGCACCCATGAAATAATAATCTTACAGTGACAACATTGCTACACAAGAACTGGGTGATTTTAGTTATTCTGAACCAATTTTCATACTTACTATATATAAAAAGGAAGTGAAAAATAATGAGTAAAAGGGAATTATACAGTTTTATTTCGTGGAATAAACGAATATTAAAATCGAAAGTTTTTAGCAATACATATTTCTTGTTAGATTGAACTGAGTTATTCACTCAATATGGAAATCATTTCCGCAATATAATAATGAAAGTACTAGTATTTTAGTATTAATGGTATCGTAAGGAACCTATTTACCACCAATTTGATATTTATTCGGAACAGTTCGCAGCGTTTCATTTCTTCGACTCTGCCCTTAGACATGAAATAGTACCAAAGCCCATTCGAATAATAAAAACCTTTCTATTCTTGCAGTTCGACGGGAAGTAATAGTAAAATGAATCATTTTATGTTTTATTTTGAATATCAATACAAAACTATAAAGTGGTTAATAATTGAATTATTTGTCCCCTCGTGTTCCTTTAAGCACTTTTCTATGCGTGTTTGCATTCATTAATATGTTCGAAGTTGCATTTATATGTTCTTGTGCACGTGAGTGAGCGAGCCGGCAAAAGATGTCATATGTGTAGGATGACAAACTTTGATAACGGAAATCGGAACTAGGAAGAAAGCTCAATTAATGTTACGGTTATTGCAAGTTGTAATATTCTTACATCATATTTCAATTTCATATTTATTCATATCATTCAGTTTCATATTTATTTAGTATTTGTTCATGAATTAATAAAATTCTGTAAGATAATGTGAGTTGAGTGCCGAGTAGGATGCAAATTATATGTACTATCTAAGATGCTCTTAATTCGTGGTTTCTGTTACATGTCTGTTTAAACTTTTGAAATATTTTTCAGTCGATTCATGGAAATACCAATTAATCTTGACTACGTTATATGTGCGAAGTATAATATGTTCGTAACAATATCGTAATTACAAACAGACCTTTGTAAACTTCAATGAATGATTGTTAATTCATAATAATTTGATCAAGTAATTGTATGCGTTAATTCATTGTTTCATCTTTGAATCTAACTAAAAAATTCATGTCTTTGTAAAATGTTGATTTTCGACAAAATTTCAGTTCTTGAATAGGTTTCTTAACGAACATTCATGGGCAGTTGAAAATGCATTATCGACATTTGGGCACCCTGGAGAATTAGTCACAGTGTTCAAGATTCGTAATGCCTGCCTTCTCGATAACCAAGCGAATGGATTGGCCTCGAGCTGTAGCAACGTAGTTTGAAGCCGATATAACTTGTTATGGTGGTTGAATTGCCGTATGGGGGTCACATGCTCAACCTTTTGCTGCAAGACGTGTGCAGACTTCGGTAGATCTCGTTACGTGTAGTGTAGGCGAGACACATTAAAACAGTGGCGTGTCCATATCAGGTTTCTCCTAAGAAACATATTAGTACGTCGTTTTACTTCCAAGATGGAAACGCATATGCTACTAAAAATAAACTGGGAAAATTGAATTCATTCAAATCACTGGGAACTCTGTTGTCGTTGCAGTGGTTTAATGTACTGGCCAGCTTTAACCTGTTTAAGAATAAGGAAATATAAAATGAAGCATATGATAATGACAATGTCCATTTATGAATAATTTCTTTTCACCGTTCAGGTAGTTCACCTTCAGTACTTCTAGGTGTTTGATCGCTTGAAAGTGTTCTTGTTTAATAATTGAGCTTTCAGTTCAATGCAGTATATATGCTGCTCTTCGATAATACTGTGCTTTGTTGTAACTCTGGAGAAAATGGTTATCTAAACGAGAGATAGAAATAGTTCAAATATTGTTTGTGAACTAAGCATTCAAAATTGTAATATCTACCGACAGTTTTTTAAAATTGGTATGGTGATTTTTTTTATAATAAACCAAATATAGAAATACATATTTTAATATATCATGAAAACATGCATGTAATGACAAATGCGTTAGAGTCCATTATTTAGTCCGATAATTTAAAACTGTGATAATTGATAACTTGTTACTCGTAAAAGAAAACTATTGGAAATCAAAAAAGACACTAGACGGAATTAAATTGAATTTTTATGCATTGAAAAAATGTTTAGAATTTAATATGCGTGTTATTTCGTGAGTGTGGATTGTAAAATGTATCTTTTTCGCGGTCATCATGGAATTGACACGCGGTACGAGTAATTACACTAACGCTTTGTGACAGTATTTACCTTATTTTATTTTTTGCATTGTTTTCAACTTCCTTTTGATGCCAGTCGTTCTTCTTGCGGGGGAAAGGTATTTTTTTCGTGCCACCCCTTATTTTCTTCCTCTACGTACTTCAGGAATTTTCGCCTCCTGCACCTCCAAGCGCTGCACGGAGAGCGTCTCAATAAATCGCCGGCAGTTGGCAACCCTGCCGCCCCACGGGCCACGTAACGAGATTGTGGTGTCATTCCGAGGTAACCGCATTTGCAGGGAAGGACCCCCTTCCCATTGCTCTCTCACCGACAGCCCCGCGCACCCGCTAACGCGATTGGACCAAAAATTCCCTCAACTCGTCAGCAAATCACGAGCAGCTAATCTGCGGAGTCACGCCGAAATTGGGGTTACCGAATTAAAAATTACAGCATCGGGCGCAATTGTGACGCTGTGATGAGTTCATTTGTACCAGAATCCTTTCCGCTGTCTGTTTAGTTGACAGGGGCGCCATCCCTCATATTTTCGAAAAAAAGTGGGGGAGAGGCAGCGTTACGTTATGTGGGGGTAGAAAATGTATCACTTGGATATAACCATTTCCATACGCATCTCCGGGTTATGCGTCATTTCCGATTTCCAAATTATGCTTTTTTAGCTGTAAATCAAAATATTTCAAACTTAATTTGCTCCACGTTCATGTGGAATGCATTACGGCCCCAATAACGCTGTGAAGCAGTTTGCCTTTCGACGTGATTAATTAAATTTTCCGTGTTTGCGAGTAATGTGATGTATGAATTTAATTTAATGTGTTCGATGAGTTTTATCGATTTGCTTGTGCCAGCATTTCATACATGGAATGTTTGGAACAAATAACTATCTTGTCAGTTTTGCACTCTAAATTGCAGGACAAGATCCTGATAAATCCTGTAAAAAAACTGTCAAAGTTATCTGAGACACTCCATCGACTTTTTCGCCTAGCATACCTTAATCCATTGAGCAAATTTTGAAATGACCACTTGGTTTGCATCTAGACGCTTATATGACTTCCCCATATTTTACGTAGCTTTTCTTAATATCTTCAATGTTAATCTCGTAAATAAAATGATAAATAGTTGTAATCCATTTTTTATCATCTGTTGAGTAGTATCAGTAGTAATAGTAGCAAAATTATATATGTGGCAAAATTATAAATATTGTTTCATAATCCAGAATAGTGAGACACGTTGTCCATACTTCTCTGCTTTATTGATTATTTAGTACAAAAACATTACCTAGAAAATATTATTTCTAGTTAGTGTGTTTGCTTCGCAGTTTTCAGCGTATTTCCTTGTTATGTTGCCTATTCGAAATGGCTTCACTTCGCAGGTTGTTTTATTAATCTCAACATTCATTCGTATACCGAATACAATTTAAAATATGAATAATGTGAAATAATCAAATCACAATAAAGTGAAAACTTTCAGTTGGTTTGCTGAATCATTAAATCAATTTAATTAATTAATACTCATTCGGGAACTATTTTTTCATACCAAGGGAAGCCTACAAAATTATTGTCAAAAGAAAAGTGATAAATAATAATAATTATAAATGGAAATTATACCAAAAATTAAATTATCTTCACAATTCGTGTAGATCCCACTTCAGTTGGGGAAAACTGTTCCCGAAAGTTCCGTTTTAATAACTATTTTAAATGATTTTGTTAATTTGATTTTATTTGTGATTTGATTATTTCACGTTATTCATTTATTTAGGATTTCCACAAGACGTCTATTGCTATTTCTGCATTCGAAACGCATTTTTTCGATGTTCTGGATCACTGCTTCCCAATAAGGTCGGTAGAGTCATCCAGGTGTAGAAGGGTGACCAGATTTTTTATAACATAAAATAGGACATCCTAAAATATGAAAGAAAAAGTCGGGACAAAACAGGACATGAGTTTACAAAGAAAATATGCTTCAAATATGACTGCACTGCTTCACTGAGACACGTACAAATTACTATTTATACGTAAAAAGACGTATTTTAATAACCAACTTATGAACAACCTGCTCAACTTGAACTTGTGGCTTCTCACTCAGGAACTTCACTATGAACTTTGTACTTGTCAGAAGATTTGATATCTTGCAAGAGTTTGGAATTACTTAATAAGAGGTTATAAAATTTCCTACGGCCTAGGTCTTGAAAATGCGTTTTTAAAATTACAATTGCTTAAATGAATTTGGTAGAAAAACTTTTTTTCATCAACAGCCAGAGCAAAACTCACAACTACCTCTGTGTTTTACGTGGATTGCCTCTTCTTTTAAATGTGTGAAAGACATCACACCATTTTTTATCAATCTTTTACATTATCTTTTTCCCATTTCTCAAATTTTCTGGATAAAAGTTTGTTGAATTGTAAGTGCTAGCGAAGTAGCGAAAACTAGAGTGCGTCTAGAGAGATTGAGGTTATAGCCAAAAACGACAAAAAGGGGACATTTAATATTTTGTCGGGACAACGGGACACATAATGAAAAAAAAAATTCACGTTAAAAACGAGATGTCTGGTCACCCGATCAAATGAATTTGCCCCGGCGACAGATCGCTTTTTTAAAATTACTGATATAGGATGAGATGTCATTGATTAAAAAGTAGAGAAGATGATAATCATATTGTTAAAACACAGAAAACGTCAAAGCACGTGCTAAAACAGTATTACAAATTCACTCCTTTTAAGGAATTTTACATGATTCCCATCAGTGAAAATCGAACATTTCAGCACTTCGAATCCGCGATTTTGATAATAAAATCTTGCTTATAAGTGAAATATCAAAAACAGTATCTGTGCAGAAATAATAAATAACAAATCTAATAAGCCATTGTTTCAAAATGTTTGTTCATATTATTTTGCAAGTTGTTATATTTAGGTAAATTTTGTGCAGTTATGAATACGATAATGCTGTACATGGTAGAGGGTAAGAGGGTACAGGGCTGTAGGCTACAGGGTAAAAGTTAGGGAGTGATAGGGGTGCGTTTGGGGGGGGGGGTCGTGGCCTCCCAAGAAATTTGTAAAGGGGTACCATAACTTAACGTGATGACACATTCCTTCTCCAAAATTATGGGTCACTGTTTTTCCCATTATAACCTGCCAAATTCTGGAATCAATTTGCGACAGTCGGGGAAGAGGGTCTCCACGCCATTTGGCAATCGTAAATGATTCAACACAAAAAGAACCGAATTTTAGTAACTGGGTCATTAAATTTATAATTTCATTCTCCTTCTTCTATATACTATTATTTGCTAAAACACGTAAGTAAAACTACAACTTTTAATGGAAAAGGGATCCCTCCCCTGAAAATTTTGAAAGGGGGTCCCCCTTTAATAAGATCATTTTTTCCCTTAAATAATGTTAATACCTGACTTTTACCTTTTTAGCCTGACAATTAGGGGAATTGTTGTACATCATTTGGGGAGGATGCTCTCCTAGAAACATTTGGCAACCCCGTAAAATGTTGATCAAAAATCAATAGTGTTTGATTAAAGTAATAATTTTATAGATTTAATGTTTTATTTATATATTCATCGATTTCGTTTTCTTACGTCGTGTTGGCTTTGATTCTGTATAAGGTGCAATTATAAACCCTGTGTAGATTACACCTCCACACACGTGTTTTACATGGGTTCACATCTCCAGGGTTGGCACCTAAGCGGTAGCTCAAGTGTTCACCCCCGCGATTATACAAGAACACCGTTGGGCTGGTATCCGGATACATCGAAACGTGATGTCGAATCGCAATTCACGAAACCCATAGCCCGTCGCACCAGCTCGAGCCTACACAACGTACCGGGTTGGTAGCTGTTACACTGCATAATGCGTTCGGGACAAGCCCCACCATACAACGCCCATGAGTTTCGTGCACTACCACGACGAAATTTTAGAGCCCAAGTTGTGGCAACCCGGGCTGTTACGTCGGGGGGCAGGGAGCCCCCAAACCACTGCGATTTACGTTTGCTAACAATAAATCATCGGGAATCTAGGCACCAAAACGGAAGTTTCTAATTCCCCGCCAGAGCTTCTCTGCGTGGGACCACAACAGAAGGTCGGGACCCCAACCCTGCCGCAGGGAATAAGTAGTGCCAACATCACTCACCGTTCCCAGGCGGTCATCCAAGTACTAGCCGGGCCCTGTGATACTCCGGTGATCCGAGTGCTTTTCACGTGGTAAAACCGTCGTGGAGAGGAAACGCGTTCTGACTCCGGTGTCGTGTCTGCTCTGTTGGCGCGTCCGGCCACATGTCGGCGCTGTAACCGCACGCGCCTCGCCTCGCCTCGCCCCTCCCCGCCCCGCCCCGCCCCGCCCCACCCTCCCCGCCCCGCCCCACCCCACCCCACCCCGCCCCGCCCCACCCCACCCCGCTCCGCCCCGCCCCACCCCACCCCGCCCCGCTCCGCCCCGCCCCACCCTGCCCCGCCCCGCCCCGCCCCGCCCCACCCTGCCCCGCCCCACCCTGCCCCACCCTGCCCCGCCCCACCCTGCCCCGCCCCACCCTGCCCCACCCTGCCCCGCCCCACCCTGCCCCGCCCCGCCCTGCCCCGCCCGCCCTGCCCCTCCCCCTCCCCGCCCCACCCTCCACCTCCCCGCCCCTCCCACTCCCCGCCCCTCCCACTCCCCGCCCCTCCGCCTTTCCGCCCCGCCTTTCCGCCCCGCCCCCCCGCTCCGCCACGCCCCGCCACGCCACGCCACGCCACGCCCCGCTCCGCCACGCCACGCCACGCCCGGACGAGAGGTCGCGTGGAGCGGTGGCGGCGCCGCGCCGCCGGGGTGGAGTTCGCGAGCGGGCCATGAGGGGTGCGGACCGGCCTGGCCGCCCGCGTCCCAGCCGCCACCAGCGACCGAGCCCGTGCTGCCCCCGGCGGGCGCCGCTGGAACTTTAGCCCTCGCCCATCTGCCCGCCTTCCACCGTGTGATTCACCCTCCAACGCTTCCGCGACCGACTCCATCTGCTTTGCTTTTTCTCAGTCCATGTTCTGGCAGGGGCGGATCTACAACAGGCGTGGGCGCCTTTGGCACGTCAAATTTGGGGGAGGGGAGATCAAAAGAAGTGTGAATCTCCCCGATTTTATTTGCTCACGGTCATATTTTTATTTGTTTATTGAACTTTATGTGCACGTGGTAGATTAAAAATATCGAGTTATATCGCAGCTCTCTGTGAATTCAATAATATACTATGATACTTAAGAGGAGAGCGATGCAAGGAGATCATGGCTGCAGCGGCGAATAAAGCGGTAGTGTTAGTAAGCATTGTGCTTATAGGTCCTCTTCGAGATAAGAAACTGCAGGTTCGCGGGGAATTCCTAAATCTACCAGCGACTTCGGAATCATCTTCATAATTTCATATGCAATTTTGACACTTTGACTAATGGACGGCAAAATATGTTTATTTTAACCATGTTATTGTTTAATAGTTTGAATGTTATTAAACGAGAAATTATCATCCTTATACGTTATACTGCAGTATAACATAACGATGATAATTCCATGGAACAGTCTTCAGTAAAAATATAAAAATAATAAATGAAAATATTCGATTAAATTGAAAACAAATTGGTGGTGGTGGGGGAGGCATTTCCCTCCTCTCTCCGTCGACGACGTCCATGGATCTTGGAATGCATTGCAGGCATCTTCATATGGATTTCTTGGTATTGCTGTAGATTGGTTATGCTCGTACCTTAAACAACGATCACAGAATGCAAATGTACCGTTCTGGAACGAAGGAGCATTATTTCATCACCTTTCTAATGCATGCACCAGGAGTCCCGCAGGGTTCGATTTCAGGTCCTTCGTGCTAAACTATAGTCACGATGTGGGTATTCAACTAGGAGAGGGTCATGGTGTTCTTGTGGTTCAGAGTGATAATATTAAATAATTTTCAGTTTTAAGGTTATTTCACCAATATGAGAAAATATGTTGTGGTTGTATATGTTTCTTTAAACCGCGAACATGGTTTTTATTTATCCCTTCTTCAAAATATATAATGGCGGTGTTGTATAATTTATAAGAACTATGTTCGTGACCTCCAAAAAAAGGACCACTATGAGCCATTCCACGTCACATTGCACAAAAAAGGCCAAAATTTGACCATCATATTTTTAATTATTTTCTATTTTTTTCTATTTATCAGATGAGTAAAATAAGTTAACACGTGTATTTTTATTTCTTTCAAACTTTATTATTTTCGGAAATATTTCATAATGAAATTTGCTAAAAATGACGCGCATCACTTACTTAGGTATCATATTTTTGAATACATTAATTGTAGAAATTCCATTCGAAACTTAGAAACATGATTAACTCTCGAGATTTTGCAAAATATTTAATTTCTTGAATTTTCAATTTTTTTTAAAAAAGGTGGTAAAAGAGGTGGTAAAACTTCACGATTGTATTTTGTTATTAAATGATGGAATCTTGACTCAGATTTTGATTGACATTTCGAAATTTTCTGGTCTCTCATGACTCACTTCAAATATAAGTACTCGCTTACTTTAGAATGCCTGTACTTTCGTCACAATGCACTGTTCTAATGCCCTACCGAATTTACTTTCAGGTCTGCATAAAATTCCATTTTCTTGAGACACCTTTTTAACCACTTTTATCATGTGTTCGTTTGCTGCAAAAAGTTTATTTTATTTTATGTCCAACTTTCAAAAATTTTCAAAATTTGAATTTTCAACGTCTTGTCATCTGTTGAGTAAAAGGAATCCATAAGTTTCTTAATATCTTTATTCTGATTTTTCAATGGACGTCGAAGGATCTTCAGAGTGAAAAAAATTATCTATTATAACACTTTGTAATTTCGGAAATTTCACATGGGCATACAGTTTTTGCTGCAATTTTCTTTTCTTGCCAGGGCTATTGCAATTAAACTTTTGTTTATCTTCCCTACTTTCATTTCGCAGACACTTCACAAACTGTCTGATGAGCTTAAATTGTCATTTCCTTGATTTCCACTCTTTTCACTGTATTCATTGGACGTTCCGTTACTTTCGTTAATGCTTCGGGAGCCAGTGACCTCGACGCTCTCTTCACTAACAAAAGAACTTTTTGGAAGCCTATTCCCGTTTTTCCGAAATGAATCACAAATTCTCCAAACTAATGGCTCCTGTAATTCAAGTCTCGCTAGTAAATCGTGGATTACGCGTCTTGAAGATTTTCTTTTCTTAAAATCGCGATCAGAAAGATTAAATGGATTGAAATATACGTCGTATCTCATGCGGTGATCGCCACTCATGTTGCACAGTGTACTCATGATTCACGGAACACTCTTCTCTTTATAAGATGCGTATTGCGACTGAAAAAAAAAATACTCAAATCCTTGACAAGTGGTCGGTTGTGTTTTACGAGCAAGCTCAGGAGGGTATACCATCCCTAGGACGCAAAGGGACTCAACAGTAAAATGTGTTTTGCTGATACGAGGAAAAGCAGTAGTAGAATTCATTTTGCTGTCACCCATCCAATTCTGCTGTCACCCATCCATTAGTCATACTGAGAATGAACATACAAATTACTAATATTTCTTGAAATCCTAATCAAGCAGACGGACATTTTTTATTGTTCTTCGGCACTTGTATCAAAGACTGATCGAACACAATTCAATAGCGCAGGGACAGGAACCATACCTACAATAGATTCTTTTTTATCTGTACGTGTTCAGTGCCCACTTTATTTTGTTGTGTTTTGTAAAAAATTGAACAAGAAATACGCCTAAATTTTTTCAAATTTTTATCTGAGCGAGTACATATAAAAAGTTTCATTTTTTAAAAATAATTACAATTTTTTCATGAAATATTTATTTTTGGGAAAGTAATTTACAGAGGAATAAAATACACATATCAAAATATTAAACGAAACAAACCAGGAATATTTACGTTAAGTACATTTGGAGCATCAATCAATCATATTTTGCGAAGTACACGTAAATTCCAAAATTTAATATAGGCATAACTACACAAACAATTTTCAGATAAATAAAGAAATACGTGCCTCTTTTTTTGATGTCCATAATGAATGTCTTACAATGATATCATTCATTTATAAGATGGGATACATTTAAAAAAGTTAATTCTTGGGCCATCTCACGTGGAATGTCTAGTATTTCAATTCGTTTCGCGGTCGCCCACATGGATGACTCACAAGTCACCCATAAGAACATATGTATGACACAATGTCGAACATTCTGGGGACAGAGTGAACATCTGAAATACTAATAAATCTTGAAACCCTAATTAGGCAGACGGTCATTCGTTTTTTAGTTCTCCAGCACTTGCATCAAATTCTGACCGAGCACAATTCGTTAATGCATGGTTAGGCAGAGCGCGCCCTCATGCTTACAATTGATTTTGTAAATCTGTATGGAGTACCCACTTTTTTCTTGTATTTTATAGAAAATTAAACAAGGAATACGCCTATATTTTTTCAAATATCTCTCTGTGAGAATAAAAAAAATATTTTTCAAATCAGAGTTCATATAGACATTTTATTTATTTGAAAAAAAACTACATTTTTTAATATGAAAAATTTATTTACAAAGAAATACATTTTTCAAATGAAACAAACCAAGAAATTTAATATTAAATACATTCGGAGCAACAATTGATCGTATTTTGTGAAGGACCCGTAAATTCCAAACTTTAATGTAGGTATAACTATACTAATAATCAATTTTCAAGGAAATAAATAAAACGTGTCCCTTTTCTTGATGTCAAGATTTAAGAAAAAAATAGTTCATTTAAAAACGTCGTGTCAACTCTTGTGCGATTTTACGTGGAATGGCTCCTATTGGATTGGAAATTACTCTTAATTGTTGCATTGGCCAGATGCAAGACGAAAAGAGTAGAATTTGTATATAACGCTAAGAAGAAATAAACATGTAGTAAGCAATCCGCAGCACAATTCGGAAACTGTCCGAGGCACTTGTTTGTCACAGACCCCACCCTGAATTATAAATCATGCGACCTTTCTGGTTTTTCTATTACAGTTTTGGAAGCTCTTCTGGGTAACTTACTTCTTAGCAGGAGTGATTAAAGACGTACAGAATCTGAAAATCTATGAACAATTAAGTTGACTATTTGGTTTCTGTGAAGACTTTCGATACCAAACCCGAACAAACTTTTCAGCATCACGTTGGCCGTTCACATTCACCAAGTAAACATGAAATGAATTGGCAGTGAGAAAATATAATTTCAACTTTGCAACCCAAGAAGGAATTAAGAAATTGTAAAGAGTAGGAAGCTCTAGAAAGCGCGTGAACTTAGTACTCCTTCATGGATAAGTTAAAAAATAATATTTACAGGACGATTTTACCATTCAAATTATGAATTTGTTGCTCGTAATGAATCGTAAACTTACCGGTTACTTGCGGACACCTATTTAATACAATAAATTATTGATGATGTTTAATTACTTTGATTTAAAATTATCTTTAAATGAAGAAACTAAAATATGAATGAGGAAATCACTATTGAGTAAACTCCTATACCGTGCGTGTGTGGAGATTCCGTGCCTAACGGCTAGACCACTTCCCCTGCACCAGTCGAGACATATGAGTGTCACTGAACGCGTCTCGGTCCTCTGTTGGGGAACTGATACTTTGTTTTTCGATCCGGCCATAAGATTCCAAGAAATTGTCAAAAACGGGTTTTTTCGTATTTTGGATCCACGATCTTGGTGAGTATGACGGGAATTAAACCAATGCCTTCTAAATAGATCTATGCAGGTGGCATTGATTAAACCCCATTATTCCGTGGTTATTTGCAGTCCGCGACACCATAATTTTCTTCCATGAGGATGGCAAAACTGATTTTTGACAAAAGAGGAAAAACTGAATGAATATCGCCCGACAGAATGTGTTGTAAAATCTGAAATATTTTAATGGTAATGAAGTGTGAAGTAGAATTTGCAACTTCCCTTGGAACATTAAATTTGAAGAACGTAACGTGAATACGAAGGCGATTTGTTTCACGTCACGTTACAAAAACTGTAAATACTAAACAATTCATTTCTTAAGCGTGCAAAAATCGATTTTCAATTTAATGCGACTTACTATGTATACACATAAGCATACAAAATAGTAACCTTTTTATGTTTATATATATAATCTTCGCCTTCAGAACAAAAATCAGACAGAGTTTGTAGAGTTTTAAAATCTTAAAATAGGGGACAGAAATATGGAAGTGTTAAGCAACTCAGGGGAATCAAATGAAGTTGTAGAAGATTTTGTGTCAGAATTTTCCGAACTAATGGAGAATGATATTATATTAGAATTAGAGAATAACGTTGGACAAGGGTGATCATTTAGGTTCATATTAGAAAACAAAACGTAAAAAATTTAGCTGTGATGCCGCATCATTCATATATTCAAGTATTTTTTACAGCTATTATAATTTTGAAATTGTAATATGACCAGTGTATTTCCCGTTTGGAGTTAATATACAAGGCCATTGAGTGTTGGGAATTTTTGAACTGGAATATAACATTAACTGATACTACGATTCATTGGTAAGTCCAATGCCAGGTACTCTAAGAACATATTTGAACAAAGCTACGCGTGAAAGAAATGAAGTAAGAAATACATTTTCAACACATGAATATACTTTTAAAACAGTTTACAGCGTCGGCGCCGCCACTTTCAACTAGTTATATAACATAATTCAATTGAATAGTGTTCATATTCATCCTGGAGGAACATGTGATGATAAGCGCAGGAATATTTCCAAGAGGGAAATATAATTTATTTTTATATGCTCCATTCAAAGTACACTGTAGAGGAGCTGTACACTTCCGAAATCACGAATGGCAAAATTTGCAGAAGAATATCCAGACACGTTCGTTCAGACGCAGCGGCATCGTGCGCAATGAAGGAAGCGCCCGAACTCTTGCAGCCCTCACTCAGAAGTTCGGTCCCCGGTGCCCGACAAGCGAGGGGTTGCAGAAAGTCCTCCTGAGCCCACTCCTGCGCAGCAGACAGACAACGCTATACCACAAATGTGAACTTCTAGTGTGCGACATGAATTATACTTATCTGGACTTACGTAAAGAACATTGTTGAAGACGAATATGGCAAGGAAAAATCAGTTTGGCTTTCGTTTCCTGAGTACTTGCAATAATTACGAATGAGACGAAAGATTTATAATGTTCCGTTTATATATCCGCGAATTATTTATAATGTTCCGCGAAATATTTATAGCGTCCCGGCTTCGCGGCCATGGGTTAAGGGGGTACGTGTGATTATTAGGTAGTCATACCTACGCCGCATTTTGGTCTTCTCAACCTGAGAAGTGAATTTTCTCATCGTCATAGCAACATGCACTGTGACATTGCAAGGAAAACGCACACTATAATCTTGCCAGACCGGGAATCGCACCCGGGGTTCGCGTCGTGGAAAGCGAGCACATTGACCAATGTGCTAAACCGCCAGGTTAAATTTGTAATCTATTTTACTACATTGCATTGTATAATTTATTATATACTCTGTAATCGTATTGATGAGTGATATCTTACCATCATTACCATGATATCTTACCGTCATTAAACCAGCTTTCTTTGTGTATATCTCTTGTTCCCTAGGTCAGGAGCCTTTTGTGGAGATCCGTCAGCAACAGTCGGCAATTACGTAAATTATTGTAGTACTTCTCACGGATTATTGAGGTGGGTTTCTGACTTTTAGAAAGAAATGACCTTGGTTTGAAGATCTTCGCTGTCTTAAAATATTTTCCAAATAAATACAACGATAATGGTGATGAACGCTAGGTCATAATAACGCGTTCGCCATGTGATATTGTCTTGAAGGCCATGGCATTATAGTCATTGCGCGTTGAACGGTATCAACGCCATCATGCTTGCTAAGTACATATCTCCATGGGCAGCTTTCTTTTATCGAGTTATGTAAGAAAACTGCGGGTAAATGAATTGTCATCCATAGTTTTCCTTCCAGTTTCCTTTTCTTACCGCATCCGCTACTAAAATTTCCGCATGTTTTCCTTACATTAGATTTCGAAATAAGAGTAATGTTTTAACAAAATGTAATTAAAAAATATAAAATTTTTGTAATGACTTTATTTTTAGTAATAACATAGAGTTTTTTCCACGTCAAGTCGCACGAATTTAAAGAAAATTTGACCTTGATGTCCCAGATTTTAAATCTTTTTTTTTTCCTACGAAGCGACCACAAAAAATTTGAAACACATTTTTCACTTTTTCGCTAAGTTTTTTTCGAGACGATATTAATTTCCACAATTTTAGAAAAATTACTTGCAATGCTAAAGTTAATCCTTTGTAATTAGTATTGAAATTGGGATACATATTACGTAATGTTTTGCGATATTCAAGAATAAAAGATGCCGTTTCCTTTGAGGTACGTATTGAATTCGAATTCATTAAGTACTTTTAAAATTAATTTTTTTGGCTATTTTATTTTTATTTTTTTAATTTCTTCCCTATGCCGGCAATTTAAAAATTCGAAAAAAAGGTCCATTGTATTATCTGAAGTGTTCTACATAAGCCGGAAAGTTTTAAAGTAGTACTACGAGGGAGTCCATAGCAGTATCAGTTGCTAATAAATAACATTAAAATAGAGTTTTGTTAGAACTCTTCCTTTTACGACACGTGCGCAATTATCCGATTCATAACATGACATAAATCTCACGCTCGCTCTATGTTTGGATGTCGTTCGACACGCCCTTTGGTGCGAGCGATTAATCCAGCGAGCGAGTGGCCTACGTGCTGCGGTCAACTAATAGTAGTTTTCCTACTTCCATTGTATAATGCTGTTATTTGATGGCTGCAACCAGTTGCATAATGATAGTCATTTAGATAGTTTTCATTATGATACAGGTTCTTGAGAGAACAATCAGAGAAGTTTACAAACCAAGTATTGACACTTAATCAATCGTTGAGAACCGTTTTAGCAAATGTTTCTTTCGATTGGGTACATTAAAATTGTATTTGATATTATATTATGCCCAATAGTTTTAATTTCTTATATTATTAGTATTTTTGTGGTATATTAATTAAAATAAAGTGGATCGTAATTTTACTTTGATCCCATTTGACTAGCGCAGTACTCCCTAACAGGTGGACAGGTAACCACAGCCACCTGCGGCAGCATGCGAGGGTAGATTTAGGTAGCTGTCCGCTAGTTGACCTTGGCTGAATCAACTGCCACGAAACTATTCATTGTAAAAGTTTAACGTATAAAGTCGTAGAAAAAGTACCGTATGAAACTCGATGTAATGGGTATTAATAATATCACACTCGTGTATTAATACCCATCATTACATCATCGTTTCATGATGTACTATTATGCAACTAGTTTATTATGTTAAGATTTACTGCACGAGTACACATTTTTTGTATAACAGCATTATAAATTTATGTGAATCAAACTTAACCTTGATAAACAAATTTCTTATGATGCCTCGGGTATTTCACATCTGTGCGAGAAAACGGTGGTCAGCTGTTCCTTTTACAGCTACTTCCTTACGATTCTCTCACTGCGATTGGCTGAATGTGTGGTGACGCAATTATTTGTGCCGTAATGTGCACTTTTTGAACCATTTCTTGCAACAGGAAAGGTCGTTTATAATGTTAATATACAAAAAACAATATTTTTAATGCTATTTTTGTGACCATTTAGAGAAGAGAAATACAACATTAATGTAGAAAAACACTATTCTATTTTTCATGTAAGTGTCGGCATAATGCGAAAATTTGGATAAAAAAATTAAAATCAATTTTAAATACTTAATGTTAACAAAAAATGTGTATACATCACATGAAAGTACTTATTTCTAAGTTTAATTTAGATGTAATTGTATTCTTCTGAAGGAAACAGTACACACGTGGAAAAGTATTCACGTATTAGTGCGCGCAGAATTCTTCCAAAAAAAAAGTTGGTAATATTTCTGAAAGCAGTGGTATTAGAGGAAAAAGAAAAGAGACGTGTCACCCACTTTCCACCCTAGACCTCCTAAGAAACTTTCTAGGTCCTAAAAAGTAGTAGAGTTTTGTGAGTATGCAATTTGACGTGGCATGACCCTTTATCGGAAATTGGGGTAGAAAATGTAATTTTCGAAGTTATACTGGTGAAATGATTTTTGAAACGGAGATAATATCAAGAAATACTAAATGCGTTCTGATCATGAGTACTAGTGAGTAAATGAATGGATTTTTTATGATTTCCAAGTCGAAGTTCATTGAAGATGAAGGTAATCATTTCCTTCAATTCATCAAAAATTAACTTGAAAAAGGTTGCTTTGCCATATTTTGTCCATCACATACTCTGCGATCTTCAATCTTCTCTCATTTTAGATTATTACAGTGAATGTGAATATTTCTTGTTATCAAATTTTGCCAAATACGATCGTTGCTTTATGTCTGTATTCATGATTCAACTTGCTTAAAATAAGAGCTAAGGTAGTGATTCAAGAGATTAAACTAATATAAATAAATTGCACTGCTTCCTTTAATACGTCAGAAATTTAAAAAAAAATTCTCAAATGTTCAATCTCTTGTATGTACGACTTGCATGTTAGGGATGTTTGGGTTATATTAATAGTGCAGTTGTACCATTTTAATATTTATATAGAGTTATACCAGTATTTCAGTTGTACCTGCAATTAAGTGCTCGCAACAACTTCAAATATTCAACCTTTTATCAAATAGTGTGTACGTAGCTTTCTAGATTTAGCTTAGGAAATTGGTAAGTCTGCAAAAATAAAACTATTTTCTGATATTTGTATTTATGCCTAGGGTAAAAGCACCAATAGTGGCCACAAATAACATTTCCCTAGATTTCTGAAACTTCTTGGGTTACATTGCTAAATTCGATGGGTCAAACTCAACGGGCAATTATCGTCTCTCTTTCTGAAAACGCTCCCTTCTCTAAAGATAGCCAAATGATTTATTGTTATTGTTTATTAATTTATTTCCAAACTCCGATTTTCTTCCAGAACTGGACTTGGAAATTTTTGGGAGTGGTCAGATACTCGTCTTCATAATTGGTGTTCTCAATTGTTCGATATCGATAGTCCTCCCCCTGAACCTGTCTCAGATTATCTAGCCTTTCAAAAAAGATAAGAATAATGTCTTATTAAAAAGAGATGAAATACTGATCATATAAAATTAAAGACCGATTTTTAAATACTTAATTTTGAAACTTCCAAGACTGCTGTAATTGCCGGAGTGAGGCTGACCTGCGAGACCAAACGGAGATTCAGATGTTTGCATTTATTTCTTGAACACATTGAAAAATACTTCATTTTGACATTGATTTATTACTCAAACACTATCGCAGAACTAATGTGCCTACCAACCTTCCCCATGCTAGTGGCAATTTACCCCAAGGTCTGTATCGACCAATCCCACAAGTGGGATTGACATATCTTGATTTTATGACTTTTAACAATTCTAAAAGTTCGACATTCAAACTTTAACGAATAAAATATATCACAAGGTACCCTTGCAAATAGTTTCCATTGATGCAATCAAACCTTCACACAATTAAACCTAAGTTGTGGAAAAATAATAAAAACTGTCAACTGGTGCCAACCAGCCCGAATGTACCTAGCCAGTCTCCCCTAATGTACCATTGGAACTTCAATACCGTCCAGAATGAGATGCAATATTCAACTTAAAAAGTACAAAAATTTCGAATTAATAAAATGTACATGCACCAAGTCAACTTTTAAAAAATAAAACAAGAAATTAACGACTAGACCAAAAATAAACTTTCATTCTCGAAACTTTAATTCAAGTTATTACAAAATTAAATTCACCGCTTGAAACAAATTTATTGAACAACTTACAATGTCACCTTCTGAATCTTCAAAACAAAAGAATATAGTTGAAACAAAACTACGTGAATGTTAAAGAACGTGTAACTACGTGTGCCAGCTGCCATTTATCGCCGCCCAAACTATTTTTTTTTTGTATTTTCTTAATTTTTCGGTTTCCTAATTGTAGAACGGAAATTTTAATTTTAGAATATTACAGAACACTAAAATTTCGTCCTAAATGGCAATTTTATTTTAAAAATTAGTAGCTGTTTTTAAGAAAATGGCGTTTAATCGCTACTGTAAATGGGAAACTTGAAGCTCTTTTCACAGAAAATGTTTGAATTTTCGAAAAAAATATTTGAAGTCATTTGAAGCACTTACACTTACAAATATAATAGTGTTTCCAAATTGCTGGTAATGTGCATATTAAAGGTGTGAGAGATCTTTAAAAAAATTACAGTTGTGTAATTTTTGAAAAAAACAAAAAAAACCCTCAAAAATAATCTTGACGTCATATTAAAGAGTACAATTAGCACTATCCGTTCCGTAAGTCAGGAGAAAAAATTATGAGAAACTGGCGTTTGAGCGTTTCTGAAAATGCGGAATTTTGTTCGGAATTTTCAGATGGCAGCTGGCAAGAGTATGTGGCACGTCCGAAAAGCTAGCGGAGATCAAAGGAAATAGATAAATCTTACCGGAAAGTCTGTGCCATTCTTTAGCATACCACTAGTTTACCTTTGATTTATTGATAGAAAATTGTTTTGAGGTCGGCACTACAAGTTTGTTGTATCAAAGTAAATGATATGTGTATAATTTGTATTACAACCTTTTTTTATTAAAAATTATGTTCAGTGACTACCTGTATTGAGCTCGGAAGTTGTGAACAATCTCGCTGACCGCAAATCTTTCACAGAGCCTCTAATCTTCTCGAGTTCCATTCAGATACTTGTTGCATTCGCTTCCAACTTTGATTTGTTAATATTTGAAAATAAATAAAACCATTCTTTTGTCGTGATGTGACCGTCATTACTTCATTATACTTAACTCGTCGATACAACTAAATTCTCATAGACGCATTATTTTGAGTTCTTGTAAATGTAAGTTTCACATCCCAGCGTCGTTCATGTAGTTACGTGAATAGTCTCTCTGTTTTTGCATGATTTCAGAAAGTGCTATATAATTTTAAACGCGTTACATAATGATAGAGTAAGACCTTCGTGCACTTCTCTGATTGACAGTGCTGAATCGTCGGGTTCCAAACGATATGCATAAGATTAATTCCCTTTTTCCGCGCCGTCAAGGTCAGGTTTTGAAATTTCAAGCTGATGTACATTGCCACTGTGAGGAAATAATTACAGGACTTCCATCGTACCCAAAGAAATCATGTATCCGATGAAGAAATTTGCAGAGTGCCAACCCATATATTCATTTTTCTTAGAAAGAAAAAGGGCAATCACGAAATCCAAATATGTTGGCACATTTTAAAAATGATTTACGTAAGTGTTTGAATTTCACAAAATAGAATGAGACTTATCAGTACATAAATCAAACCTCACAAACATTTCATTATAAGCAGATTTTAAGTATTTTCGAATCACATAAGTAAATTTACATACGTGTAACAACTAATTTTGTGTTTCACTTCTGGTTGAACTTTACTACCAATCACACCGATTTATCTATTTCTTTCTTAAAATACTTGCTGATTTATGAAATGTTATTCTTAACGATACTTTTTGGTATTGAGTTATAAAATAAAATTACATGATTCATCTTGTAATTTTAATTGAAAAACACGATACAAATATGAGTCGGAAATCCTATCTGATACTTTATAACTGCCTTTGTTTTCTAGAGCAGGGCTTTCCAACTGGCGGCCCGCGGGCTGCATGCGGCCCGCCGGATCTTTTCGTGCGCCCCGTGACTGCTTTGAAAAACTTTATTATACCAGCCAAACACAATACTTTTGCACAATTCATCTTATTTTTATTTAATGATGAAATAATTTTCTCGTTGTGTGTATTAATAATTATATTGACTAAAAGTCGTATGTAATATATATTTGTTTCAGTATAACCTCAGTATTTAGGATAAAAATCATCTTAAATTATGGTGCTGCCCGCGGCTGAACTAGAATTTGATATGTGACCCATAAAGCCTTCTAAGTTGGACAGCCCTGATTTAGAGGGATGAGCTGCAAACTTCTCAAGCACGAGACTGCTGTGCATTTCTCCTCAACAATTAGGGGATGCTAATAGCGAGGTCTCCATCGCAATTCTAAAGTGTCCACATAGTTAAATGTATATAACTTAGATTTTTACTCAAAGAGATCTCCAGTTTCTGTGGTATATAATATCGCGCAATACTTTTAGACTTTTTTTATTTCATGAAAATTACATCAGTTGGAAGAAATTAACAAGTAATAATTAAAAATAAAAGCAAGATTACTTACCATTTTTATTGCCAGGATTCCCGTCTAGAATATTATGACAATCGTATTCGGCACTACTATTATGACCACACTTTCAGAAAACCAGGCTCAGCTTTGAAGTCAGCATCATTTTTTTTTGTTTTGGACATGGAAATGGTACCATTTTTGACAACATAATAATTCTTCCTCCACATAGTAATTTCAAATAGAAAATATGGTGGTGATGGATGGCCTCTTTAGAGACTGCGTCTAAGTCGAACCTTTCGTGCAATTCATTTCTACAACGTGGCAAGCTTTTGATCTGGACATTTTAAATGCATTTCTACGAGAAGAAAATGCATGTGAACTTCGAGTTCTTGTGAGTGATCAAACTGATAAGCTGTATTGATTTAACTCCATTGATTCGGATTCAGAACTCCGATAGCAAAATTCCTGTTTCAGAATCCAAAAAGTGAAGTTGAAGTTGAAAAGTTGATAACTACTTAAAAGCGTAGCCACACCCCATATTCGTAAGGCCAACAAGCATTGTTAACTAGGGGATGTGGGAAGTTGGAAATAATGAACCACACACACCACACAACCACATTGAATATTTTGCATTAGAATTTTTTTTAGAACTATTGTACAGGTGTTTGAAGCAACAGGTTTTTGACAGCTTTTGAAAGGAGGAGCACATCCAAATCATCAGACATTTGTGCAGTAGTGTTCGTTACGGGACCCCTGAGGCTTTCTAGGATGGAGAGAATTCCTGTTGGTCGTCGTCAGCAAACAGTATGAAAAAATCGGGAAGATGACTAAAAATTCATGATCTCACCGCAAAAACAAATGCTGACCATAACTCTGAATTATTTTATTTGAGAGCAAAAATAAAATAATTCAGTGGGAGAGTCATGAGTCAAAAACTGTGTTGACCTGTGTGTGAACTTCGAACAATTCTCAGGACTCTGATGATAATCTGGTGACCCGCATAACAAGAGAGGCGTTGGAATGGCATTGTACTCATTGTTTGCAATCTTTGGAATCGTGGAGGAAAAACACATTATACTAGAAAATGATACTAATCTTTGATATAAACAAGCAAGTACTTCTTAGCAATGAATCTGCCTCTCTGCCCTTCTTTATGGGAATCTTTTGTAAAAAAACATGTCATGTCTCCTAAACTATCTTCATGATGCATTATCTTTTACTTAATTCAATCGCAATTTGGTTGCTGGGCTCTGCACTTCAGAGAAAAACAAGTGGTGTAGTATTTATGAGTAACAATTGAAAAATCTAGAGAGTTAGTGGTGTTAAAAAATTCGGATGCATGTGCAAGAACTTACGTTTACTCAAAGGAAATCAGTAAAAGAATCATCTCATCAGTCATACTTGTTTGTAGGGTTTTAGGAAAGTGAAGAAGTTTGTAGGGTTTTAGGAAAGTCCTGAAGCATAAAAATAAATAATTTGTTACCATGAATCAATTGGGAGCAGGGGAAATGTTTCTCTTTACGTTTGTAAGTCGGTGGCGATGAGGATTAAGTGACTCTTACGCAGGGGTGGATCCAGCCGATCCTATTGGAGGGGACCATCTTAGATTTGGTTGAATAATAAACATTTGTTATATTGTATATTATTTTGTAGTGTACATAAATGATATTATATCATATTATTTTTTAAATAATTACATATTTCTAAAATAAATGAATATTTAAATAAGTTTCGCCAAATTAAAGAATGTAACAAACGAAAACTGTAGGCTTTTGAGATAGGGCAGGGCCCCATGCTCCCCCCCCCCCCCGGATCCGCCACTGCCCATACGGAGGTCGAGGAGAGGAAGCGGTGTTGGCGAGGAAGTGGCGTTGGCAGTACTAAATGCAACGGAGTAACTGTAGCGCTCTTGACTCCTGGTGTGATTGGAAGGGAAAGGAAGGGGAGGGGACCAAAATCCAAGATTCTGTGTTTGATTGGGCAGGGTCAATGTAATGTGCAGAGCGATGATCTTGTCATCAATACTGGCAATAGCAACGACGGAGAAAATGAGAGAGTAAAAAAAGTGCTCTGTGAGCGAGACCGACGCGATGGCGAAGTTGGTTAGCTTGGGTGGGGGCGGAGGCGTAGCAGCGGCACGAGGCTGCAATGGCCAATGGCCGGCAGCTGGCGACGGAAGCACGTCTGGCGCATTCCGCTATTGGCCGTGCAGCTGACTTCCGCTTTGCGACGCAATTGTTCGGCAGCCACGCTGATTGCAATGTACAGCAAACGGCGATGGCGTCTCTCTCCCCACTTACCGACCTTGCGACTAGACGCGCCCACTTCTGCTTACCTGGTCGCTCTGGAGTACCTCACTCCGCTATTTTTACGATATATTATTCGTATGTACTTGCCGGTCGACAGCTTTGCGATAAATGGTGGTCGCTACATTGCATTCCTGGCAAAATCCAGGATTAATGTCTTTTTGGTTTATTTATCTTTTGGGAATACAACGTATAGATGTTATATAATTTATTGCACTTAAAAGTAAAAATTGCAGCTTCTAAAGTGTCGGTCATTTGAGATAGCTTTTCTGCTTCAGAGACTGCTATTCTGTAGTTAATCATGGACAGAAAGATCTTTCGTCCATAAGTACAGGTCTCAAATATAGCAATAAAGTGTCAAAGTGAAATTAATCTCAATAAATAAATAGAGCATGTGTTCTTAAAAAAATAGAATATGAAAAATTGTGAATTTAGAAGAAATGTTTTCATGTCGCAGTTCCTACAGATTCAAGTTAAACTGTAGATCTTTCTGCAACTAGATGTCCTTCTAGCAAAATAATTTTTCTTTGCACATCCACATTAAATATTCAAATATATTAACTACATTGACGGGATAAAAAGTCAACGCAGCGGCAAAATATGAACACACACGTAAATTTAAATAATAATAAAGATAACGATCAGCGAAATGTATGGTTGTCATGTGCGTAGTGGGGTTAGATATCGATGTCATTGATCTCAAAATACAATTTTTAAAAATTTATTTTGTTTATTTATTGTCGCTTTACAACAAGGCAGGTCATTAGAGACTTCATTATATTTACATCAGTACATATATGTTAAACAATTGTATCATTACATCATATGCATTACATCATTGTATCATAAAAAAGTATCAATATGATATTACATTTATCAATTTACTTCTTTCTTGTAGTTTCAAAAATTTTAAAACAGCCTTTTTTTCTTTTGATCATTGTATAAAAGCTGTGTTCTATTTTCGGTATTTTCCTTACATTATCAAGTCGTTGGTATTCAAGAATGAAACGAAGAGTAGACACTGTAGCGCCATATTTTATCTCAGAGTTCAGGGTTTGAATTTTTTGAACAGATTACTAATTCGGGTTAAAGAGACCGATCCATAATCTTGTAATGACGACTTCTTCTCTTCTTTTGAAGTTTGATTTCGGTAGAACTGGTTCCGGAATAGTTTCTTGCTGCGAGTGAAAACATGTTTTTGTAAAATTGAGGTTCTTCAACCTCACTTATACTCTCGCATTATTTGTAACTTTTATAATTTTCTAAAATTCAGGAAATTCAACAAAAAGTTTACCTGCACCGTTTTTCACTATGCCTTTAGCTCGATACGAGGAAAAAATTTAATGAAAAAACTTGAAGTTTTTTTTTCAGAAAAAAACATTTTTTATAAATAGCCTTTACTTCTAGCTAAATGTACGGGAAAACTATTTGTTGTCAGAAAATTGCACATGACCTTATTTAAATATCTAATCTTTTAGAACTGATTATACTAAAGAAAAAAATGTGTCAATTTTCGAAAATACAGAGAAATCACTGAAAAATAGACCCAAGTTGTTTTTATAACTCTATTTCAGAAAACAATATGGTGCCGGTTTTGAAAAAAATATTTGTTCTACAAGTTGCCTACATTTCAGGCAAAAGTTTGTGAAAACGACTCGCATTTTCGAAAGATCGTGCATAACGTAGTCTGTCTGTAAAGAACAGATTAAGTAAAATCCCTATCTTCAATATTGTAGTTGTAGAAAAACACCGAGGAAATTTTTCAACATCTTCAATTTTGGAATATTCAGAGATTTCACCGAAAATGACACCTTCGCCGTTTTTAAGCTCTATTCTTTGCTCATTCTGAGGGAAAAAAAATAAAAATGTTGATCTTTCATGAAGAAATTGTGAAAATGTTTTTGAGGATTCAAGTAAATATGAAATGATTTATTATTTTGTATTCTTCAATTTCAAAGTAAAAGTTGTGCAGAGTGTTTTACTATTATTCCTATTACTAATGTAGTGTATTCCTATTATTATTATTATTATTATTATTATTACTATTATTATTTTTACAATTATTATTATTATTATTATTATTATTATTATTATGGCTATTTTTTTCGTTACTTCTTGAGGATGATTTAATAAATACGGCCATTGTCAATTTAAATCCTCCCACCCCCGCGTGCGAAATTATTTTAGAGATTTCCTATCAGTTTTAATAATATTTTTCTTTAAAAACGTAGATAGTAAAGAGTCATGAATGACTAACAAACATGTTTTAATTTGGAACAACGATACATTGAAACAATGATATTTTAAAACATCCATGTTTTGTTTGTAATGTACGCCTAATGGATAGCAATGATCAGTAGATTTCATCGCTAATTTGTAGCGCATCTTACGGAAAATAAATCACTTTTGTAATGTGTTTTCTGTAAGATGAATTATCTAACAATTAATTCAATAGGTCCTCTGTGACTTTCAACATTGTCATAGTTCGCCACTAAACGACTTTCAAGGTCTAGAGGAACAATAGATTGCCATCGATGTACTATTTTTGTGTCAATCAAGAAAAGAATAATAGTGCTGCGTACGAAGGATACGTCTAAAAGTATAGAATATGGTTAAACAAATTTTATTATTTTATTCTTTGATATATTTAATGCATTGAAATAGAAGTATTTACGTTTTTCTCCAGATTTTTCAATTCCGGTCTTTTAAACTTTTGAATTTATCGTTCGAAACAAATTGTTGTATTATTCAGTATAGATATCATATGTCCTGGTTAATAATGCTGTTAGTGAAGAAATATAAAAATTTAATTTGCAGACCAAAATTTGAAAATTCGACAAAATTTTACTATTTTATTCCACATTGACAGGAGGTTGTCAGAAAGTGCATGCAATAAATTATATAATGTTTTATACCTAAAGAAAATGACTAATTTTTTTCATTGGATCTCCGAATTTTGTCAGATTGGAATAAGTTAATAGAGAATAAGTGAAATTCGTTGAATTCAAACTTTTCCGTAACTGCGTTATTCTCCATTTTGGTTATTATCTTTGTGGTATACTTGAATTTGTTTAGTTCTCATTTGAATACGTACTGCAAGAGAGATTTTGAAACAGGGATACGGTGTAACCATATTTATAATTTACTTACTACTTTGAATTAAATGTCTTTTAAATCCAACATATCCCATTATAATTTATAGTAATATATTTCATTTAATAGAATTATGACCTGTAATTATTTTACTACTTTTTTCCAGGAAGGTTACTACGAACGTTCTTGCACTTCTTTAAGTAAATCAACAGTTGTCCACAATCAAAACTCACCCTTGAACGCATAAAACGCATTTAGTATTGCTTCAAATGTAGTACAATGCTAATAATGACAAAGGTTTGAGCATTTGCAGTCTATTTGTGGGCTTACACCCTCATGTGTAAACTACACGGGTAATCATCATTACTATCTGTGTAGTAAATCTATAAATCCGGTGCCAAATTGTGTAAATTGCAAGCAAAAAACACATTGCTAACTGTAAAGATTACCCGAATTATAAGGCCATAAAATTGTCGAGAAAATTTAAGTTTGCCTCTAAAACTCCCAACTGTGCATACGGCTTCCAATCGAAATGAACAGGAATCAAATCAACCACATCGTCGAAGATCCCAATTCATTTTCCTCCACTCCGAAACGACCTCCAGCAACAGCGTTCTCAATTTCAACCTCAAAACTTGTCGAGTAATAAATGCTAAAATATAGTTCATAACTTCTTTGAAAACCTGACTTATGGGAAGTAATTGCGGAGAATTAAAATTTATCAACTGGAATGCAAATGGCATTAAGCGTTAGGAAAAATGAATTTGTATTCTTCATAAAGAGTAATTAAATTAAAATATCAGCCATTACGGAAACCCACCAATCACCGGAAGAAATATTCTACTTTCCTGGCTTCAAAACGTGTAGAGCCGAAAGGATATCACTAACTGCGTCAGGTGGTGTAATAATTTTGGTATAAAATACTATTAAGCATGGACAATTTCCTACAATGCTCTCACCAAACGTAGAAGTATAGGGAATAAAATTATTTGGGTTTGGGTTTGGTCCTGAGAAGCGACTTGGATTGGTCGGATCATATTAACAATACGGTAAAAAAGTCCTGGAGAGCACTTCACTTTGTAATGCGTATCCTAAAAAATAGTAGTCCAAATGCCCGATCCCTAGCATATACTACACTTGTTCGTCCTATTTTAGAATACGGATCAGCATGCTGGGACCCGTACAGGAAAGGGCAAATTGAGGCGTTAGATAAATTCAAAAACGGGCCGGTAAGTTTTCAAATCATGGGCGCATTGTTGATGAACGAGAAAAATGGGAGTCCTTATCTAAGAGAAGAGAACGGGCGCGTTTATGCGTAATGTACAAGACTTACAGAGGAGACACAGCATGGGCAGATATCGGTAAGAGATTGCATAAACCAGATTACAAAAGCAGAGGTGACCATCCGTGGAAAATACGATGTAGAAAGCAAAGAACTGATGTAGGTAAGATCTCCTTTGTGAATCGCACTATAGTAGATTGGAACAAACTACCTGCAAAAGCACTGGAGGCTCTTCCTTCTAATGTAGGCAAATTTAAAAACATACTAAATTCTATTTAGATCACTATCAATACTGAGACAATTACCTTTATTATTATTATTATTATTATTATTATTACTGATATAAATATCAACATTATTAACACTGCTTTTAGCTTTGGTATAATTCTTAATTTATTATTATTATTGTATATAGTTTTTGTTATTTTTATTATTATTACATATTAGCGTTATACAGTGAAGTGAAGTGTAGTGTAGTGAAAGGGAAGGGAGTGTAGTGTAGTGAAGGGGAGTGCAGTGTAGTGTAGTGAAGTGAAGTGTTAGTGAAACTAGTAGTCAATTTAGAGATAACTAGAAATTAATTAGAACTAGGATATCCTCTAATTCTAATGGTAACTATAATTGTTAATGGTTTTTATTGTTCTAATTCTAATTGTCATGTTTGCCACCGAGCATTAGCTCAAAGCGAACTAATAAATCTATCTATTTTTTAATGTTAATGAAATAGTAGCTGTCAACAAATACCGAAACAAATTATTTCCATTTTCTGTTTGCATGGATATTTTTAACAAATATCCTATACTTATAATTCTTGCAGACCTTAATAGCAAACATAAGTCTTGGGGAATGTCACACTACTGCGCAGAGACAAATTTTCATATCTAACGCAACAAAACTACTTATACCACGAAATATTAAATTTATTCAAGATCTTGAACTCGAAATGGTAAAATTTAATACAACTATCAGTGAATCATTGAAACAAGTTTTGAAGTACAAATAGGCCCACTAGTAAAAAACATTCAACCAATTTTACAACAGATACGTTAATTATTATTTAACATTAAGTGTTGACTTTTATTAAATTATTAAGAAATTAAGTTATTGAAAAAACAATTTAAATGTGCATTTTTTACGAGCGTATGGAACAGGGCCTCAGAGATCTGCATATGCATTCATGTAGTTCCTCGGTTCCGTGCATTTTAGGTTAAATTCATAGAAGGGTAGAATATTTGTGTAATACAAAATCAAAAACACTACCCTTGTGCAAAGGCTAGGAACAAACGACATAGCTCGATGTAACTTTTGATCACATCAGCCATGAAATTTCATTAAAAGTTAATTTGTGTGAGTGTAACGTTCGCAATTTACGTAATGCCTCATTTTTTTATTTTACTGAAATATTATACTTAGTTCTTTAATTAATCTTGCAATTTTTAGGCTTTGTATGTTCGTTCAGTAATATTACACCTCAGAAGCAAACCTACGAATACAGCCATCAAATCGCTACCACTGATAGGGAATATCTTCAAAGCACAATTTTACCCGACATTCTTAAAAATCTTTTAAATATTTTAAGTTGTTAAATATTGTAACTTTTTGTAAATTATTTTAAGTATTTTAACTTTTAAAAAGTTTCATGTTATTTTTATTTATCAAAAAAACTTTGTATATATAATTGTCACTATTCCCGTCACCTTGTTGGAAGCTATTGATCAGAGCAGCTTAGTAGTCAGCTATTGTTGGTAGCTTTGTGGTCAGAGCAGCTGGGCGTAAACCAGAACGCCCGGGTCCGAATCCGCCTGGGCCGACCAATTCTTTGAACAAATTTATTTAAAAAAAACTTTGTTACTGCTTGGAGAGAGTCAAAAAAGAAGATACACGTATTTAGTTAGAATGATTCATGAAGGTTTATTAAACTGAACGAAATAGATCAGAGAACATCATGACAACATTAAAGGGGTTTCCTTTACAATTCATTTATAGAACATAAATTGAACTAGGAAAATGATTAATTTAATTTTCATAACAAGACTCCACGACTAACTTCGTTTATGAAACTACACCACCTTACAACTTCTTCCTCAACTTTTCCAATTGCCCGCCGGAAAATCCCTCCCAGCTAGGGTTATTTTGTGAAATTACAGCGAGCGCGTCGCTTCTCCCCGCGGGCACGGCAAACAGCCCGCAGCTCCGCCGCGCCGCCCCGCTCCGCCCCGCCCCGCCCCGTCCCGCCCGCACTCGGGCATTTGATTGCCGGCGCGGCATCGGATCGGGCGCTGCAAAATTTATTTAATAGCGTTTGTCCTGCGCTCGCGGACCGTGAAACCCCGCGCGGCGGGCGGCGGCGGCGGTTGCGCAACGAGCAAACAAACTCCCAAACGCTCGCGTCCACAACCGAGCGATGGGTTTCCCCGCGGACGCCGCGTTGGGGTGGGGAAAGGGCGGGGAGGCACTGAGGGCGCCTCCGCTCCTCTCCCTGATCCAATCACGTTAATCCCCCGGTACCTGCGAGGGACGCAGCGCATGTCAAGGGTGCGCCGGTGCGACCATACGCACGCACGCGGCGCGGCAAAAAAAGATCAGGGGCGAACGGAGCGCAGGGTTCGCTTACGGGGTACCTGCCGCGGGGCACCCCGCCGGTACTCCAGGCTACGACCGCCTTAATTAAACCGAAGTGCGCGCTGGGGGAGGGTGGATAGCGACGCAGGGGTGAGGGTGGTTGCGGGTGTGGGGGTGAAGGTGAGGGTGATGATGCAGGGGAGGAGAGAAGATGGCAATAATGGCTATGCTGATGAGGAACAGAGTTGATTGTAAAGATGATGATGATGATGATGATGCTAGAGGATATGGTAGTGAAAATGATAATAGCGTGGCATGAACATGGAGACTCTGATGAGTGCGGAGAAGTAGCAATAATAAGATCGCGTTGGTAATGGGAAATGTGTGTCGGGAATGAATATGATGGAGGTAGATGGCATTGAACTTGGTGAGAATGTGGACGCCAATAAAAGCTTCGTAGGTTTTTGGGTGAGAAGGATATGAGAGGGCAATGGGAAAAACGTTTCCTGCTTCCCGGAAATAATACTCCTGAATTTTCATTTGTATTACCACTTGTAAGGACGAGTTACAGTCCTTACAAGTAAGGACTAGTTCCAAACAATAAATATCGTGAAATATTCTACACTACATAAGTTGGAAAAAATATTTTTTAATGCATACATACATTGAATTTTGTGATGTCTAACGACATTCTTTCGCGAGGAGGTAGCACAGAATCGAGTCGGCGGAGACGAGCATTGGGAGGCCGGCAGCGAAATTGTTGAGAAGAGCGAGAATAACGACGAGGAGGAGACACGGGCGGTGGGTGGGGGTGCTGGTGACGGCAGCACCGAGGGACGATGGGGGGAGAGAGCGTTATCCGCGGGGCGCTGGTTGCGTACCCCGCCCTCGCCACTGACCCAAATTTAACGAGAGCTTAACTGTGATTCAGGCAGGTGGGCGGGCGCGGGTAGCCGCGAGCGGGCACTAATCAAGTGACTGCGCGGATAAAAGCGCCCTCTCCTCACCCCCACCACCTACCCCACCTCCAAGCGACCGCAGCCGCCATCACGCCCTCTCTCGCTCCTCGCCCACACTCCTTCCGCGCGCTCATCCCGCGAGGGCGGGAAGAAGCGGCCGGCGTTCGGCGCGGTTGACGGAGTGGGCGGGGCGAGGCGGCGAGGGGCGGGGAGGGGCGGGGCGGGGAGAGGTTAGGTGGGCCAGGGCGGAGCGTAGCGGGGCGGGGCGGGACGGAGCGGGGCGAGGCGGGGAGGAGCGGGACGGGCGGGGCGGGGCGGGGAGAGGTTAGGTGGGTCGGGGCGTGGCGGCTGCGCGGGAGGGGGAGCGATAAATGAAGTCCCTGGCCGGGCGCAAGAGAGTAATCAGGGCGGCAGCTCTGGGGGTGATGCGGCCCGCGCGGCCCAGCCAAGGTATTGCACACGGTAGAATAGGAATTGGAAAAGGGGGCGAGTCGCTGGACATTAATGCGGACGACGACGACAAAAGAACCGGAGGCAAACAGATGGAAGGTGGGTTATGAATCGACAAATTAATTCGTTGGACAATCAAAGTGATCCACGCTAAGGAATATAGGGGGTTAATAGAAAGATGTTTTAGCTACAAAAACAAATGTTTGTAAATTTATTTATTAATGTCGCTTTATAACATCTAGGTCATCAGCGACCCTTATCATTATACAATTGCATGGACAAACATAGTAGTTACAATTTTACCAAAAAACCGGGAAGGATGGCTCAGTGCATCAACCTGATGTCACTGCAGTCCCCTCTGACCGGGAGGTTCTAGGTTCGAGTCCCGACAGCGGCAGGATTTTCGACACTAGCTTTTCAGCTAGGTCGAATTCAGTCGCTGTCTGGAGCAGAATTCTAGCGGCCGGCTACTCTGATCGGTAGTTTTCCGTGGTTTCTCCGATAAACACCAGGCGAATACCGGAGTAGTGCCCTAACAAACGGGCCACGGACCGCACGCGATCTTTCCTTCCTCTCCTTGTCCTATCCTCTCTCCTTACACACACTTACACAAACATGCACTACACTACCACACATGATGGGAGGCTTGTCGGGAGCTTACAGCTTGTCCCGGCTGGGGCGGTTCCCCTCTGGTGGGAGACACCTGGTTGAGGGGAAACCCCGCTAGTCGACGGTAGGTCGGCACCAGATCTCGCCATCCAGCGGGGAAAAGACCGCCACCTCCCGAGAAAAACACGCACTACACTTACGGGACTGATGACCAAAGTAGTTAACGCGCCCGGAAACACTAATCAATCAATCAATCAATTTTACCAAAAATAATTATGTCAATCTAAATACATTTTCACAACATGTTATGTTTAAGGTATTACTGTATTCATAACTGTACAAGTTTTGTTCAGTTTTGTAATTTCCAAGACTTATTACTGTGACACTCTCGTCTGTGGAACTGAGAAGTGATTTTAGGGATCCTTCCATTTTCAGAAAGTTTCTTTTATTATATGTAGAAGGCATTCAAGAATGAGGTGGGAGGTGGAGAGTGAAACTTTTGTTTGTGTAAGAACATTTTTAGACGAAAGTTCTCCAATTATCTCTAACATTTCAATGGATTTAAATTGTACTGATTTCTTTAGAAAATTGTAGTGTATTTAAGGCAATTTACCAAATATTTTAATGTAAACTGTCATTGTGAAAGATAATTAGCCTTGGTAAGTTCCGTCATTGTGACGGTAGGACAGAACTTATCTAAGGTCCGTTCGCTCTAACTTTACTCACCACGTAAACAAATGCACGTGGTCGTCGCTTGTTCTCATTGGCTGACGGACACCACACTTCTCTTTAGGGCGTCGTGCGCTATAGGAGTTAGGTCCCTTTCAAAATTGATTAATTTCCTGACTCTCTACACAAACAGTCGAAATAATTTTCTCCTTTGTCTTGAAGTAAAATCAGACACCGAGCATGACCTTAACTGCCAACCTTCTGCTGCCAACGGATCTCATTGAGATAACGTTCGATCGCCAGGCCGTCGGCGCCGCTTCTGCTCAATTTTATCAATCTCCGTTTATCAATCAAGTTCCGTGTCTCAAATGAGTACGTTATTAAATAATGTTGTATTTTTGTTGGTTAGTGAAAGTTGTGTTTGCTCATTGCGTTGATTTTTTGTTTCCACATCGAACACAATAAGTGAAGCAGTTCCCGGTTTGAAACATTCCCAGGGAAAATCCTCAGTGGTGAGAAGAAGGTTGTATTGATGTGTTTTGAATAATTAGCGGCTAAAATGCGTCAATGACTTTGTGGTGGGTGGAAAGAAATGACTGATGAATTGCAGGTATCTGTGTCAGAATTGTTTAATAACTGTGTAATGAATTAAGTCATTGGAAAGGTAACTTCTCTACGTAAGAAGAGATGTAGAGCAAAACAGGTAGAGGGCGAGTGCAATGAATTTGTTAATCTGCCATTCCGTATTCATGTGCACATTTTTTTCTTAGAAATTAATTTCCAATATAAAATAAAATTCTTGATGTGGTTAACAAAGATTCGCGACTGAAAAATTTTAAAGAACGTCACTATATGTTCTATTGAAATTCGTGCTTCGAGCGGGATTTTACTGCTACCTTACAAGAACACACGTAACTGTAAGTTCTGTGATATTTAAGAAAAATATCTGCATATTTTGGCTGGGATTTTGGGCATACTGAAGAATAACTAGCGAAATAATTTGCTTCGACAGTTCTGGTTGTGACACGTGCCAGCATTTGAGTATGGTCGTGGCGCGAATGGCGTAGCCAATCACGAACTACAGAACGGAGGTATGTTTACTTGCGGAAGTGAAGTTACAGCGAACGGACTTAGTAGCTACTCCTCTCCCATGTATTCGTCACTGATAAGGATCAACAATTGTTAAAAATAAAGGGAAAGGAAAATGAGATGGTAATGTAATACTAGCGCTGTTTAATAAATTTATTTTAAATGCGTTCAATGGATCGCTTTTTAAAAAGGAAACTTCTTGGGGTGTAGGTTAGTAAGAAAGACCTTGCCTTTGAAAGAAGTCTTTAATACTTCCTATAATGAAAACGTAGTCGGAGAACTGATATGAAACTGGGTAAAAATGTAGTTGAATTTTATGACAACCTTCGAGATGTTTGTATATGCTTTTATTGACTTAACCATTTGCTTTGATATTTCAACGTGAAAGTGCAAATCTGTTTTCAACTGCAAATACAATACACTTTTTGGTGTGCATAAAAGCGAGTATTGTTAATAAGCCAAGAATTAATTAATGAGGCTGTATTGAGTTGTACGCGAAGTTGAAAGATGAATACTAATGAGAAAACTCTTTTAATAATCGCTTAGATTTTATTGCACGTTGTGATTTTCAAACTTTTTTTTAGAAAAGTATACTTTCTAGCAAGTTCTTAGCAAGACACTTCATGAAAGAAATGTAAAATATTTTTCCTCAAAACACATTCCTAATAAGTACACTAAAGAATTTGTAAAATATTTAATATTTATTTCAAATTTGTAAAATATATGTAAATCGACTATTTCTCTATTGGATTTCTCAGTTCATAATTTAGGATTAGATTTTAGAATTCAGATTAATGAGTCTAATAAATTATGAGAACATGATTTCCATGGATTCCGTTTATTCTCATGCTGTACACCTTACTTGGAATTTATTGAGAAGAATTGAACGCTTTGACAATCTGTCGTACAGTTTCTTTTGTATTCCTTTAGAATTTCTCATTCATATTTATTTTAGGATAATTACTAAATCATAGCGCTTGGAATTGTAATGGTTTATTATCACACCTAACAAATTCTTGTCGCACTTGCAAATCCGACGCACAGTGAAGTAAGTGACTATTTCTACCATTTTTAAAGATTGTAAGTTTTATATTAAAGCACATTCGTTACACCAGTTAAAAGTGAATGGATAAGTTATTTCGATTCTTCAATTTCAAAACCAAGAGCAGTGAACAGTCTTTTATAGGGCTCATGTTTTCAAACGGACTGGTGTTCGGTTAGTAGATTTGCTGGGCAAACAAGGATACCCTGTGTGTAAAACCTGCTGGAGCAAATTTTCAGCCGTTGATGGGAAAAGACGCCACGGATTGCGAAAAAGGGGAATCTCTGGGGGGCGCGGACGGAAGGAACGGGAGGGGCGTCGTCTCCATTGTGCCCGACGGCAGGATCAAGGCCTCGCACGCAGTCGCTGCGCGCGTTAATACTGGGGCCGATTCTTGCGCCACGAATCGTGCCGTGGTCGGCCGTCACCTCACGTGAACACGCGCGCTTGGCCGACGCTCGGCGCTTTCTCTTGCCGACTTCTGTCATCAATGCCCTCGACAGCAGACCGCCCACAATCCCACACCGATCACTCCTCCGGACCCATCTTCTATTATACACCTGCTAATCACTACCAGCCGCCTCTCCATACACCACCGACACTCAACAACCGACACTATTCATCCTCCACTATTCATCTTCCAACATTCACTACCCACCATTCACCAACAACCCGTTCACCGCCCACTGCCCACCACCCATCTGTTCACCGCCCACCGCCCACTGTTCACCGTCCACTGGTCACCGCCCAGCTCCCACCGCCCTCCGCTCACCACCCTCCGCTCACCACTCAATACCCCACTAACTCCCATCATCTACCCACTTTTCCCTACTCTTCATTCATTGTATACATGATTCCTTCCGTCGTCCGTGTGCTTTCAGTTTTTTTGTTCCTTTTGTTTTCTTCTAATTTCTTCGATCACTAATACCTTCTGTCCTATTTTATACCAGATCCACATATACGAGAGAACGGTGGTACTTCGCTGTACGGTGGGTACTACATTCTCATTGCCTCATACTTTTGTCAATTCTCGTTACGTGTGGCCCATTGCCTATCCTCCAGTTTTCTGGAGAAATGTGTTTTTGATTTTCTTGTCCTACCCGTTTTCCGGCATTTCACTCCGAAACAACTTCCACCGACTTCCTCCCCAACCGCCCTCTCTGACTCATCATCTTAGACCGTCCATTGCTTTCGCCCATTTCCCCTCGCTCTTTTCCTCTTCTCTTTTACTCAGTGATTATGGCTTGCTGAACTCTTCGTCACCGATTCAGACCAATGTATTTATTTTCTTTTTATTCCTTTTTGATGGCGCAGCGGCTGTGTCCGCCTGCCAGAGTCTACAACCGCCGGCTGGATATTCGACGGCCTGCTCCCCCTGGAACCCTCGGATCCATCCTTTCAGGTCCGAATGTAGCTTTTGTTCCGCCATCGGCTCCCGGACATGGGACGAGGAATAACGCCACTAAATGGATATTTTTGTGACCCTTGCATTACACTCGAACATACATTACACCCGAGGGAATCTCTTTGGTTGTGCATCTAATATAAGATGTAAGATGATTTGTTTAAAAAACAAACCGACTTACTGCCATTATGCACTCGTTTTATGCGAAACAGGAAACCGCCGATGCGATGTTAGGGTTTCTCTTCAATTTTCGAAAAGATACTATGACACGCCAAAATAACTAATCCATTCTGGTTGGAACCGGAACATCTGGGGTGCATGTAATTTCAGTTGCTGCCACATACGGGCGCCATTCATTACAGTGTACAGTGACCGTGTGCACTCGTCTTTCAGGTCAATGTTTGAAGTTTAACGCATTGAAAAATCCTAAGAATTTCTAATTTTTCGAATTTAATTAATTTTGATTGTTGAAGAATGTAAATAGGATGTTTGTTACTAGGGAAGATAAGAAAATGAGTTGATGCTTCGTGAGTAATGAGTGCTGCTTATTCGCTTTCATTAATTTATTTGTTATATCTAAAAGGTCACTAGTGCTTCATAAAAATGTAATAACTAATCCATTTATGCAATACATTAATTTAAGCTCATTAACTTCGAGCTAAATTTTCTTGCATTTTTTTAATAAATGTACACGACAGGGGTAAAAACTAATATTGATGTAATTTGATTTGTATTCTTCCTTTCCTTGATTCGTAAACTGAATTCACTATTATTTTTAAGAAAGAAATAATGAGACATTGCACGATTAAATGTGTTATTTTTCTCAGAAATATACTGCAATTTATTACGTGATCAATGATGTTGTTGGCGCGAAACTGCATGTAAATTGTTAATTATTAAAGGTTTTTCTTCATTATTACATTTAGTTAATCTTTCATTATTTGTTAATGAGATTATTTATTGATAAAAGACGTTACTACATAATGCATATGATTAAGTTTAAATACTTATTGCCTTCCCATCTTCATTACGATATCGTGGTTAATAAAAATTGAGAGGATTTATGTCATGTCTTCTTAATATTTTTCAATACTCTACTACTTTATCCTTTAAACCTACTTAAACTGATTTTTTTCCGTTCTAATGAAATTAGAGCTTTTATTGAGCATAACAATTATATTTTGAACGTTTAGTAAGATATATTTAAGCGTATATTTTAACACCTATTATATCAAGTGAAAATGTTTACAACCGTATGTGTCATAAAAGAATAGTACCTACCACTGGAATGATTGCTCCCAAATTTGTCACGAATGCTATTAATCGACCAAGAATCCAGCATAGCCGAATTGCAATTTAAAGTGTTACCCCAAAATGTGCTTTTAACATTAGAAAATACAAAATTGCCTTGGAGTGTATGTAACCTAAGGTAACTACCTCTTCTTGAAACCTGCATCTTTAAGCAAACCCCGGGCAACGCTATGTAAGCCAACGATTGGAATAAATAAATGCTTGAGCAATGTTGGGTTTCTTGAGCTAGTTTATGATCAAATTGCTAGCCATTTTTCATTACAATATAATTTTATAATGACCACTCTACTATGTTCTGCCGTTTTCAAAATGTTTTTCAAAATACGTCTTTTCACCCATAAGTGGACAAAAGTTTTGGGAATCTAAATTTTCGAAAACTGTATTTGCTTTGTACCGCCTATAAACAATCATGTTCACTTAACATTTCCCGTGGTGTTTTGAATTATATTATATTTAAAATGAAATTTGAGTTTTTTTTTTTTCAGAAAATCGTGAGGGAGAAATCCTAATCAAATGCCTAAACATTTGAAAATAAATTCTAATTTTTTATCTGTGATACTCGGAAAATAAGAAAATGAAAAAATGTAAAAAAGTAGTAAGCTATATAATGTAGTCTCAAAATTACAGATTGTAAAAGCAAAATTTATTATTCTATGAAATGGTAGGCTACATTGTTATATACAATTTTTGAACTTTTGACCTAAAAGAAAGGAATATTTCTTGGTTTCAAAACTGCCATGTGATATTTAAAAACAATATTTTCAATGAAATAAATCATAATAATGATAAACACCATTACAATGATCGAGGTTAAGTTATGAATAATTTCTCATTTTCATTATTTGGTTCTTTGAAAAGAATTCGATTATCCTCTCTGACATAAATTTTGATGTAATGTATAGGTTGTCTTGAAAGAGTTTCCTTTCATTTCGGAGTTCTAGAAGGTGCGTTTTAAATCCAACAAATGTTCAAACGTACGAAAATCTACCGTGTTATCTGCCGAAAGTGATGTTAACAAAATATAGGATTTTTACTGGTAAAAAACTTACTTTTGTATTGGTTATTGCTTATAAAACATGAATATTCTGTTATTTTTAATTTCTCACTTTTGGTTCATAAGAAAAGAAAGTATTGTAATCGTGTGTCGGAAAACGGCGAATTTTCGACAGAAAAACTCGTATTACTGGATCTGGTAATAAAAGAGTGGATATATCTTATTCCTATAGACGTAAATTACTTCCTCTAACACGTTATGTAGTTAGAATCTATGTGTTGAGGGACCTTGATATCGAAAAATCGATCCACGGCAAAACTGATATACGCTAGCGCCTAAACCGTTCCGCTGATTTTCTCCAAAATTGATGTTCCCGCATTGATTTAAATGAACTCAAGACCCTCTGAGTTTGAAACAGATATTTTGATTTTGAGGGACACTTTATATGAAGCCTGAACTACAGTTTGAAAATTTACTCCAAAATGGCACCAAAGTTTTTGATTAAATTTTGTCTTCGAATAGAGTAAAGAACGCTTAAGAAAGTGGTGCAGGCCTTATTTTTATTGAAATCCCTGACATTTCAAAAATCGCAAATGTTCAATTTTATTCGATATTTTACTACAACTACAATATTGAAGATAGACTTTTTCATTAACGAAATCTGTTCCTTAAAAACAGATTTTGAAATAAGATCCTGGACAATTTTTCGAAAATATGAGTAGTCGCGTAATTTTGCATGGAATATAGGCAATTTTTAATTTTTTGTAACAATTATTTTTTCATAGAAGCTCCAAATATTCTCTTTAATTTTCTTTGTATGTATCAAAGGTCTTTTGAAAAAAAATAGTGCTTGTCTCATTTCCGGCGAACGCTCTGTTTTTCGAAAATTGCAAAATTTTAACATTTAAAAATTACAATATTGATATAATGATGATAATGACAATAATAGACCATCTCTTCAAGTAAGATCATGTATAATTTTTTTTTAAAAAATGAGTATTTTTTCCATAATTTATGCTTGAAAAATATATCATTTATAAAAAGAACATTTTCTCAAAAACCGCTCCAAATTTTTTCTTTACATTTTCTTCTCATATGTATTAAATTACATTAAAGATGGGGTGAAAATCACACTTCCTGCGAACTCTCTGTATTTCTAAAATTGCAAAAAGTTAACATTTCAAAACTATAAAATGAAGCTAGAGACTTTTGATTTTATCAAAATCAGTTTTATAAAAACTTTGCTCTTTAAGAAAGGTCATGTAGAATTTTTGAAAAAAAAGAGTAGGTTTCGCGTACTTTCTGCTTGAAATTAATGCAATTAATTTTTCTCTGAAAAACTGCTCCAATTTTTAATTTTTTCCACGGATAAAACCAGGGACGCTTAGAGAAGATGGTAGTCTCATTTTCGTTGATTTCTCTGAATGTTCGAACGTTACTTGTTAGAAATATTGGGGTTGAGACAATTAGAATTTTAAGAGAAGTTCGTCAAGGCCTCTGCTGGGTGCAGCGATAAGGTGCAAGGCGATTTTATTCACAGGACTTAAGTCCGAATCTTCGGACTTGCGGAAAACTTCTTTTGCTGGTGGAAAATACATTCGCAGGTTTATGTAGAACTATAATGTTGCTGAGCAGTTACAAATAATGCGAGGAAGTATGCGTTGTTGTAGAACCACTAGATAGATAAAAACGTCAGGTCCGGACTAATAATATTAAATAACATTAAACATGTTAAAAATATTAATAGATATAGGCAAAATAAATGTTGATGAGAGTCGTGTGCTTACCCGTCAAGAACAAAGTTGTGACGAAAACGTCCCACAGTAGTCCCCATAATTCCAGCTGCTGACTGTCAGCATCCCGAAATAAACTCTCTATCCAACAACCACATAGCGTGACAAGTCCATCAGATCCGCCCAAACGTCCGTTGCCGAAACTCCCCCCGTCGTCAGCTGGCGGCGACAGAGGCGCCTAGGGCGGCGCCGCTGTCGTTACAGGAAAATCCGGTCCTCGACGCGACGTATCACGGTGTGGGCTATCGCTGCGCAGAGCTCAGGCACGAGGCCGGAAGCTGGGCGGCGCACACTAGTACAAACGCCCCTAAACCTGGCCATAATGAGAAAAGAGAAAGTGCTCGTTCACAATAGTGAATTATCAAATTTTGTACAGAAGACTTTGGAGCACCGTAACTCAAACTCAAACATTATTTCAACCTTTTTTGTTTCTCCCATGGTCTCTTAATGTTAATGTTGGACTAATCGCTCGATTTCATTTATTATTGTGAATGTGTTGACGATATTTGCTAAATAACAAAATTAAATCTATTGTTTCTGTGGATCTTACCGAATAAATAAACTTGTGACGATACGTTTATGTGTATTTAAAGTTGTAACGAATAACAAGTACAGTATAGCAAATACAGTAAATTTATAAATAAGAGTGGGTGTATTGATTCCGCACCTCCAGAAAACGTGCACATATTGTACTTCTCGGCCAGGTTTCTATCGCATGTGATTTTTGCTTTTTTGTACTTAAATGTTACCCAATGAATTCACGCAACTTTTTTCACTCACGAGAAAATGTCTTAGAGGGAACTCTTAGACATTTTCTCGTAAAAGTCACCTCGTCCTATTAAATTTTGAAATTTTACCACAATATACGACCTCAGACCCCTCAATATCCCTAAACATATTTCTATGCGAGTCGAATTGTGGCCACGTGTTCGGGTGTTTCGTGCGAACGCGACACGTGTGGCGGCGCACGAGGGGGTTCCCCCGCCGCGCACCCGAACGGGGACGGCGTGAACGCTTCCGGCCCCCGGCGGCGATTGCTTGGTCCACATTTCTAGGAAGGAGATTATTCTGATTAGGAAGACTGGAAATAGTTACTGGAATTCGATTTCTAAGTGATGTTAGCACTTTTTCTTCCCTCCATTTCTTCCTCACTTACCTATTTTGCTGTTTCTTATTTCTTATCTTCCTACTTTCATCTTCTTAATAATAATAATAACAATAATAATGATTGAATCTTTATTAGACAATTTCAGGCAAAGGAAGTAGATTCCGCCGATACAATGAACTTACGAAAAGGAGAAGCAAAATACTGAATTTCACAGAAACCGAAGGAGCTTCTTCAGGCGCCTGGAGGGAAATAAGAACAACCAAAGTACAACCCTAACCACAGAAGAAACTACTAAATTTGAGGAATACTGAATGGCCCGACCCGAAGGATTTCAATAAAAATGCATCATGGTTGCCAGACATAGAAATGACAGTATCGAAAACTCCACCAATAAATGCTGCAAAGTTTACTTCTAACGATATCACAAGCGCCATCAGTAAAACCAGGATCTGGAAAACTCCTGGGCCTGACGAAATTCTTGTCTGAAATACTTCCCTGCTCTCCACAAGTCACCAGCTGAATGTTATATCAAATCTCCTGAAAATCCAACATTAATTCATAATTTTCTTATGGAAGGAAACACATATCTGCAAAGGAAAAAAGGGATATGTTACAACCACCTGCCTATCGACTGTTTATAATCTCTTCACGTAGCTAATTAGCAGCAAGACATATGAACACTGCGTGAATTATTACGTCTTAGAAGAGGAGAAAAAGGGTTTCTTCAAAAGATCGATGGGTTGTAAGCATCAGCTGACAATGATGCAGTTACCGTGGAACAAGTTCACAAAAGACGACACAATCTGCATATGTGCTACATAGATTACCAGAAGGCTTTTGATTGTCTCGCACAGTTGGATGCAAAAGGTTCTTGAGATGTATGTATGTATGATGTATGTCCTAAAATCAAACGTACTCTTAGTGCAATGATGGCGAAATGGAGAAAAAAACACATGGATGAGTTCGGAAAATATAGAAGTATACCATATTAAAACGAATGTTCCAAGGAGATTCACTGTTACTATTATGATTTTGTCTAGCAACGAACTCTATGTCCCAACATCTTAATAACAGCAAAATTGGGTACGAATTAATTAAAAAGAGACAACTTACGCCTGTCTCATCTGTTGTTTGTTGATGACCTCAAAGTCTATGCAGAGACTATGGACAAATTACACGGTCTAATTGAGATAGTGGAAGTGTTCAGTAAACATAAAAAGATGTCTTTTAGACTAGACAAATGTGCCATAGCGGATATTAAAATGGGCAAAATCGATAGCCACAATGAACCAATTAGACATTAAGGAACTTCCACTTAATGAGGTTTACAAATATTTAGGCATGGCCCAAAGCTACCGAATAGATCATTCTAGCATGAAGAAAGCTCTGACCGATAAGTACGGATGAAGAGTTACAAAAGTTCTGAACAGTAAATTAAACGAAAAAAAATCATAGCAATTAGCTCAAGGGCTTTCCTACACTTTCCTATTCTTTCGGAATTCTCAAGAGGTCGTGGGCAGACCTTGCTGAATTAAATAGATTTACTAGAAGGCTACTTACTAAATTCAGGTGTCTTCATACCAAACCATCTATTAAAAAACTATATCTACCCCGAAGAGAAGGAGTGAGGGGACAGTTAAACATTCAAAATCCCTGCAGAACCCAAGAAAGAAAAATGAAGCAAAAGTTATTCTCGTGTGAAAATGAATTAATGAATAGAGGCAGATGATGGTTATACTCCACTAAACTTGAGTGCCTTCCACCCAGGATCAACGGCAACTGCAGCAGGAACAGCGCCAAAAGAGACGATTCAAAGAGATCTAGAAGAATGGCAACAAAGACAATGCTCGGCAAATTTCCCAAAGCTATTTATGAACCTCATGTTGAAACACTATCCTCGCTGCAATGGATATCAGACGGCTATTTATACCCAGAAACAGAGGAATTTATAATGGCAATCCAAGATAGAGTATGCCGAACGAGGAACTATCAAAAACATTGCATGACCATGCCCGTTGTTGACATGCAGGAAATGCGGACCAGCGGTGAAACAATAGAACATATAATGGCTGGATGTACTGCACTTGCCGACAGCGCTTACTTGGGCAGACACAACCAACTAGGAAAGATTTTCCATCAACAATTGGCTTTCAAGCATGGATTGTTAAATAGTGGAGCTCCACCGTGTTATAAATACAACCCAGCACTTGCAATGGAAGCAAATAATACCATCATTTATTGGGACAACCTCAACTGTGGCTTTCAATAGAGCAGATATAGTTTTGATTGACAGGAACAAGAAAGAAGTTACGTTGTTGATACCGCTGTACCATTGACACACAATCTAAAGAAAACAGAGGCCGAGAAAATTACTAAGTACGAAGATTTTGCTCCAGAAATAAACAAATGTGGAAACTATAGAGTGTAATTACATATCCACTTATTTCGGCTGAAGGTGTAGTCACAAAAAAGTTCAGGAAAAATCTAAACAAGTGGGATTACCTCAACGAATCCTAAACTACAGACAGAAAGCAGTGCTCCTGCGAACATGTCATATAGTTCGCAAGTTCTTGAACGAACACAAATGAGGCTCCTATATTAGTCTTGAGGGTCAGAGTGAAATATCTTTCCTCAGTGACCGAGCTCTTTCCTAATCGTGGCAGGATTGGGCAGATTAAACAGTCGCACAAGCTGCTGAGAATCACAAGAGAAGAGGTGATGATGATGATAATGATGATTAATAATAATAATTACGTCAATAAGTAATTCACTCTGAGAGTAGGAAAGAACGGGATAGAGCTTCGATAACATCAGAATTAAATACTGATACAGACTAGCATTCGTTCTCACAATTTGGGATACAACACAAGTTAATATCGATAAAATGGGAAGCAACATTCAAGAAAAAATCTTATTCAAAAAACACAATAATGGACAATATTGTGAGCTTGGAAGGTCAGGTACTTACTTAGCCCAAATAGACTGGTAAAAATGCATTTTCTTAATTGAATTATAGGTGCAAAATTGCAAACATTCTGTCTTAAATAGAAACGCGAAGATGCATGTATAAATGCGCTAAAGTCATTTGGAATTTTTTTGAGATTTTTTAATTTTTTCTTAGAAATTTACTTCAGCTCTTAAGTGAAAACTTGACATTTTTTGAAACCTTGTTGGTACTCACCAGCGGAATTTTTCATTTTTAAAATAACTACAAATCTATAATGTGTAAGAATGAAAAAGTTTCATTTCTGAAAAGTAATCTTAATGGCACGCTAAATTTTGCATGGTTTCTACGAATCTGTTCCACTCACGATGTTGTTTCTACGAAGAGCTTGTGTGGGCTCAACTATTTTCTTTTGAATCCTGGAGAACAATAACAATTCCTTTATTGTTTTCCTTCTTTAAACTCGTGTGACGACGAGGATGGAGTCAAGAAGTATCTTATTGTGTATAGTGAAGTATGATCTCGAAGGGGGTCCTTGGCTGTACTTAAACGGAGAATGCGTTTACTCGTAGGGGAAGAAAGTCATTTGGCATCAATAAAATAATTTGACTGTTATTATCTGGCTTTCTCCATTCAATTTTTAACATTTTCTAATCCTAGAGTGCGAGCTCAACACTTCCTGCCTGATATCTCGCCTCCGCTTGCTAAGATAGATAAATGTCACAGTGCCAATAGGTTTGAGGCCTCGGTACAGAACGTTATGGCGCTTTTTTTATGCGATTGTCAAATGTGATATGAGAAGTTTTTTATCTAATTTATATGGATAAGAATTATATTAAAACTTGATCCAAGCATTTCCACGTTAATCAAGACCATTCTCATTTTATGCCATCACAAGATTCCTAACTCTGTGCTCCATTCTCAAATGAAATTCGTAGAATTAATGTTCACAGTCTACGTGATGCGGAAATGGTAACAAAACAGAATCACTGTACTATGTAAATTTTCGTTCTGTAGTGTTGGGCGGTAGGCATCGCACAAGTCACTCGGCTCAAGTGCGTAAACCTTAGCCCCTGCATTCTGTCAAAAATAACCAACCGCCGCTCGGGGTCCTACCTGGCGGGCGCTCGCCGACCCTGCTATTGTATCCTCAGGAGACACCGCGCGAGCGGCGACTGTTCAATGGATTTCAGAAATCGAAAGTCTTTCGAACCCACTAAATCGTTCCTTCCAGCATCACGTTCGCCGTTCACATTCACAAAGTAACCAAACTCATATTTAAAAAAACAGTGATAAAATAGTAATGAAATCATTCAGTGTTCGAAGAAATTAGGAAAATGGAGAGGAAGATGTCAGAAGAGCACGTGAACATTGAACATCCTCATGATTTAAAAAAATGAGGAGATTTTGGCATAAGAATTTTGATTTTATTTTGTTAGTATTAATTGAAATGTATATCAATAATTAACCTTATCACAGTAAACCAATTTGTATTGCTTTTGTGTGTGTTACCTTATTATACAGTCAGAATTGATGAAACAATCAGAATTATCAGAAAAAATCAGAATGATGAGAAAATCAGAATTATATAAAGTCAGAATTGATGAAGCTGACTACACCTAACAATAAGATTAGGGACAATGAGTGAAGAAGTTTGAGTGGAGAAAGGATGCAAAAATGACCTGAAATTATCTGACAGTAAGCTGTGCACACGCCATCGAGGATGACACAGTCTATGTATAGACGACAGTCTACTGCGCCAATGTAATTGGATTTTAGAATACACTACAGTTCTGAGTATTTCTTCGTATTCTTTTAGATTGAATCCAAAACTTGATGAAAAAATATTCCATGAATTGTAACAATTTCCACATAACGATTTAATTTTATTTATATTGAAAAAATAATTAGTTAGTGCTTTAATAGTTTAGTACGAGACTGAATAAAAGGAATTATTTCAGCAAACGTTGAAAAATTAATACAATATAAATATCAATGTTATTTAATACTAACACCCCCCACCCCTATGTTAACGCGTAACGCTTCTTCAAACCCCCTCCCCCTTCCTTAGCGTTACGTAATTCCTTAGCGTAACGACGCCTTAAGACATTCTCTATCGTCCCTACGGATGAGTCAGAATTCTCGAAGAACATGTGGCTGCAGAGTAAAAGTTATTCAGAAGATAGGTTTTAGTTTACAACTTAATATTTATCTTGCGAACACAAAACTCTTGCTATAACAAACCGAGAAAATTATTATCACAAGGAAAAATATAAGATGAGAGGTCAGATCCTTCTTATCCTCAAGTCCATTTGGCCCCATACATCAGCCTTTGGGCGGGCCACATTCATGGACCAGGTAGTCCGCCCAATTTGTCTACAAAACACAGGTATTGTAGGGCTATGTTAAACGATCCTTCAAAAGCATCAATCAGCAGAAGAGTTAACGGATACCAACTTCACATTTTATTCCTTTCCTGCCCAGGTTTACTCACAGGCTATCTTAAACGCTCGTACTTCCCCACTGCTCCAAGGCCTTCTTCCACAGCTGATACGTTGCGATTAGCGCGGAAGTGTTGTAGGAAGTCGCAAGGGATTCACCAGAGGCGCGCCGCACACGCGCTGTTGTGTGACGGCAGCGTCCGTATGGCGTCGAACGCGAAAGGAGGCTCGCGCGACTCTGCATCGGTATGTACGTCACGTCCGGCGATAGTTCTTAATGCAGTTCCGGAGCAGCGTAGGGTGCACTGTATGTCAATCTCAACTCCTGGAAATGAAAGCAAGAAAACTGTGTCGATGACCGCTGTAGCAGATGTTAGGTTTTTTTTGTTTGCTTTGCAAACGATCACGATATTCTTCCTAGAATTAGAGCGACATCTGAATGCGCTCTGTGTAATTATGATCTCCGAAGTATTCGATTTACAGCGCAATGATCGTGCTGGGCGGACATGGCTGCTTCATGACTTTATTTTCTTCGGACGAAACCTATTTTATCGTTATCCTGTTTTCTGTGTATTAAAATTAATAGTTCCTACCAAAATCAATCGCTTGTTTACACGAAAACTATCTATTAAGAAAATCTATTTATTTTTGCTTGGCGTGTAAAATAATAGTATGGTGTAATGGGTTTAAAAAACATCTGCTTATTCCGCCGATTCCGTCTTGGTGGTGCCGGACGTCCCTCGTGTGAAGTCGGAAAGTCCCACATGGAGATCGGGAGAGATGGCTCAGTGCATCGACAGATGTTACTGCAGTCCCTCTGACCGGGAGGTCCAAGGTTCGAGTCCCGACGGCGGCAGGATTTTCGACACTAGCTTGTCAGCTAGGTCGCTATCTGGAGAAGAATTTTAGCGGCCGGCTGATCTAATCGGTAGTTTTCCGCGGTTTCTCTGATCAACACCAGGCGAATACCAGAGTAGAACAATAGCGCGCGATCTTTCTTTCCTCTTCCTTGTCCTATCCTCACCCTTCTTACACACACACACACATTAACATGCACTACACTACTACACATGCCGTGAGACCGGTCGGGAGCTTAGAGCTTGTCCCGGCTGGGGCGGTGCCCTGCTGGTGGGAGACACCTGGTGGGGAAAAGCTCGCTAGTCGACGGTAGGTCGGCGTCGGATCTCGTCATTCAGCAGGAAAATATCACTGCCACCTCACGAGAAAAACACGCACTACACTTGCGGGACTAATGACCTAAGTAGTTTGACGCGCCCGGAATCACGAACAATCAATCAATCCCACTTGGAGCGGTTCCGCGACCGTCCACGGCTTTGACTTCGACGCTCGCTGATGCCGAGTGGGAGCGGCTGAGTTTAGCTCAGAGCCAGCATTGCCCCAGTCTCTGCAGTGACTCTGACCCGAAGGTCCTAGGGTTTCCGATGGAGCGAAGAATTTGTCATTTAAATAGCTAGGCCGAATTCAACCGCTGCTGTGTGGAGGAGCAGTATTCTATCGACAGCCCGCTCTGATCGGTAGTTTTCTGTGATCAATTCTAGGCGAAAACTAGACGAATACCGTAACAAACGGGCCACGGACCATGCGCTGTTGCTTCCTCTTCCTTGCTTTATCCTCTCCCCTTACACTTCGCTTGCATGCACTGCAATACCGCACATATCGGAATACTAGTCGGAAGCTTAGAGCGTGTCCCGTCTGGGGTGCTGCCCTATTGGGGGAAGATACCTCGGAGGGAAACTTCACCAAACGCCGTCGTGAAGTTCGGCGTCGGAACTCACCATCCAGCGGGGAAGGAATCACCGCCACTCCTCGCAATTCAGAACACTCACCACACTGTCGTTGGTCTAAAGACCACAGCAGTTGACGACGTGCCCGGAAATCTATCAACCAATCGATCAATCTCTCTCGTGGAATAAACTACAATTCCCACAAAAGGCTCACAGGTTCGAACCATTGCATCTAGGGGGATCTCCCCACCCGCAATGCGTTCTACACGAAGGCCGCGCAAGAAGAGGGTGGGAATGGGAATGGGGAAGGAGGGAGATGAGCAAGCCGCGTCTTCATCGCCATAAAGGAGTCTACATCGAACGCTCTAGAATAGTGCCTTATTTGCTTGTCTGCGCGAAGAAACATGCTGTCCTATTGTTGTAATTTATTATTATGTTTAATATAACCATAAAAAATTAGTATACCATTTCATAATATAATCAGTTTCATATTTTTCTAACGCTCTTTTCCCGTATAGCCTTTGCTACAAAATTTCCAATACTGCGCAAGTTGTTGAGTGTTCCTTCATAATTGTCTTTTGCGGTTTTTAGTACGTGGTAGTAAATAGGTCATCTTCAAATTATCGATCCAATTATCCTTGTATTTCTTTCATTATCAAAATACAAGATGAAATATATAATATATAATATTTTTGTTCATTTGTCTTTAATTATTTCTGTTGTGTTTGCTTTATTATCTCGGTTTTCTCGTGCTTGTCTACCATCTGCTGAACAGCTTACATGTCCACGAGCCCGCTTTCGTAATCAGTCACATCATGTGCTAGGATCGCGCGTGGCTACTGACTCACTCACGTAGAATTGCACATTCAGTCGCTCACTCGCACTTCTATCTTGTTCATTAAAATTTGCTCACAACATTGCTCATCCTTTATGCTCGCCACTCAATTTCTCCACCCTCCATTTGCGTCTTGCATCTGCTTCGTGTCCGCCCACCTGATCAACCTCGACAATGTTCCCCGCGTTACGTCTTTTTTTGCCGGTCGTTCTTCCTGCACACGACCACCCAGTGCTTGCGCGACGTCGGGCATCATCACAGCGCCCTTCTCGGGACGCCCTCTGAGGGGAGGGGCGGCTGTGGTCGCCCCGAGCCGCCCCCACACAGTGGGTCCAAGTGACACGAGGAGCGCGCATGTTCTAAGCAAGTATTGTTTACGTTCGAAGCAAGTATGGTTTATGCTCTAAGCACGAAATTTTTATTTTAAGCAAGTATTTCAACAAGAATATATATTTCAACAATAATTCATAATATTGATACGTTTAAAACAAAATGTTTTATATTAAATTATGATTCTTTACTTTGAAACAAGGCAATGCATTTGGAATTGCAATTGCTAGGCAATATACTTGGAATGTGACTCGTTCCACCGTTTTCCCGATGTTAATATGTAGGCTCTCCTTATTTATTTTCCTGAATAACTTCCCTTTGTACACTTCAGGAAGTAGTACATTATGTGCTTCGCAAAGGGTTCCATTATTTCTTTAAAGTTATAACTTTTTTCAAAAAATTAGCTTTTTGTTACAGATTTATCATTGTATTAATATCTTGTTTCTATGAAATGAAAACTACTGCAGTTCAGTGAAAGTGTTATTTTAGTTATAATGAACATAAAAAGATGGTGTTCAAAATAATCATTATTAAAGCATACAAAGCTTAACACCGAAGCTACTAATTCTGAAGCAACATTATATTAAATAAAATGATACAATTAATTGCTACAATTGAAATCAAAATAATTAATAAAAGGATATTTCACGAATATTAATTACATTTGTAACCATCAGAAGAAAATACTCCGTTGAAGAGTTGGCTAAGATACAATTTGCTTACCCTCTTGTCTTCTCCTGCGTGCACGCCTTCCGGTGCATTACGGCCCAGTGTACGCCGCCGCCTCCGTCGCCGAAGCCTCAGGCGCTTTCGCACTCATTACCCGCGCCCGGCCTCCGTAGCCCGCCCCGCACCGCCCCGCCCCGCTCGCACCACCCCCGTTGCGGAAAGAAATGAAAAGCGCGCGGGAAACCGCCGCCACCGCCGCCGCGGTCCAGTCAATGGGCCGATGCCTTTTTAATCAGCCCGCACAATAGGGCGCGTCACCGCGGAAGGGCGCGGGCGGGGAGGGCGCCCGACGCCGCCGACGTCGCCCCGGGGCGCGCTGCCAGGGCGAAGGGGGCGACCGGGTGACGGGGCGCGGCGCGGAGCCGGGCGAGGCGAGGCGGGGCGAGCAAGCGGACCGCGTTTGCTCTCGGGATGCGCTCAAGGTGGCTGCGTGCAGGTCCTCAGAAAGAATTTGTCAAGCAACTGGATGTCAAGTCATCGCCAAAAATCTCCTTGTAGGTATTAACTGTTGTCTACCTTTCAGGACTTTCTTTGGGAGTAATTTAAGTGGCCGAGCACGGTGAAAATTAGACGAAATACAAAAGATGAAACGTGCCCGGAAACGTCCATCGTCAATTAATCAATCTGTCAACTCTGAACCTGCCTGGCTCTTGAAACGTGACGTAGTTTTAATAACACCGGTCAGCGTCATTTTTGATGTCTATAATATTTTATTTGTTTCTTTATGTGTTTTTCACGCTGATTTCAAATATGCAATGGGGATTTCTGCTTCAGCTCCATTTTTTCTCTACGAACCAATATTTTTTGACATTTGTGGTCTTTATTAATGTTAATGCTGATACGAAATATTTTTAGACAGATTTTATAATTACTCGAGTATAGTACATGTTGAAGATAACTAATGTCATCAATTAACTTGAACAGAAAATATAAAAATGACCCAAATATGTTTGCTACTTATGTGGTAAAGTGATGTTGCCAGGGCAAAGATTAAATTTTACGAGTACAGCATTTATGAAGGCCAACTATTACACTTATTTTGATATGAAACTGAGAGATCAGGGACAATGCCTTTGCTCCTCAGCTATGGTGTCGAACATGTGTCACGTTCGCAGAGACGATGGAACAAGCGAATCATAAAGGCAATTACCCTTTGGTTTATCTATGGTATGGAGAGAAGGAAAGGATCAGATCACCTTTGCATGACAAAATTACAAGGTAATTAATGTCGAGAGACTTTATTTTATGTTTCAGAGGTAGGGGGTATCAAGGTCGCTGGGACATAAATATGATGCCTGACTTTTATTAGTGTTTGAAAAGAGTTGAACTTAGAGCCATTCGTCAATAAAAGGGACTTAAGTAATCATTTCTGTAAAATAAATTGTCTTATGCAAAAACCTTTAAAAATGCAATCAAGGAAAGGTAAAATTGGTACATTTATTTCAGTCATCGTCTCCTGTATTATTTCAGTAGTATACCTTTCCGTTGCGGCTCTCACACGCAACCCATCTTTATAAATGAGGTCTCTAAAGAAAGAAAATTTCACGGAGACGTGACGAATTGCAATTTGACTTTAGAAATATGAAGGAATTTTTTAAAATAACGCATCTAAATATTCAAGTCTAATGCAACCTGTAAAATTTGCCAACGTTTTCGTCAAATAACTCCTAAACCAAGCGTTTTAGGGCCTTAAAAACTAAAATGTTGAGGCCAAAGGCCTCAAAGAAACGTTTTTCACACCATAATATATGAGACATTCCTCGACATTCAATTAAATTTTCGGTTCCGTGCTTCAATACTATAAAGGCCACCTCAATATTTCAGCCCTTGCTGTTGGTTGCAATTTTTTGACGACGCGTAGAAGGCTTAGATTCTTCTATCTTATATTTACGCTTTCTGTATACACCAAAGACGTATACACCGTGATTTGTGCAGTCTGACGAGGTTTATGTGCATCATCAATTCAAGATTTGCTCTCCATCAACAACTGGATGTACTATTATTGTTGCTTGAAGATCGTTTCTTATGCGTGCAATGAAACCATTCAATTAACGTTTTACCGTGGTCTGTAACTGCTGTATACGTAATTGTGGAGACATATGTACAGTGTACAGTGAACAGTCAACAGTGTGTGTACAGTGAAGAATGAAGACTGTGTTTGTGTTTTACTTGTACCAGTATTTTCGTTATCAGCAGTGATTCGATGAAATTTTCAAGTCAGCAGGTTGAGACACATAGCTTTCTCAAAAATAAAAAGCAAATACTTTTTGTGACTATCACGAAAAGCTAAGAGCTAACTGTTAAATAATATTGAATAATTACTTCAAAGGTTGTCTTTAAGGAAGTGTTGTGAATTGTTCTAAGAAAACTCTCCATGAGACTGAATAAATCTTTATATTGAAAATTTCTTTTAAACATCAATTCCATTGCTTTTTATTTTTATTCAATATTGTCTTAGCACATTGCAAGTTATCTTTATAAATTTTTAAACAAATTTCGTTAACAAAACACGTTTCGTTAACATCTTTCCCTCTTAGAATGGAAATAGGAGAATAGAGATGAGTGTGGGGTTTAACATGCGAGAGTTTTTGCACAGGTATGCGGAAGTAGTAGGGGAAAACGTGTGCTTTGGCACAACACAAAGAACAAACTTTTTAAATTAGCTAAAGTAAAATAGCTTGAAATAAATGAAAAACAAAATCAAAACGTGCTAGCGTACAATACCTGAATAAATTTAAAATTATGGAAAGAATAGCGCAAGTCACTCGATAATTACCAACAGATCGCAGTCCAAATGCATGATTTAAATATTGGGGGTATCTGGAAGTATGTACAACGCCCAGCTGCAAACTCATATTGTAAATAATACACCATTTGATATTAAACTCAAGGTGTCGGTCAAAATAATGGAAACACCGTTTGAGCAACATTCACATGTACCGAAGATAATTGTTTCTAATGGTAAGAAATGGTATTTAGCACTCAAAGGTTAAAATATTAGTTTGATTATTTTTTGGACCGCAATTGCTTTTCTTGAGATACGTAACAACGCAGAAAATAATCCAATACTTTTTAATATACAAATATTTTTTCAATTTTCGCACCCTAGCAAGCTGGCACCCTGACTCTCCAAAGCCCCCTCTGTTCCTCATAACAAAAATCAAGGAGAGTTAAATAAAATTGCAAAGAGTAGGGTTGTACTTGCCAGATCCAGTATTTTCGCACTACTTTACTAAGGCTTTCTCAAGAGTAAAAACCTTTTCTAATATTTTTGTGACTGTAAAAGAAAGCGAAAAGCTAACTCTGAAGAAATATTGAATTATTTCTTGAAACGTTGTTTTTAAAGACGTACGAATTGTTCCAAGAACAACTCTCTATAATGCTGAATAAACCTTTATTGAAAATTTGTTTCCAACATCAATTGAATTGTTATTTTTGTTTGATATTCTGTAAACACATTATAATTAAGTACAAAAGTACATTAGAAGTTACATTTATACATTTTTTAAACAAATAAACACGTTTCATTAACAACTTTTCTTCTTAAAGGAAAGGGTAGGCAATAGGATAGGAAAAGGAAAAGGAGAGAGTTCTCACACGGGTACGCTAGTTCACATTTATTACTCACGAGGGACACATATAGAAAGGACATACGAGGCTACCAATTCTTTCCATTATATTTATGTTTTTTAATATATTTTTTAGTAACAAAGGTTGTCCTGAAAGTATCTTGCATTTAATTCAGTTAATAGATACCATCGTATAATCTGGTGGTGTTGTCACGTGTGTTATCATGTTATTGACGCTCTATAAACAGAAATTGTTCTAATGGTAAACAGTATGTATAGTAGTCATAGGATCCATAGCACAAAAACTAGACGTGATTGAGGAAAACGAATATTATTTTCGAGTTCAGCAGTGGTCAATTCCTGTAATAACCGTTGAAAAAATTTAAACATCATAAACTTTTTTTAAACGCAGGCCGGTGTAATTAGTGCATAATGCAAACATTATTATTAATAAAATTTCAATTCTTTTTATATCTCGCAGAAGTCACCAGGGTTTTTATACATTTCTAAAGAATTTTTTTAATGTAACGTTGAGTTGTCACACAAAGAATCGGGATCTGACGGTACCTGCAAGTAAATTTTCATGCCAATTATTATGACGTGATACATCGTAGTGATTTCACATTTATCAAGCTTTCATTAATTTTTTGTTTATAACCTCGTTGCTTTATTTTCAGCAGCAAAGGGACATTACACCTTTATCATTGTGAGATGATTTTGAATTATGTAGTTTCTAATGCATTCAATGCATTCTCAGAGTGTTAACATAATTTTAAGGAAAAAATATTGAAATGTTTGTTTTGCCAAATGTACTAGCTCACGAGGCGGAATGTGCAAAAACATCTTTTATTGATGCTCGGTATTATCGCTTTCATTTCTTTCCTCTCACTATCTTCGCACACTCTTGAACTTCACGGTCTCGCTTGATAACCTCGTCAAATTAGCCGCTCTGAGAGTCCTGCGACTTACTGGTCATAAGTCATATATTTGAGGAACAGTTTGAACAACAATGTTTATATTTTTAGAGATATTTTACGACGCTGTAATAAATTATTTAAAAAGATTCGAACAATGACAATCACGCTATATAATAGTAATTAAAAGCTCATGAATATATGTAGTTTGGATATCGTTTCAGAGATAAAATACAATTGGATATAAATAAAAGATGTTAAGTTAAATTGTTGAAATTGAAATTTTTAATATTTTTGGTAAACGTTTGCTATAAAAATTTGATGCAGAAAAAGACTTCTCCTGGACATGTAGATACCTACCTCAAGAATGCCACTTCTGATAGTAAATAAAATTTATTGTTCAATTTTGGAGTTTAGATCTTCAATTCGTCAGGAAATAAATATTTAATATTTTGTGTAGTGAATGAAAAGGATAATGAAATAAAGAAGTGAATAAGTAGTAAGAAATAAATAGGAAACGTAATTTATTGTAATAAAAACGCAAAAATGTAAGAAATTATTTTTAAAATTATTTTTCACATATATGTAAGAAAACATAAAATATGTAAAATAAAATTCACGATACTGTTTAAAATTGCGTCATATGGGTATTATAAAATGTTCGAACACAAAATGTCGCTGATAAGACCTTAAAATGGATTCGAAGTGGTTGAAAACCGTTCTCTGCCACTACAGAAGCAATTGGATATTATACTTTACCTAAGAATACAAGTTTTATAAGAATAAAATACGTACGTTGAACTTCTCGTATACTATGGTGTTTACGAGAAGCACGTGAAAAGTGTTGGATCGGAGGAAGCAGTAAGGCGATCATGCTCCTCCCATATCCAACATTGTTTACATTGCCTTTGAGCATCGTTGCCCGGGTGATCAGCTCGATCGAATTCAATCAGACTGAAGGAGAATTCTAGAGGTCGGCTGTTCTGATCGGTAGCTTTCCGTGCTTTCTTCTATCAGTACCAGGTGTATGCCAGTTCATTACGCTAATAAATGGGCCACTGGACCATGCACCACCTTTCCTTTTCATCCTTGTCCCATCCTTGTTTCTCCTGAGGGAGAAACGGATGCATGCTGTCATGATCTCACGTTCTACCGGGGTAGAAACACCGCTGCCACCCTCGACATAACATGAACTTCTCTTACGAGAAGAATGAAATATGTAAGAATTGTGTATTAATAGACAAAATATGTAAAAATACCCGAATATTTAAAAATATGTGAAATAAAATTTGTTTTATTTAATCCAGAATATCATGGAAAAATCTAAAAAAAACAACTGATTGTAAGCATCTTGCACATATAAACATATGTATTTACACGAAAATTCGTTCCCTAGAAATAAAGAAGGAAAACACTGTTGTCTTATGGCATTATCTTAATAATCTTCTGAAGTTTGAAACGCTTTCATAAACAGAAACAGTATCTTTAATGAAATTCAACCCGCCTCTCATTAAAGCAGATATCAAACTACTATTTATTCACGAATTTTTGACATGAAATGACAAACAACTATCCCTTCGTCTCTGTGTATTACCCAACGCGCATTTGCAACATTTTTTTTCGAGTGCCAGATATACTCTGGACGCGAGTTGGCCGTTCGCCCGCGTGATTGTGACGCGCTGCTTTCATAAAAATAAAGGTTTTCTGTAATCAGTAGCCAGTAATCGCGAACTTTCAATTCGCTGTATCAGCATCCACTTTCGTGTGGGAGTCCGAGTACTTGGACCGCGGGTTCGCATTTAGTGTTTTTTACTCTTAAATAGAAATTGCTTAAACACGTTTTCTTCATTTTTTGCTCGGTACAGATAATACGTATTCGATCTATGTCTCCCATTGGCATACGCAGAGTTGAAGTAATATCTTTTTGACAGAAACAGTTCTGCTGTGTTGCCACGCGTATAATACTTTCCAATGATTGTGGACGGTTTGTGTGTACTCAAAAATCCAGAAATTTTTACGAAACCTTACTCCTGAATTTTCAAAAATTGCAAAAGTTCGAAAAATATTTCGGTGACAACTATAATATTGAAGATTGAGATTATTTTTTATTCAAATGAAATTTGTTCTCCATATCTAGTTTATTAATAATTAATATCAGAAAATATTTCTACTCATGTTCAGAAAATACGAGTGCATTTATGAGTAGTCAGTGATTGCAAATGGTTTCTAATGAAGTTTCTCGAAAAAACTCAGAAAGTTTTCTGTGAAAACTGAAATAGAACAAAGTTCTCTTAATAAAATGGAGTAGGTACTATTTTCATTAAAATTTGAAATTTCGGAAATTTCAAACGAACTCTCTTTACGCCTTTTATATTGATGCTTGAGATATTTTTTTTAATGTTTTCATAATAATTCGGTAGTGGATATATTTTGATACATAATTTTCAAAACCGTATTCATTTTCGGGGAATTTTGAGTTGTTTCAGATTAGTTCAAATGGTTTTTGAACCCGTCCCTCACTTTTCATGCTGAAACTGCATATTTCTCTCTTAATGCAAAATTATGTATTAGTATTTGATGTTTAAGTAATTTCAGGTACAATACCATCGGAACGAGCAATTTTCGTGATTTTTTGACTGTTCTGAAATGTGGAACCCAACCATTTATGCCAGTAAATGAGAGCCACATTCTTCATTCAGTTCCTCATTCGTTTCCTACCCAGCGATTGAACCTTTCTCCGATTCCTTAAAAAACAACTTTACGGGTCTCAAAAACAATTAAAGCTTCTTTTTTCATTGTCCTTTGCGCTTGTTTTCAATAGATGAGAATATTCAATCCAAATAACAATACACATGTCTAAAAATACCTAATAATAATCGTACTCTAATAAACGTACTCTAGTAAAGTAATTTATTTCTTCTGATAACTGTGTATTTACTCTCAGGATTTGTATAGGTAAAAATACTTCCATTCGCTTATGCACATTAGAATAAATGTTTTTTGCATGCAGAACTTTGAAATGTTGTCAAGGATCATCAGGGAGAAACAGAGACTCTGCGACTAAATTTCCGGGAATGTCTTACAAGAAGAATCAATTTATTCTTGCAGTTTGCGCTGGCAACTCAGCCGAGATCTCGTAGCTGATCGGTCCAGAGGCGAGTGTGACGTGTAGATGACGTTTGTGCACGAGACGGCGGCGTGGCTCCTGGTCACGTGGCCAGAGCCTATCAGCGCGTGCGTCAATGCATGGAACTGTTCGTTTCCTTTTGTATTATTTAGATTTAGCTGTTTTATCGAAGATTCATTCCAAAAAGAGAAACAAAAACAATCTAATAAAAACTACGTTTGTAGCCAGCGTCATCTGGCAGAAGGGTGTTTTGCAAGATGTTATCATGATGAGTTACGTTGATTTTATTTTCCTTATTGAATATTTTGAGAAAGTGAAATGATTATTGTAGACATAACTGGTACATTATTGCTTTTGAGAATGAGAGTGTGAGGATCGTTAGGGTTATCCAATTTTCAGAAGATAGATAAGTATTAAATTGGCGAACATAAGCATAATTTTTTCTTGCTCTTTCAAATGACAAAACAAAATGTACATCTAATAACAAAGTCTATTCCAAAGATGAGAAAACAATACTCATTGAAGACATAATATCAAAACTCCAATCAAATGATTAAGGATATTATATTACTTGTTTAACAAAACTCAATTGCCTGTGAAACTTCATCGTAATACAAAATATATTCAAGTAAGATCGTCGTTATACATTTAACTCATGTTTGTATTGTATTCTGATTTGGGCGATCACGTCAAGATGAAACTTCATGGAAAACTTTATCCGCATGCTTGGGTTCAAGGTAACTTGTAGCCAGTTTTTTGGTGAATAAAGGCAAATCATTATTCAAATCAATAAAAATAGTTGTTTCAAATTTATATAATACACTCATAATAAATAAAGGTTTTTAATAATTACACGCAAATACGCGTAACCCTGAAAATTTGCAACTACTGGAAAGGGAGTTACTCCCCAGAATGCGTCCAATAGAAAGTTTTTTTAAAATTTTGCCTGATTATGATGTATGGAACAGAAAACTGCCATAAAATCGCAATTTCATGGCAGTATTAAGAAACGATGCGTCCTGCGCCCTTAAAGGTAAATTTTCGTTTCCTAAAAGGACGCTAATTCTGATGTGGCAGATAAATTTTGGGGATACGAGTTTGGAGGACAAGAAGAGAGATAAATCAGGAAATGGCGGGGAAATTTGGGGCATGCGTGGCACATGGGGGCTATCCATCCTCGTTTCGACAATTTAGGTCTCGTTTTATTACGATAAAATGTTTAAAGACTGTCAAATGCAACATGTTAAATGATAACGATCTTGAGCAAAACCTGATTTTGGGTGAACATTCGTGCGCAAAAATTCGTGGTAGACTTGATTGTTTTGATGAAAAAGTATGGTGGTTGAGGTTATGTAAACAAAATATTATAATAGTAAGGTAGAAGTAGCTTTATGTTTCTTGATCATTGAATACAGTGCTACATATTTTTGCCAACATTTCTGAAAATATATTTCCATCACTGTTCATATAGTACATAAAATGTATAAAAACACTGTGTTTTAAAAACAAGTCGATTTTATTTCGGCTGCACGTATGCATTACAAACAATGTATCAGAAATAGCAATCAGCATTTAAAAAAAACTATTAGAAATAAACCATACCCAACACATAACAAATAATGGAGCTAAATACACATTCTGATTGGTAATCAGAAGTAATTTGTAGCTCTTCTATGTGGGTACCATGTCTGCGATTAGCAGTGTTTAAATGAAAAGGAAATTGTCCAAGCATGTACTATTTGAAACAAAATGTACTTCTTATAACAAAGTCTATTCCAAAGATGAGAAAACAATACTCATTTCTAGTAAACAAAAAAAGTTTAATTTTTATTAAATTTGATTTTTTTAAATTAAAATAATATTTTTTTACAAATAAACATTTTATAGATAGTTTATGAAAGACATAAAAACATTTATTTCACTTGTTGGAAATTAAAATAGGAAATTATTACTTTTGGTTTTAATATTAATATTAATATATTTATAGAATTTTTGTTTTAGCAAACGCTATAATTTTTATTCCTTTACATTACATATATAAATTAACAACAATAATTAATTTGTTGATTACATTGCAGTTTTTTCTTCATCAAGTTAGCAGCTGAGAGGTCCAAGCAGGTTAAAGTATATCGTTTCTAACCTCCATGCTTAGAATATTATTCGATTTTGCACTTGCAAAGAGAACACGACAGAAAATTCTAGGCCCACAATGCTCCGCGTCTAATATCAGTCTCAGAATTTTATTTAATTTAATCGAGTTCATTTATTCCTTAGTGAAACATGTACAATATCCGCTTGTATATTGCGAGTTTAATTTTAATCGTGTTTATTTAACACGATTAGCAAGATACATGAAGGAGTTTGGTGAAACCGGCCCTGAGGGTTTTCATTTAGAAAGAAATTTAAACTTTCTTCCCAAGCAAATGTCCTGATTTTTGCTTCAAATGGAGGTGGACTCCAGATGTATTATCACTTCCTATTATATACTGATGTTATAGTATATCATTAAATTTTAATAAAGTCGTAAAATCGTAAAATTGCGCGAATGAATGCTTATTTGTCGTCATTTGTACTTCACGTGGTTTGGTTATATCTAGGGAACGGAATTTATTGTAATAAAAATGCAAAATATGTACATATATAGTTTATTTATTTTGTCCAAAATATTTAAGAAAAATAGATTATTATAAAGAATAATATTATAAAGAGTATAAGAAAAATATTTTAAAGAATAGAATATTTCAAATAAAAATTCATTTTAGTGTTTCTCTACCCAAGCATTTGCCGAGAGTCGTCTGATCTTAACATGAATACTTAACGGTTGAAAGACAGTTATATATTTCATATTTGCAAAACATATTTAACTTGGTTTTCACCGTGAATAGTGATTTTATTGTTCCACAAATAGTAAACCTCCATCTTTTCATTTATCTTAGAGATACGTACTGATACACTGAAACTGAATATTACTGAAATATGAAACCATAATTATGGGGTTTTCTATTTTTTAAACAGTCAATATGAGGACGTACTTTTCTGTTGTAACTTTTATACAGTTCTTCCTCCTCTGTGATATAATCGCAAGGGTTCAGGTAGTTGTAATATACACGACATTCTAAGTTTCTGTTTTGCTTCAGTTGCTCAAACTTCACCATAAAATCTCGGGGAAATTATGTTGAATATGTCAGTGTCGAAATCCCGTCATGAGACTTGATAATTTGGTATCGCCAAAAAGATGCACGATTGTGTTGTTGAGTGGATGTCGCCCCTTAATCCCTTTAACGTAGTTTTTTTTTCAGGAAGAAAACTACGTGAATACATGAATTCCCACACATTATACAGAGAGTCTTGGTAATTCGAGGTGGACGAGACCGGGCCTAGCTCGAGTTAATGAAAATTCGAATTATCGAAAATGATAAATTTATTAAGATAGAAATAAATACAACTTTTAAATTTCAAAGTATGTATATTTCAATAAAAAAATGTACTTGCATAATATTATTACATTAATTCCTTATTACGTCTTAAGTAACTGTCAATTTTTTGTTTAAGTACCTTGTTTCTTTTACGTGAGGCAATATTACGTCATCTTCTGAACGTCATATTGTCGGAGGCAACCTGAGACACCTCCATGGCTGGATTTACCTCAGGTTGTAGAGGTAGAAAACATGTAGGAAATTTTTCATGTCTTCGTAATTTTTCGGCAATAAATTTATTTTTATTTATTAATTTAAATTAATTTTTGATAAATCGGATTAAACTCGGATTTATGGGAAACTCGAACAATCGAAACTCGAATTATAGACTCTACTGTACTGCTACTTAAAAGTCTTCTCCGAGAGAGATAATTGTTTCTTATTTTGTTCTAAAATGTCGCAAAATGAAAATGCATATAACTCTGAAATTTTATTATTTTGTCCTTTTCCGAATTCCCCCCCCCCCAAAAAAAAAATCTGAAAAAATTAGCACGCTCCAAAGAGTGCTTGTTGGGTTCTTAACAAAGGTACTCCGCTTTTTGCTAACACCATTATCTTCCGACCTGGCGCCACGCGGCAGAAGAAGCTGTCAGAAAAACAAACGACGTCGTGCGAGATCTGACGTCACATCCCGCATTATAATTAGAAGAGTGTAGGTAGGGACCATATAATTTCGCGCGCCAGCGGAACATCATCCAGTTATCCTCGCGCCCTAAAGGGAAAGAGCTTGCCGGCACATGACACCTGACGGTTTCCATAACGGACTTCATTTATCTGCGATCGCGAGCGGAGTCGTGGGGTTTGCGCAGTCGCGGCCGCGGCGATTGCATTGTATTACCCTACACTTGACGCCGTCGTCGCGTCGGTCCACGGATGCTTGGCCCAGTGTGACGACTAATGACTGTTTGAGCTATCGCGATGACCGCGAGAGGAAGGTTAGAACAATCAACGCGTCTCAACTGAACGAGGTCTGGGGTTAAATACGTGGCCTGTCAGTGAGGTCGGGACGTGCTGATAACGCCTGTGGTTAGATGGTTGTTGCGGCAGTTTATGGATGCATTACATCCTTCGTCCATATAGGTGCATGAGTATTATCATTCACAATTTAGATGCATCGTATGCCTTTACTATCGTCCACACGTCGTCACGTAGTGGGATTTTGTGTACGGGAGAGAAATGGGGCGGGCATTAAAAATACATAATAGTGTGGAAAATCAGTTTACACTTGGAAAATATATTTGCAAAATGTGTAACATCATTGGCCTATAACAATTGTCTTGCGACCATATGTCTTCTGTGTGAATAATTTAGAATTTCTACCAAACTATTGTGGAAGTATGTTGAGTGATGCAATCTGAAAACAATTGGCATTGAGAACTTGATCCTTTTTTGCTGTGAATTTTCGAATTCTGAAAATTGGATGGGACTTAGTACATAAAAATGTAATGAAATTGAGAGAAAATATTTTTTCCTCTTTATTATGTGCTTAGTTAAAAAACTAAAACTGGTGTTCCTTATTTAAGATTACCTGATGTAGTCTGCCATCTGAAACTAACATTACGTATACGTATACGTATTGATTCCTTGATGGATTTCCTCTCCTGAGATTTACTGGCTTGAACAGTCTCGAGTTGAATCAGGAAGTTTGCAGGGGGACCAAGTCCAAAGTAGTAAATTGTAAGAAAATCGCAAAAATTCTTATTGAATTTTTGAACTTTGATATGTAGCATGTATTGTTACATATTAGAATATGTATGTTTGGAATGACATGGTAAAGAATTCATATTAATTTTTATTTATTAATTATTATTGATGTATCGTCCTTGGGTGGCTTACTAGCTTCCTATGGTACTATTCGGGTTCGATTCTTGGTCGGGGCAAAAATAGAGTTAAAGTTTTCCTTTAAAATCGTCGCAGTTTCTGTAGCTGTGTGACGAAGGAAAGCTCGGATAGGCGGATTTTGCTAGTTACGATGAAGGGAATGTGTTATGTTCACCACATATCTCTCTTACCCCCAAGCGTGGGAATAAACCAGGCCTTGGCAAGGGGGGGACTGTTGGCTGGACGGCAAAGTAGGACAAAATGCAAAAACCCAAAAATAAAAAAAAAATTATGTATTATTTACTTGGCACTTTTTTGCAAATTAAACAGCACTTAATGTGATATTCATGAAATTTTCCGTTATATATTTTATAAAAACAACAAACAAAACAAGTTATTTGACACAAATTATCATATTCCTAATTTATAATATTGGATTAAGGAGTAATTATTTAGCACAACTGAATTGACAATATATATAGTCAGTATAGGAGCTTATGCAGTGGCTGTCCAATTTAGTATAGGCCTACTTTGAAAGTTATAGCTTCAAAATTTACTGCAATATATATAAGCATTTGCGAATATCTTCATGTTTTGTTTTTTAATTGACAAATTATACTTTTGTTATGTGTTGTATGTTGGCATGTTAAAGTGTCTCTTCTGTCCTGGGAGCTGAAGATAAAAATTGAGTTATTAACCTTTGCATATGGCCATAAAGTTGAACTGCCCCTTTCAAATCAGATCTGTTCACAAATTTCTGATAACTAGAAAGTGAAAATTGTTCTTTTGTCTTCTTGGCCCCCTTTCTTCTACATTTCTAAAGAAATAATGTATTTTTTTTAAAAAATGCCATCAGCTGTTAAAATCAAGGGTATCTTCAGCTTCGATAAGTTTTGCAGAAGAGTTCACAGTGATTTACAAGTATTCCTTTACTGGATGTATTCTGTGCAGTTTCTTTAAAGCATGTTTTACTACAGAAAAGTTCCTAGACCTTAGAAGATATGAGTGCCCTCGAATGGAGAAATAGTGGACAATTTTTCTGAAACTGGTCGCTGTCTGTCAAAGCTAAGAAATACAATGTTGCTGTATTATTATCCTTGTTTTGAGTAGGACAACCATCTAAGAACACAAAGAATTGTTTTATCTTGAGTTCTATGGAAGTATCTATGCAATTCAGCAAGAATTATCTTATTTAATTGCGTTCTTTCTGAGTCTGCTTCTTAATGATCAATATTAAACACAGATTTACCTGTTTTTATTATTGACATTGCACACATTGACCCATAATGGTCATAGAAGATTTTCTGGTCTGGTGTATATAAGCGGGAGACTGCATAAAGTAGATTAAACAGCTGTTACTCTATTGTCTTTTGTACACATTTCCTGTACCACTTTCATGTGTGTGTGAAACTGTTTTGCTTGTCTCTGGTGTACAATTTTCCCAGTCACAGCAACTCCGTTGACATCAACATTCAGTCTAGGGTTCTTTTTTTTAACAAAAAGTTCTTCACATCTTCAGCATGAGACTAATTGAGGTTGTTAAAATTTTAACACAATTGAGATTGAGGTTGCAATAAATTTAACTCATACCTGAATTATTTTGTATAGTATTGGTAAGAAACCTTTGAATTCTGATATTTTTCTTTCATATTTCATACCTTTTTGACATGTAGTTGACATCTAAATAATATTTTATCTTCGAAAATATTGAGATTCATTCAGAAATATTGGAATTCATTCACATGAAACGAATTTATGTGAGCATTTATCTTTTGCAGTTACTTTTCACACTTTCTTGAGACCTTATGTTTCTGACGAGCATCTTTTAGCGGTTTACCTTGAGCAAGAAATGTACGAACTCTTTTCACACGTTTCACTGAAAAATCATTGTAAGTTAATTAATGCCCACGGCAAACATGCATCTTGACACTATCATTTTAATTTCATTGAACCTTCACCATTTCGAGATGTCCTGCATTGTATTCAATCATTTCTTGTAGATGGATATCTTGTTCAACTTTTCGGTCAAAACTGTTTATATGCTCGATTACATCTGCTTCGTGATTTTTAGCAATTTTTTAAACATCTGTAAATAAAAAATGCTGAGTTAAATATTCTTTATTGCAAAACCAATCAATATTACTATGTTTTATTAGATTCTTAGTTAACGTGAAATAAACAAACCTGCATGGTGATACATTTTGTCTTTGAAGAACTTCCTGTCACCTGTTTTTCCTATCCGTTAAACCTTTAATTTTAGTTCTCTTGATTACATTTCTGTGATATCTGACCTCGTTGGTCACTCCCATTCTCTTCCTGCATTTCCCTTCCATGTTTTATAAATATGTTTGTGTACAAGCACATGCTTTTGAAATGAAGCTGTAACTACATTAAAATATATACGTAAAATACAACCATGTAACTACAACCATAAGCAGTAGTACCAATCTCTGAATGAATATGAATATACTGAAATGTACCTTCATCCTTCACTTCGTAATACGTTGTCGTGAGTTTGACCTGTTCCGAATTTATAGAAAGATGTGGGCGCCAGGAACAGGTGACATAAACTAATACTAACTTTTCCCTATTTAATTCTGTCAAAATTATATGGGTATCCAGCTAGCTTGGGCCGATGGATTCGGATTACATGTATTCGCTATCGCTAAGATAGCCGATTACCTGATCTGCCGACTGTACAGCCTGGCGTGGAATCTGAAATATGGAAATTCTCTGCTTCCAACTAATTAGAAGCTTATGATTGACAAATGAACAGACTCTTTTCTTTTTCCAAAGAACAAAATTTAACAATTTATTCAATGTTAATTTTAACAGATTACTTAATGGCCATGACCCCTTTTAAAAGATATTATTTTAATATACTGCAGTATATGTTACCGTCTTGCCGACCCGCTCGTTCCGAAGACGCTTCTCACTTGGCCGATGAATCCGAGTCGCTCTTCTGTCTTCTGATCTTGCGCGGTTGCTGAAGTATCCAGTCCACACTGCATAAAATCTAGCTAAGTTCTTTCCGACGCTTTAGGTTTATAATCTTTCACACGAGTTTAATAAAATACTAATGTTCGAACTATCGTCCGGTGAACACCCAAAACTGCCCAAGTCCGCGGATGTACTCCGGCAAATAATTTCTAAGTCCGATGACGACTGTTACTTTTCGCACGAAAATGTATAAGTCTCACTTTCAACTACAAGGTCCGCACACTATTTGCACTCCACGAAACTCAAGAGCCGAGTTCACGACCTACACTCCACCACTCTGAGTCAGACTGTAACGATCTGCACTCAACGAAGCTCCAAGTCCGAATGAATGTTTTTCTGTATTTTGCAACCCTTGATGGGTCGGTAGCGTCTCACGTTCTATTTTTCCAAAACACGGCGGTAAACACCAGAAAGTCTAATTGCCCCCCGCCAACCCGCTCATTTCTTACAACCCCATGTAGCCGCGCCTTCGTCCGTCATACGTTTTTCGACCAATCACATATTCTTTATTATATCGATCTAGCCAGCGTTCCGGCACCTACGAGGCTTGCAGCTAGTTTATTTACCTGCCCTGCACCATAGCAACCCTCTGCGCTGGCGTTACTAGGGCCGGATATCGCCATTTTACAAGTCCATTTAGTCGCCCCGTATACAACTAATATTATGAATAAACCATGTCCCGTTCTGGTATATCACAATACAGAGTAAGGCGCCTAAGATGCCCACAGCAAGTATCTTCGAAACGGTTTGAGGTATTGGGATGAGGTTTACGCCAAGTTGCAAGTAATGGAGGAAATAACATATTCAATTTTCTTGTTTGTGTTTTGTAATTTTGGAGATATCGACACAACTTCGATTTTTTAAATGGAAGTATATATTTTTTTACTATCATTCTAAAGTTCTCAAAGAGACGAATACAATATATAAGTATTCATAATATTCGAAGAGATACTTTTGCAAAAACACATAGTTTTCTCAGGAAGCACGTCATGGACACGGAATTTCACGTTCCGAAGAAATGTTCCTTGTTGGTGGAAAGTGCGTTTGACCTTGCATGTGCTGATGTATTTCATCTTGTAGCTTTCGGTATCTCAACTTGCTTTCGCAGGTCAACAGACTGATTTTACCTACGTTAAGTAATCCCAACGTGGAGTCGGCGGAAGCCGTGCAAGTGAAAATTTTATTAATTAAATTGATTTAACAAATTTAATTTGATTTGTCGTATGATACTTGCGCATTTCCCTATTCCAGTATAAACGGCGAAGCAAGTGAAAAACAGTGTTCTTTTCTAATTTTAAGGGGGTACGAAATGGGATGAATTGGACAATGAATTCTTATACTATCTTCAGATCTATTTCAGTAGTAAAGACATTATGAATTATATCTTAGGAAGAGGAACATACCAATGCGACAATTTAATAATTTAAAATAATCAATGACGAAATTTACATTTTATGAGTGAGCTTATTCCTGAGTTTCGGGCAATATCTCGCGAACTCACATGGTGGTTTGTAGCCACATATGCAATAACATCTACTTCCTTGTTCTCATCAGTAGCACGCTTATTTCTGTTTCGTGATTTAGAATTCCAGTCACCGCTTGATCACAAACGTTGGCATATTCTTACCAAAGTTCTCCCTGATACAGGTTTCCGATTAGGGTACCTTTCAGCGTACATTTTCACAATTCGCTTTGCGGTCCTTCCACATTCACCTAAAGAAGACGAATATCGAATTTTTCTACATTCGTAAATTTCATCGTGTATGCCTATGCTGCAATGAAGGTTTTTCAAAGAGTGTAAAAGTTTGTTACAATTATGAACTGCAGGTCGTAAATACTTTCGTAGGCGAAGGTCTAATATTACAAATTCTCTCGAGAGAACGGAACGCTATGAGAGCAAAGTACGACTGACAATATTTTCGCCTGCCAGAAACCTGTTAAGGAAGAGCGTGGATCACGTTGTTTCTGAGGAAATGTAGAATGCGTTTTCTTCTACATTTTCTCTCCGAATAATATGAATACTTATATCATTGTATTCGTCTCTTTGAGAACTTTAGAATGATAGTGAAAAAAATACATACTTCCATTTAAAAAATCGAAGTTGTGTCGATATCTCCAAATTACAAAACTCAGAAACAAGAAAATTGAATATGTTATTTCCCTCCTCATTACTTGCAATAACTTGGCGTAAACCTCATCCCAATACCTCAAACCATTTCGGAGATACTTGCTGTGGGCATCTTACGGCGCCTAACCCTGTATATACAGGTGAGTCACGTAACTTTAGCACCTCTTCTAACTTTTGAACGGTTGAAGTTATTGCAATGCAGTTTTCACAGAAGTGCATGAGGGAATGGGGCTAATTGATACGTGAATTCATTTCTGTTTTATCACTTGTATTTTACGAGATATTTGAGGTAACTTTGTTTTTTCAAATAAAACTATACATATTTTTTTCAGTTTATCATGACGAGCGTAAAAAAACAAATCAAATTATATAATATTGTCATATGTTAGATAAGCTTTTTTTTAGTAATTTTGATTTTTGCGACTAGGGTTTAACGGATATTTTGAATGGACCTCGTACTTGTAACAGTTCGCCACACAAGGTCACGCACTGGCAAACGCGCTCGCGGGGACGCGAAGGGAAAGTATCTTTTTATTTGAAGATATGAAACATATGCCAAATATTCACAAAACTGTTGCAGGTTTTTCCCCTGAACTCTGCTTTCCATCCTTCCGCATATTCAATTTTTTTGTCTTTTTTTGGTTGAAGGAATTGAAGCATTGAAAATAAGGATTTGTCATAACTATGTATTGTATTAAAATTGTTTATTACTTCAACTCCATTTGATAGGGTTTTATATCAGGATATTAATGGGATCTTGAAGCAAAACACTATCAGAATAAATATTAAGACTGTACAAAAAATATTGCATATTGTGAGCAAACACTTTGAATATTAATAAGGATATAATAATAACTTAGGGATGGAAACAAACTTATTTCAATACATACTACTTATGAAAATGGGGAAGGACTGAAAGCAGAGTTCAGGAAAAGCTGCAACAGTTTTATGAATATTTGGAATATTTTCGTATCTTCAAGTACTAAATTTCCTTCCCGAGCGCGCGTTTGCCGGTGGAGCGCTGCGTGACCTTGTGCGGCGGGCTGTTAGGAGTACATTCAAAATATCCGTTAAGCTCTAGTTGCAAAAATCAAAATTACTCAAAAAAATGCTTATCAAATATATGACAATATGTATATCATTGGATTCGTCTTTTTACGCTCGTCATGATCGACTGAAAAAATATGTATTAAACTGTATACATTGTGTAGGACTTGGTTCCTTTTTTACTGAAAGTCTAGACGAGGGAACGGAGAAATCGAAACTGGCTGGCCGGCCGGCCGGCCGGCTGGCTGCTATCGGTAGTTTTCCGTAGTTTCTCTGCTCAATACAAGGTGAATGCCGGAGTTGTACCCTAACAAGCGGGCCGTGAACCGAGCGCGATCTTTTCTTCCTCTTTCTTGTCCTTTCCCCTCCCCTTAAACAAACTCCTAGCATACACAAAACCACTACATATATCCAGAGGCGTATCTAGGTATTCAGGCGCCCATGGCAAGCATCAAATTTGCGCCCCTGTCAGGATTCTTCTAATGAGGGGTGTTGTTATTTGTGATGGCGGGTATTCTCTAATTAGCGCCCCTTGTGAGTGGCGCCCATGGCCACGTGCCATGTCTGCCGCACCGTAGATACGCCACTGCATATATCGGGAGAACAGTCGGGAGCTTAGAGTTTGCCCGGCTGAGGGGATGTCCAGCTGGGACGCGATGCCCCGTTGGGAGAAATATCTGGAAGGGGAATTTCCCGTAAGCCGACGTGTAGGATGGTGCCTGAACTCACCAACAGCTGGGAAGGAATCTCTGCCACATTTCTGGATAAAACATTCCCCACATTAACAGGACTCATGACCATAGCTCTTGATCTGCCCGAACGCATCAATCAATCATTTCCTTAAAACATTTCTTTGGAAATATAGTGCTTGTTATCTATTTCTAATCCACCCATGTATAGAGAAACGCATTTTAGGATTAGGGGGAAAATAATTGAAAAGATTGTACTCAATAATGTTTGATTCAGTTTTGTCTGAGCACTTACTGCTATTAAATGTCCTCCTACTTTATAGAACCAGTTCTTTCAATTGAATGCAGGATGAAAAAGGGCGAATAGAGGAGTTGATGACAATATCTTCCTACATTCCGCAACTAGCTTTTTCTCAGACTCCATAATTGTAGGTAGATATATAGGCTCTTGGGTTATGCGTCTCCATCTCGCAGCCCCAGGCCGCCACGTGCCTCCCCTGCGCCCGCCGCGTCGCCCAGGGCGGGGCGGCCGCGCGCCGGGGAGCCCAAGACGCCACGCCGCGCCGGCGCGTCTTCGCAATCTTCCAAAGAGCCTTCGGCCGCGCCACGGCGCTTAATGATTCCTTCTCAAATAATGAACCATCTGATAATTATTCTTGCACCCGTCCCCCCACTTGCCTTCGCCTCCTGCCGCTGCTCCCTACGCCGCCCCGCGCCGGACCGATCTATCGACGTGTACCGCCTTTGCTGTGGGCCGCCGAAACCGTTAGCCACCACCCTTCCTACTGAGGGATCCATTTATTTTGCTATTCGTACTGTTGCTCCTTATGTTCATATTCACTGCCCTCGGCGGTACCGAATCCGTCCCCGAATTGTCACTGCGACTGCCACCGCCACCGCCACCGCCAACTCACCCACTACCATTCCCATCACTATCACTTCCACCGTTCGCTGACAACTCACATCACCTCTGCACCTAGCGTCATCTTCACCTTCTACAACTGCCATCTTCGCATCCACCTCCCAATTTCGTTGCGTGTCCGTCTCCGCCGACGCAATCTCGGCCATCTCCCGCACCAGTGCCTCTGCATTTACCCCCTGCCATCTCCGCCGCTTGTCTCCTCCGCCCGCTCCTCTTCTCCTCTTGTCTTACATCTTAATGAATTAGCCGGCGGCTCGTTAATTCTTCGCCTTAATTAGCGAGTGGCGCTGGAGGCAGCGGTGGCGGCGGCGGCGGCTGGGCGCGCGCGATAGTGGTGCCGCCTTCGCGGGCGCGGGGGCGTGCACCCGGGGGCGGGAGGCGCCGCTGCCGCCGTCTCGTATCTCGCCATCCATTCCAACCCTCGACACCCCATCCTTTTCTGGATGTTACTTTCGTCTTGTATCGCGTCACTTCCTTTATCATTCGTAATACGTTCACTTTTTTACTTCCTTCGTATATGTACGTATATACGGAGATATACGTAAGTTATGTAATGCTAGGAAAATCGATTTCAAGATTTCAATGGAAATACACGTTTTGGGGTCATCTGATACCGAAAAATTGATCTTTTTCAAAACGTCCGTCCGTCTGTCCGGGGTATGTGAACAACACTAACCACTAAACCATACGTAGGATTTTTTTCCAAATTGAAGAAACTCTGTCCATCTTGTTTCAAATACTTTTATGCGTCTAATCGACCTCTTCTCTCACAACTATTCTTTAATTCTTCTGTTTTCTTCTAATGAATGACATACGTCAGATACTAGAAGATGTAAAATGTTTTGCAACGTACGTAAAGAATATTTCATAAAGGATAAGTAAATAAGGAACATTATGGAATGTCGGCAATGACAAAAGTTTTAAACCTATTGCTTACATTGGTATCAGGCGAGGGTCAAATAATAATCTTCTACGTGTATAAAACACTAAGCCTTGTCTTTTAGAAAGATGTTTGAGCTTTCAACTGATCAAATTTCGTGATATTTTTTCTTCAAATGAAAGAAAGACACGAGTTATAACTTGCTCTTAAAGAACACGTTGTACAGTATAAATACTAAATTTTAATAACATCTAAAACTTCATAGAATGAACACTTATCTGTCGTAATTTTTTACGCATGTCGTTTTGTTGTGCGAGTTGCAACCGATCTATCAACAGCAATTATTTCGCCGTGTAGCGCGAGCAAGCACGTGAGTGTGAGACTGTAGTCAGCGCAGCGCAGATTGAAATTTTTTAATGATAGAATATTGAATGCTTTTTAAATGTAAAGATTAATGGGGTAAACATACTATCCAGCAGCCGTCTGACACGTGCCCCTTCACAAAAACATAGTGATTTTAATTATATGTGATGCATTACGATTTTAAGTTGGGTGGCAGGATTTTTCGACGTAGTTCACTACATCATACATGTTCAGACCTTGGTAAATATAAACCATTCCAATTACATTTGCCGAAACATATTTAACTTTATATTTACCGTGAAAAGTTATAGTATTGTTCCAGAAATTGTATACCTACCTCACTTCAATAGTTATGGAGAATAAGCAGTGAAGGACGTGAAAAATATTGCTGGCTTTCAATTGTCAATAGAGTGAATATGTTGTGCTCTCCTGTAACTTTCCTACAGCTCTTCCATTTGTGCAATGTAATCATAAAGGTCAGAAAGTAGTGATTAAAACAGAGGGAAAATATGTTCTGTAGTTACCTTCACTGGCCTTCACAGTTGTATTCCATGTTAGTTAACGTATTGCATAATATCATTTGAAACAGACTACCGGAACTTAGCAAATCTTATATTTCGTGTTCGTTGTCTTCCCACTTCCGAATTTGCCTTCTGTGGTAATTTTGAAAATGTGATGCATCTTTGCAAGTGGTCGGTCAATATACAGGTAACGATGGTAATATTCCTTAAAATAGCCAATCTTGTAAACACTAACCTTATTGTATACATATATTAATCACATTCCTTTATTAGACAGGAAATTATTTATTAGAATCCTTTATTAAAAGGAATTCTACTACCCTGCTTTGCCTTACCCTACGCTACCTTACCTCACTCCTCCTCACTCCATTCTGGGCTGCTATGTTCCCTAAGGTCCGATCTCATCCTGCACCGCCTCACTCGTCCAGCTCCTCTCTGTTCCTCCTCATCCTGCCCTTCCCTGCCCTATCTCACCCTACACTGCCTCGCCCTGCCCTCTCTCACCCTGCACTGCCTCTCCTGAATAATTTAATTGTTTTGTATAATTTAAAACAACATATGAGGTTACAAAGAAGTGATCATTTGAAATCATAAACTAACACTCAAATTTCATTTATAGACTGAGATTTCTACAATGATTACGGAACACTTTTTTTGTCAAAAGAACGCATCAAACTTTATTTTTGTTCTATTCCGTTCATTTTACATTTGATTTGCGATAAACTTGCATAAAAATATATTAAAATTGTTTTACTTCATGTCACGAGTACTTTCAAAGTTATCGTTATATGGTGACGGTCTCTGAAAGAAAGTATGCGAATTATTTATATAAAATGTTCATTGCTAAAGATCATGTTATGAGTTAAAGATTTCATACTTACGATGGTTTCGGCTGACATGTCATGGAGGGTTCATTTGCCTTCTGTTAGATGAAGCCAATGTAAAAATATTCCTCTCGTATGGTAACATCGCAATTGCTGCTGCAAATGTTTCAGTCGTTCAATAGCAGCCACGAGCCGTTTCTGATCCGCATAAACCTCCTGCCAAGCATTCACAGCAATCACTAATTATTAATAATGGATAACAAAGAAAGCACATGATTAAAGTTTGATGGATTCCCCTGATAGGTAATTACGCACAGCGATATTCACATTACGTACATGATAAAAAACGCAATTATGAAACAAGAGAAAGTGTTTTTGGTTTCACTGTCTAATGTTTGTTGTTGTAAACAATTGTGATAGACATGTACAGAATTCCGATTTAAGCTTGAATAGTGTGTGAAATATGTATTAAATATCGATGCTTGAAATTGGATTTACACCACTTGGTCACCTTATTTTTACGCTTATTTGATTAAGAAAGAATGCGAGCAAGCAATTAAAGCAATAATGCGAGCGAAGAATTATGCGAGCTTGCATGAATGAAATTTCGAGCAAGAGAAAAAGAAGTATTGATTATCGCCTTAGCGAATATTCAAATGGAATTATTTCATTTTTACTTGGGAATATTATTTAGGAAAATGACTAAACCCACATTTCTTTCAAGAGATATTTTTGTGTGTTTCTTTTAAAACGACCTCATATGCAAGAAAGAGTAAAGAAATCATGGATTGTGCTTGAGGAAATCAAAGGCCCCCCTCCCCCTCAAAAAATCCACCGATTTTTTGTAGACAAAGTTTCACACCCGTTTCACTAACCTTTTAATACAGTTTGAATGTTGGAGTTAACTATTACAGACAAACTTAATTTTAAAAAAAGATTGAAGTGTACCATTCTATCTCCCTTTCTTAATTTAAAATTCCAGTGCACAAATTCTCTTTTACCCCTCTATATTGACAATTTTTTACCTCGATGTCAACATGAAAAGGGTTTTGCAAAGCGCCGAAGAATTGTTGCTTGGGGACAATTTAGATTTTTAATGAAACGTATGAAAAACGTGTAAGGAACGTTTAAAAAATTATATTAAAGGTAAAGGTATCCCCTGTGCATTGCACACAGGCCGATGTGGCCCTAAGGGGAGGTGAAGGCAGGGCTCCACCTTTTCGTCGCCGTCGGCACAAGGAGGAGGTTGTGTGGCGAACGCTCCGGCCGCCTTTACCCCCGGAAAGATCCTGGTGGTACTCACTTGGAAAGGAGGCTGACTCGACCCCAGAGCCGCCCTGAAGGAAAAATATGTATTATATTTTTAAAATATGCAGTTCATTTTGAGAAAGTGACTTAATTTACTTTTACTCCATTGTGTGACCCACAGACACGTGCTATACTATTATAACATCCTCCTCCTGCTCTCCATTCCGGGGAATAGGAAGCAATACTACTCAGCAATACATGTTCCTCTGTTTCCTTGTTGAATATTATTCCGCGTCTTTGCACCCATGCCTCATCATTAATTTTTATATTTTCGCATTCAGAAGAAGGAGAAAGGAGGCTGGAAAGGATTCTTAAATCATCTTCAGCCTCGTCAGCTGTTCCACTAGTCCATCTGGTACTGTCCGTCAAGACAATTTATTTTGCAGCGAAGTACAAAGTTCTCTAAATTTTTTGCAGTCGAAAAGATCTCACATGATCTTTTCGACTGCAAAAAATTTGGAGAACTTTGTACTTCGCTGCACAATATTGCTCATATGAGTGATGATTGTATTACGACAAAACGCAGTCCACGAATAATGTATTCACGACCGCGCTTTACTTTCGACCTTGACGAATAATTGAATTCAATAAGAGAAGCGTAATTAATTGATGTAAACATGTGATGTGAACGAAAATGTTTCAACTAATGTCACATCTGCTATGAGAGCAGTTCGGATTTCGAGATCTGAGCTATGACGGGCAAGAGGCTGTGTCATCTGTCGCATTGTCGTGAGCGTCGACTTCCGGACAACCTCGACCTAATGGACTCGACTCGCGGAAGCCTTCGTGTATAATCGTGATGATTCGATAGGCCACGCACGTAATAAATATAAAGTGGAACGCCCCCCCCCCCCCCAAAAACTACGTATCTCAATGCTTTACTTTGAAACACTAATTTAAGCCCGCAGACGCTGTCTGCAGCTGAATCCGCGGCTGATGACAATGGTCATCAACAGTCTTATTCTCGTGGTTTGAGGTGTCCCGGGGGAAGCTGGCCTCAGGCGGTGGCAGCCCGAGGGGAGAACGTGGTAATCGGAGCCGCTCGCGGGGCGTCATCGGTGGTGGCGGCGGCGGCGGCGGCGGCGGCGGCGGCGGTCGCCTGGCGGCGTAGCTCGGGAGCACCGGCGGCGGCGGGAGCGCGCGCCGCTTTGGTTTCAAAGCGCCCGTGACGTCACCGCGGCGCAGATGCGGTTACCCGGTTACACAACGCGATGGTATCGGCGCGGCCGGCGCGTGCCGCGTGCCCCGCAGCTGCGCCTCGTTGTCGCAAATTGGGGCGGGGCCGCGCGCCGCCGCCTCCCGCCCGCCCTCCGCCCTCCGACGAGGCGGCTCGGGCACTGGAGACCTTCGAGGGCAGACAGACACCGTTTCTGATAACTAGACCTCGGATTATAGGACAAATGTCTATTTAGTTGCTTTGGGACAGTGTTGTTAAGGTCGGTGCCACGAGCAAGAGGCCATGGCTCGAGTGCCACGACGAAATCGCCCCTCCATACAGTTCATCACCCCGCCGCGCCGCAAGATACAACGCCATCACTATTGTAAGACGGTGGGGTTACTAATAGTTTCCTCTCCCGACGCTCGTGGCATGTCACGGTGCCGCGAGGCATGCTACTGCCACCAGTAGGAGACCTTCACACCACTGCTTTAGGAAATGGTGGAAAATAATTGCAGATGTTTACGAACCATGAAAAAATAGATACACTGAAAGCATCTAATAGTGCATAATTAGCCCAAAAACGGGGACTTATTTTAATGTTTTTTTGGCGACATCTGCCTAAAATAATTAATTTTGAGAATTATATTTTAATTACTAATTTTTAAAATTCGTTTTGCTGCAACAATACTTTTCAGAATTTCCGAAAACGGAAATATTCACCAATCTAATACGCAATCGACTACGCATCGAAATCTCATACCCAAAACACCGAACCTAAGGAGCTCTACAAGTGAGTATAAAGAGGATGTTTCGTGCTCTTATGCGATCAGCACGCACTTCTTAGGAAATTGCATTCATTCCTGGTGCAGCTTGCTCTGTTGACCGGTTGAGAATGAAAAGTGTGAAAGAATGGATGAAAATAAAATTAATGAAAGAGAATAAATAATACGCTTTTAGTCTTTCTCATAAATGTAACAATACTTGACTTTAATGAAAAATAAAAGTGCCTAATTTAATTCTCGTGTAGTGAGTTTGATATGCCTGAAACATAACTTTTCATATCTAATGCTTTTTAAATGCATGGTTTAATCATTTGTAACCTATTTTAAGTGTAAATCTTCACTTTTCATAACTAATAGTGTCTAATTGCATAATTTTGTTACATATTTTAGGTAGGTAAATCATCACTTTTTTGCGCCTAAAATTCCGAAGTATGTTGATAACTCGTCTTCAGACTGATTCTTTCGGGAATGTTTGCTCTCTCGAACGTTAAAACAATCGAAGGTATAATCGGTCTTGTGCGCATGCGCAGTTCAAGTTTCGCATCATTTTTGTGTATCTGCGCATTGCAGAAGAACGAGATTGCTGTCGATTGCTGCCCGCTAAGGCGTGGAAAAACTTTTCTTTTTTATGAGCGATGACATCCTCTGACCATCTTGACAGAAGTTAATAGCTCTTTGATGATACAACCAATGCTATTTATATCAATTAATGGTGAAACTGCCGGCTTGGATGACCGAGGTGTCTGAAAGCGTCTACCGACTGGGTGCTTCGATCGGTGTCGTGGGTTCGAGTCCCGCCTTGGGATAGTTGTTTGCCCTTGTCAGTCATGTATGTATTGTCGCGGAGGGTGGGCTGACCCTAGATATGAGGAGTCCGCAAAGTGTGTTGATGTCTAGTGTGTATAGTCGAAAGTGCGTCCCATCGGGACGTAAAAGGTAATAATAATAATAATAATAATAATAATAATAATAATAATAATAATAATAATAATAATAATAAAATGCCTTTATTTCAAATCTACAACAAAATAATACGAAAAGAAAGTGAAACTGTGTCACTCCTCGATGAAAACACAATCTTCAGGTAAGTTATTTCAGGGGGTAAAAAACATTCAAGTGTGTTCTTCCTAATATTAGCAATATTCCTGTGCCGTATTGACCTCTCATGCAGAGGTGCCTATAGAAAGTGATTTCTGTATTTTTTGCCGTTAGTCGCAATCAGAATGTCTCCGAAACTTCATGCATATTTTCAAGATTGGAAGCATTGTTGTAGTCGGAAAGTCGTTGTAATCGAAGCATTGTTGTAATCGGAAGGTCAGTAGCGTCATTTGCGAACAGTGCGTGGATCAATTCTGACGGCTAGCTGGAGGGCAAAGGTTCTGAAGGGCTGAACTAGTATGCGATCTCGGGGCCGCGCGCGATTTGCATCCCAATTCCATGGAATTCAATTTTTTTGTTGCGTTTTGTTGCTAGTTCATTTTGAAGAAAGTAATTTGTTCTTCGTCAGTACTTAGAAATATACTTCTCTCTTCAACTCAATATAAGCACTATCTCCTGAGCCTTATTTAAGAGGAGAAATCGACAAGAAACGAAGAGTTTCTTAGCCAAATGCCATGAAAAACATTTGTTCATTTAATTGAGGAGAATAGGGTGGTGTATTTGTTACCACCCTAATATACAGTTTATTCTTTTTGATACCTTAGAATGTATGAAATTTATTTATTTATTTTGTGTTTATTGTACTTTATTGTCATGTAAATTATAATAACAAAATCTGTAAATCAAAATTGCTGGTCTACGAAAATAATATAAAACGAAAAAATGGATTATAATTTAGCCTGCATGTATTTGTTCTTATTTGTACCTTCCTTTTTATCGTTCATTTGGATATGATTGAATCACAAGAACACTACGTATGACAGCTAAAATTCTTTGCTGAAATTTAATAAAATTAAAATTGTCTCAAAAAAGTCTGTACCATTTCGCCAAGAGTGAACTTGTTTAGCAACCATACGAGAACATGAGATAACAGTTCACAGAGCTCAATAATTTTCGTTATATTGCTTTATGATACTAATCACGACGCAAGACTTTACTACTACGCAATTCATTCAAAATATTAATTGAAGATGCGTTTGTTGAAATTCAGTTCCAATCTCTTGTGTTGAAAAGAGGGAAGATTGTATTGCGGAAGAATTTCGACGTCGGTCCATTGTGTTTAAGGAGGGGCGCACTCGATTCCTCGCCTCCGCCGACGCTTCCACGCTGCGCGCAAGGGCCTCGAAAGTATTCTCTCCTGAAGTTCCTCGTGCAGATTCAGTCAACAGTTCCCCCGTCGCCCTGGTAACTTCATCGTCCTTTCCCGTGCTCTTGTGCTCTTCTCGGAACAACTTCGCCCTTTACTCGCTTGCTCTTTCGCTCTTCCCCGTCTTCCGCCAACTCGTCTTGCACGCTGCAGCCACGAACCTCCTCAATAACGTCGCAACTTCGCGTCTACTACCGGCAAGTACTGAAGAAGTGGGACCGGAATGTAACCAAAGGCAGTAGTTTTGAAGAGTAGGTTACTTTGTGATCCTCGCGACGACAGTACAGACAATGAAGTAGAGACTTAAAGGATATGTAAGTCAATGGACAAGAAGAGTCAAAGTGTGTTTGTATAATGTTTGTTAAAGATAGTATGAAAGGTGGCACCTTTGATACGTGGAAGGAGTGAAGTTCAATTCATGTCATAGAGCATGTGTACAAAAGAAAAGGTTAACATAAAAAGATTAAAGGGATGAAGTTATGAAGAATGTAATTTGGATCCCCAGATAAGTAAATGAGTGCAAGAAAATAGGGACATTTTGAAATGCCGTATCAAAGTGAAAAAGGACTTAGAAGCAGAGAGAAGAGAAATGGGGTAATAATGAAGAAAAACATTAAAACTTTAGGAGGATGAAAAGAGAGTAAGAAGACAAAGAAAAGTGGATATAGAAGAAAAGGCAGTAATGTTGGAAAAACCACATTTAGAAGATGGTAAGACCAGCTCAGTGAAAAAAGGAGCAGGGTTGGATCGTGTCATCGATTGTGTCGTGCTATCGTAATGCCATACTGAAATGACGCACATAAAACAGTCAAATCCAGCCAAAGTACACTGCAAATCCGCATTACCCACAACAACATGCAAACGTTATCAGAGGGAATGATAGAGGAGAGTCCAACGAAGAAATTAAAAAGGAGGGTGGGCGTGTGGAGGCGGAAAAGAAAGCGGGGCGGTGGGCGGCGAGGGCGCAGGGGCGGGCGGAGGCGTCGCCGAGGGCGCGGGGGCCGCGCGCGGGGGCCGCGCGCGGGGGCGGGCGCCGGGGCGGGCGCCGGGGCGCCGCGCAACTTTTCATATTACTCGGGCCCGCACTCCGCGGCTTATCGTGCGGCGACGCTTTGTCGCCGCGCCGCGCTCCTCTTTTGTCCCGCGCGGTCTTAATTAGTTCGGCCCCGCCTTTCCCCTCCCCTCCGGTCTCGGCGAGGCTCGCGCGCGCTCCCCGGCGAAAATGCGCGGTTTTGCGAGTTATTGTGCGGCCCCGCGGGCCCCCGTTCGCCCCCGGCCCGCCCCCGGCCCGCCCCCCTTCCCGCCCCACCCCTCCCCTCCCCGCCCCGCCCCGCCCCGCCCCCGCCTGCGGATTGAAAGGAGGCGACGGCGCGCACGAACCCGCCCGGTCTCTCGCGCTCCGCTCCGCCCTGCACCTCCCATCTGTATCCGCTGCGCTCTGACGCCTGCAGACGAGGGTGGCGACGGATGAAAGAGCACCCGCAGGCGAAAATGAAGTCTGCGCCGCTCTCGCTCTCCTCTACGCGGGCCGCGTGTATTGTCGGGTTTGTAATAATTAATAAGGAATTAAATCTGCGGGCCCGGCTGTGGAGGTGAGGGTTGTTATCGAGTTCTGCAGTGTAGGGCCACAGTTTAATTTGTGGCGGAGGAGAACTGCTCTGCTTTTGTGGTTCATTATTCGCTGATAACATTCATGAGTAATATTTTTTTATTGGCTGGGTAACCTGCATCTTTGCTTACTTCTTCTAAAGGAGGATTCTTTGAATTCTCTAAAAATAAAAAGTATTCTAAAACTGGTTTTCCCTAGTGACTCAAGAATACTTTTTGTGTTGCCAAATGTATCTGCAAATGTGTGACCGTACCTATTCAATGTATACGGTTAACCGTATATATTTAATCGACGGAGAACATCATGGAGAAGAAAAGTGGAAGGAGAGATCCGGAGACTGGTATGACTTGGAAGCAAATCATACCTATTGCAGAAAATAGAGTAAGATGGAGATCCTTTGCCGAGGCCCTATGCTCCGAAAGGAACTAGAGGAACTAGAAGTATATATTTAATGAGTGCACGTACGGTTTCTACCGTTACGTGAGTATTTTCCCTACATTGATGTCTAATATTTAAATTTTAGTGAAATAAATAATATAATTCAATAATACATGCAGCTTGCTGTTTTAAAAAAAATTGTTATTCAGATATTTATGTAGTTGAATAACATTTTGAGTATCATATTATTTGCTTCTTTATTTAAGGATTATGTTTCAAAACATTAGTGACAAAATAATAATTTTTCCTTAATTCTTTCCATTTCAAACACGTATTGTTTCACAATGTAAGATGATATCGGCGCGGTTTATTAAGCTTTAAAATTTTACTACATTATTCAGTAAGATGTGATTTTGAAGCAAATAATATCACGAAGATTGGTTACTCAAAAATTACAAATTTTCTTCCAAATTTCTTTCAATCTCAATTTCTTTTTCCAGAAATATTACCGTGGTCGTTTTTAGCCAGGTAGGCCTACATACTTAACCTTCTTCAGCAAAAGTAAGTGAATGTATGAGATCTGGCTCGCAGATAGTATGAATCAGATATAGCACGACAACCCATTTTGACTGCTTATCATATAATTTCGTACACCCATTTAATGTCAGACTTGTTAGAGCGGGAGACCTTGGCTACGCAATTAAAACAAGATTCTGCACGTTCCAAATTTACGGCCGAAACGGCAAAAAATGTTGAAACAGATAAAGACGCAGCGGTGTCGGCAAGCTCGCGGTCGCCTATGACCGATTAACTGCAGTTCTTAATTATTTTAAATATTTTATTTCCTTCTCCCCAGCGCTTATATTTATTTTCATTACCGGTCCGCGCGCGGCGGGCGCCCATTTATAATTCCAGAGCCCTTCCCGAGATTTTTTTTTTCGCCCGGTTTCATAATGAACGCCCAGACCTAATTACCTTGGAAACAACCGGGTAATTAATTACAGACAATGCGATACGCGTGAAACATCCATCAGCTTGTAAATTTCACATCGTAAGTGGGCGCTTGCGTGAGGCGGGGAGGCGACTGCATAAATCGCGCATCCTGTCTTCGCGACCGCGGGCGTGGGTGGGAACAGGGCGGGGAGCCGCGGGGCGCGGGGGCAGCGGCTGAGCGGAAGGTGGGAAAAGGCTGGGTGACTTGGAAAGGGACTTTGTTACGGACTTCATAAAAAACTTTTGTTCCTTTTCGTCTTTTTCTTGTTTCTCTGTCTCTACCTATCTTTCCTTTCAATATTTTTTCTTTGTTTCTTTTTCATTTATATCATCTCTTTAATTGCATTTTTTTCTTTTTCTTTTTTAAAATGTGTCCTTTCTTTGGCCTCTTGCAATGCTATAATTTTTTTTATTCCTTGCCTTCTGCCTTGTCTATTTTCGTGCGCACACTGCTACACCAGCACTGTTGCCGGAAAGAAAGTCGTGGGTTAAAAACCAACTAAATCATGGGCGTTTTTAAGTTATAATTGTGGCATAGAAGATGATACACGCACTAATACTATAATATTAACCATATTTGGCTTTTTATTGAGAATTAGTCAAGAGTGTCATAAACACCAGACGAAATGCTGAAAGTGCAATCAATTAATCAATCGTCTTCCTCCTTTCTTCTCTTTATTTTACTTTATTCTTATTTCTCCTCTTTTTCATATTTTCCCATACGTTCTTTTTTCTGTTTTTTTTTGTTCGAGTCGTCTTTGAGTTTTCTTCTTCTGGCAAATAATATTAGATGTGTTCAATCGTGCATTAATGTAGAGATCTCATACACTGCTACAAAATATCAGCTAGAACTGCATAACAACGCATTCAAGTGAAACACAAGTGGAAGGCATTGCTTAGACGGCGACTTAAGACTCAATTCAGAACGCTAAAGGCGTATTATAGAAATTATAATTTTAGTCATGGAACGGAAGGCGAGAATTCCGTCATGTGTATTCACGTTAAATGCTTTAAAGTAATCATGCTTCAAAGTTATCGCGAATACATTAAAGCGCACGTGACCCGAACGGGGTTAATTAGAAAAGTGATGGTCATGCACAACTTCATGCAATAAATTGTTCACAAGGAAACAAAGAAAGGAAGAGCACTGAGAACCTAGTTCCAGACGCTTTCACAGGAAACCGGACATATTTTGAGTCGATACAGTGGAAGTAACACAATTATACAGTACTGGTAAGGGTTTGCCGTTCCAAAAATGATGCTGAAAAATACCACATAAAATGGTTTTCTAAAAAGTAGCAGACATCTTGAACAAGATCAAAAAATAAAACATCTCGTATGCAATAAATTAAATATTTAAACAAATACGCGGATATTGCAATAACACAGTATTGCAATATCCATGTATTTGTAACAATATACAGACACACCATACAACTGTGCTTTACTTTCCATAAATACCAAAACAGTTGCTGTCCCATAACGCAGCCTGTGACTACAAATGAAGTCCTGCGGGAAATAACATGCTATTGCACATTTCTGATGAAATTGAGATATTAGTGTATTTCGACACCTCATAGATGTATCTTGATGTTTGGTTTTTATTTTAAAGAGTCGCCGCAAGATGGCAGAGTAATTTGTAAGTTAATGTTCTTTATTCCATTGTGTAGAATGCTATGTCTGAACATTTACTTTTGTTTTTCTCAAAACTTACGTGTAGTGGCATAGCATGTTATTAGTCCGAGATCTTCAAATATTTAATGGCGGGCGGCCTTTTACTTGGAGCCTCGCATTCGCTTATGAAGAACCTCGTCAGCTGTGTCGTGAACAGCGCAGTACAAGAATAGGCGGAGTAACACAGTCATATATTTCCATTTTTCTGTCAAAATAGAAACTATTTATTTGTTTTTTGATTTTCCCGAGTTCCTTAGACCATAGACTCTGGGTCGGAGGTTTCATAGTTTTCTTCCAATTTCTGTGCCCATCAGTAATACAGATTACGAACCCTTACAGAAAAAGATATCAGCTATTGTTTTAATGAGGTACTTGTATTCCTCTATTATAAATGTATGAATCGAAAAATTTTGAATCCTCTTTCCATTCATTTTATTTTCAACATGTTTATAAATCGAGAAAATATTCGAATACTTCCGTCAGTAATTACATCATTAACTCTTCAGTGTTTGCTGAAAAATATTCAAGTTTTGTTTTGTGCTACGTATCGTTCACGTATCTTGCATAATGCATCGTATCTTGTTTAGAGGAACATTATGTCTAACAGTTCTTTTTTCTCAGTCTTTTTCATTTATTGAGTCTTTGCAATACAAAAACAATCTGTACATCGTAAATATATTCTAGCAACGCGGTGGCAGGTTTATAAAGTGTTATACAATAACTCAAAATCATAAAAAAATATAGTAACGACGATAGCAATTATGGCAGGGCATGGCGTTGCTTGTCGGGTCGGAACATGGCGAGACCAAAGAAGGATGATGTGGCGAGAGGGTAGAGCTGAATGTGACGGAGCGGAATGAGATAGGGAAGGGTCGGGGTAAGGCAGGGCAGAGTGGAATCAGATCGGAACAGGACAAGACAGGACAGCGACACATATTCCTAAATAATATATGATTTTGATTAATAAATACTCGGACAACGTAGGGAACTTAAGCTTCTTTCCACCTATACCGCGCAGAGCCATGGTCTTCCTGCACAGAAGTTCAAATGAAGATGAAAATGTGGTTGTTATAAAGCTGTCATATTGGGCATAGAATTTGAAGGACCAAAAAATCTGTAAATATAAAGAATTACAACAAAATAACATTTTATTTTAGTGGAGAGACATATGCAAGTTCATTTGGTATTCGGCTGAGGACGCGCACTCCAACAGAAACATGAGAACAGAAGGAAAGGTATTGTGGAGGAGGAAAACTTCTGTTCTCTGGAGGTTGACCCTTTGTGGAGTTCAACTCCACGGCCTTTGTCACTTCCTCAACATCATTCTCACTGTTAAGTCAGTGTTTGCAATGTTCTGCACCACACAATCCTTTCTCGTGGGGCTCAGAATTGAGGACCCAACTCGCAGTTCGCACATGGGATAGTGAGAATATTTTCTCTTCGTTAATTCATTTCTGCTCTGTACAAAGGGTCTTTTAGAAAATGTCTCCTGTAATATAAAGAAAATAATTAAGTTCAGATCCGTTTCTTGGACAGCCAAGTTGATACTCACTGCGGCCGCGAAAACATACGGCTTCTTAATTCGTCCCTTTCGATTAACTCGACATTCGTAACGGATATTGAACAGTGATTTGAGTGTAGAAGCTTACTAAATATTTCAAAAGAATGCCCTATGTCAATCCGGTTTCTGGACTACTCATGGGTTCAGTATACCCAATGAGATCCGGTACGAGGAGCTACATTTTGCGGTGCTCTTTTGTGGTGTGTTTTTTCTACGATATATAACACGCCATCGACAGAAACATGTAAATAAGCTATTGTTAGTTAAAGAATTACCCCACGGGCACGCAATACATAAAATGAAAAGTCTAGAATTTTGTAGATTATTCTATGCATAGACCTGTAGGCATTCATGCAATTTCCAACTTCAAACACATTCATTGTAATTCAAAACACATTACAATCGTGCCTAACTAAAGGTGAACTTGGACTTTACATCTCAGTTTTCAAGTCCTCACAAAGGCCCTTAAGATTCCGCAATCCGTGGTACGATTATCAAATCGGCGGAATCTCGAAATCTATTGGGACTGAAATTAACTATTTGATATTCTGTGCAATTTGATTGTTCGTTTTTAAGACTTTTTCTGTTACGAATTCTTAGCAATATTCAAAAGTTTATTCTCGCAGTTCAGTGCATCTTGTAGTAAACTCATATAAAGATGTAAACTGATATCTTATTCGAACTAATCAAGAAAACTGTGTTAATGTTGAAAACTTGTGTTTTATTTATAGCTAGAAAGTAACAAAAAGAATAACTTATTTGGCTGGGTTAAACTAACAGTATAAATTTTGTTTCTCGAGAAGAAACAGTTTTCCCTCTTTACGATGCTGAAAGGTGCGATTCATCAACTTCGAAGCTCATTCGAACAAATTATGTCTTCATTTCTCCACAGTGGATATTAAACTGGCAGGGATAGCAAGCTGGCATATCTATATTAATATATTTTGCCGTGGTTCACATTCATTTAGAATGTTAAAAAAGTTCTAATAAAAGATTAATTAAGAGACTCAGTTTCAGATACGAAAAGACAACAATGAAAAAGAAGGTATGTAGAAATAATAATCAACTAGCGTACCCATTAATTATAATTATTGTTTTTAAATATGAATTAACTTCTTATTGATATTATGACAAGAAAAAATTCATTAATTGAATCATTTTAATAGGCTTTAGTAAGTACCGAATAGAAACAACACAAATGTATTGTTCTTTTATCCCTCGTCTTAAAATAATGAGTTTGACTTCTGCGATTGAGCAACGTCACAAAAAATGCTTGGATGAGGGCTTCAAGAAATTTTCAAGTCGGGTCAACCAGAAGCCGTACCTCAGTCACCGTCCTTGTGTTTACCTCCTGACATCAAGACGGCATACTCCACTTGCGGCTTGCTTCAATTGCCCTGGGCAGGCTGAACCTCTCGGCGGTTGCGGAGGGTGGGGGGGGGGGCAGGCAGGAGGGCGCGACTTGCCAAAGCCGCCCGCCCTACGCACCAACTCTTCCACCCACGCGCAGGGCTCGCATTTCCCATTAGCGGCTCTAATTAGCGGCCCGGTTAATTACGGCGGCGGCCGCTCAGCCGCGCTGCACCGCGGGGCGGGGCTTGGCGCGCGCCCGCCCGCCCGCCCGCCCGCCCGCCCGCCCGCCCGCCCGCCCGCCCGCCCGCCCGCCCGCCCGCCTGCTCGCTTGCGGGGGCGTCGCCTTACCCCGCGATATCGATAGCGCTGAGGCGGCTGCGGCACCGCGACGGGGCGTCACTCGCGCCCTCGTGGATTCGGCTCTGCGCGGGATGGACAGGAATACAATAGAGCTGGTTTAGGCTACTTGAGACCTTTCGTAGTTTTTTTCTTTCTAAGGTGCTTTTTCTTGCTATTTCCAGTTACCTCTCCCCTTAGCGATGTATGTCTCAAACCATATACCATTGTACTTTCATCCAAATATTTCCGGATGCCTTGGACCAGTAGAACGCGAGACCCTCCACGGTCCGAAAAATTCGAAAGGTGAGGGGCGCGTCCGGGTTTCTTCTCCGACGCGCTTAAGCGGTACGTGCTCCAGCTACCTTGGTCTCCAAGGCAGATGATTCGGAGTTCTGTAGTTAAACCGTTCGCCCTCATGTTACGAGCAATGAGAGTGAAATTAGATTGTGCGAATTAATGGATTTCAGGACTTTTTTTTTGAAGTTACACAGCTTTCTGTAAGGCCTAATTTCGTCAGATCGAGAATATAACTTCTACTAAAATATTACTCCAGTTCATTCGTTGTTATATAGGTGGAGAAACTATAATTTGAAAAATAATTTCCTTTTTTATAATCTCATTCGCTTATTTGGATATTAAAAACGATTCAACTTTTTTTCTATTTTGCCTGTCCGGGCTAAACCTGGAACGGCTAAACAGATGGGTTTTTCCCTGAAATGTAAGTATTTTGTCGGTTATAATAGGCTACACTTTTCAATTGATTATTCTTAACATTTTTTTTTATTTTACCAATTTTCTTACATTTTTTATGAAAAAGAGTATTTTCAAAAAAATTTTGCACTTTTTTCCTACATTTTTACTGCGTGCTACTGCGTACTCTACATTTGGTACGCTTCGTGAAGACGCGTCGCATATTCTCGCAGTCCGACGTGCCTCCTTCAGTTACCTCAGTGGCAAGAAGTGCGCGTCAGCGACAGATCATTCTCACCTTTAGGTGTGAAAAGTATCATTGACGCCGCGTTTGGTGACCTTTAACCTCAATTTCCAAGAAACTGTGGAGATCGCTGCCGTTTAACACTTCGAAGAGAATATTCCATGCCGCAGTGATTGTTAGCTGGCCGTAGACTTCGCCAGTTTATACGATGGCTTCTATTGCGTCTAGTCTGGCTGCTGAACTACGAGTACATTCCTGGATAACAATTTGTGAAGGTTTTACTACTGATGGGAAAGTTGTATGATGCAGGTGGGCATCAACTTTTGTATTCCAAATGATATTTAAAACGTTTGCATTGTTTTTAAAATTTGTGTAGGATTTTTCTATAAATGTAAGTTCGTATTATGTAAATGAGTTTAACAATTAGAGGATTTTAATATTACATATTATGTCCGATTTTACATATTTATTACATTTTCTTACTGTTTTCATTACATATTTATGTACATATTTTGACTTTTCATTCTACATATTTTTCCAGTCTCTAGTTCTACAGTTCTACAGTTTTCTTCCGATTATAATAAAATGTTGTACCATCAAAACTGAAAGTTTTGTAAAAACTACTCAGATCTCCCTTTGTTATCCCGTCAACAACATTTAAGAATGCGCTTATTTATTCTAGGGAATATCTCGAAAATCTGTATAATTTCTCACTAAAGACCTATTAATTCGTTTCGAAAATGCAAGTAGGGTTTGAATAAGTCAAAGTATTTGCTAAAAGTTTGTCGGGAAGTATGCAACAATCCAATCGAAGTTAACGGCTACCTCAGGGATGATGGTGGTGGCAAATGCTTACAGGAACGTTGGCGATACGGGGCCAGGTTGTGGCAGAGCGGGGCGAGGAGGGGCTGGGTGTGAATGTGTCAGGATGGGTCTGGGCGAGTGGGACGAGACGGGGCGGGGCAGGCGAGGATGCTCACGCCGGGAAATGTTAGTGTAGAGTGGGAGTGCATTAAACTAAGATAATACGTTTCCTAAAGACACCATCAGAGGCAAAATGATGCTAGAAGTGTTCTTTAACGTTCAGTCTCTCATCTATTATGAGTTTACTCCAGAAGGTCACACTATAAACAAAGAACTGTAAGTAGAAATCCTTCGTCGTTTTAGGAACGCAGTAAGAAGAAAACATCCAGAAAATGGTTCCTATAAAAATATCTTGCTATACCCACTGTTACTGGGTTATAGCTGCTCCAGATCTATCATTACCTGATTTTTTTTCTTTTTCCATGGCAGAAATTGCATTTGAAGGGGCGAAGATTCCCAAACGCTGAAGACGTTCTGGCAAACGCAACGAAATGGTATAGCAAGATGGCTTCTGGTAAAATTTCAGGATAAAAGAGGTATCAACCACAATAGTAGGCTTTGAAAAATGTTTGCTTTGTACAAAATCCAGCTGAATGGCTTATGGCTGAATGTTTTACAAAGTAAATATTTTTTAAAGCCTACTTTTGTGGTTGATACCTCTTTTGTCCTGAAATTTGATCATGGAGTACCACAAGATCTCTGCTGCCACCACAGAATTTATTTGGCTTCTGGTAATGCTTTTAATCCCTTTACACGCGTTGGCAGAAGTGTGTAACTGCTGAAAGGAACTATTTGGAAGGAAACTCTGTCTTCATTTGATAGGTTCTTTCTGTATCATAAACATATTCCGGGAACTTTTTATACCTAGTATGTACAAAACTCACTCTTTTTCCTATCTGATAAGTGCTTGCGATAAATAAATACACGGGAAACGCGGTTAACACGATGTACCTATTCATACATTTTCTATTCATTGTCACTTTCATCTTTGAAGTTGCCGGCCTCGAAGGCGCAGACATTTTCAGCAAAATCCATGTGCGCGAAGTTGTTTGCTTCGGTTTCGAGTCATGTTCAAGGTCTTCATTCACCGTGTGGTTGTGGTATCACGTATCGCCATGAATCACATCTGAACATAATCCCAACCACAATCATTCACACCCACTTGATCATTCTGCCCAGCTAAAAATTATGGAAGGTAAAAGCAAATTACCATTGCGATCATCTGCCTAGAACGTGGAGACAAAGATTGAAGCATCTTTCTCTCAAGTAGAAATGAGTCCATCGCCCATCAAAGCTGGTCTGCCGCCTACCTGTTTTACCGTATTTACCATTACCGTTGTACCATTAGACGTCTTCAGAGTAACTAGCAAGAACTAGCAGTTTTCAACCCATTCCTCCAGCGCTGCCGCCGCCGCCGCCTCCGCCTCCGCCACCGCCTCCGCCACCGCCCCCTCCACCGCCCCCTTCACCGCCACCAGCACCAGCATCACCACTACCACTTCCACTACCACTTCCACTTCCACTACCACTATCACTACCTCTACCACTACCACTACCACTACCTTTACCACTACCACTACCACTACCTCTACCACTGCTATTACCACTACCACACCATCACTATCTCCATCGCCACGATCAATATCACTTCCGGCAACACTTCCTACTTTCTATCTTACCCCCTTTCTTCACCACCCGTCCTCCATTTCCCGATCTGTTGGTGGCGTGCTTCTCCCCCATTGTTCTGCGGGGAGGCGTGCCGCGGCACCGGTGCCCCCGAGCAGGCGTCGCTTTGGCGTCCGTCGTCTTCGGCGACGGCACGGCGGGTCCCGTTGTTGACGGTGAGCGCCGGCCGTTGGCCTCTGTCCCGCGGGCGCAGACGCGCACATACGCGCCACTCCGCCGCCGCCGGTGGAGCGGAACGGTGCGGTAACCCGCGGTTACCCACCCGCCCGCGTCGTGACCGCGCCGCCGCAATTGCCCGCCCGGGCCGCGCGCGGTCGTGGTTGCAGCCGCCCCTAAGCCGTCTCGTCGCCGCCGCCGCCCTCTTCCTCCCTGTCGCAGACTCCCTGGGTATATCCCTTGCCGTTCCCGCTGAATCTGTTGTTGAGGTTGACGAGAGTGCCGTTTCGATGTCAGGGTTACTGATGATGCTAGTCGCCGGCATGATAGATTACAAACTGTATGCTTTTTGCTAGCACCAAATTCATCCCAAACTCAATCACCACCGCCATCGCAACTACCCTTGACATATCTACCACCATCGCTTCCATTACTGCCGTCACTATCTTCACTTCTACTACCTACCATAAATACAATACCATTCTTGTATGAGAAATGATCTATCATTATAAACATCGCGATTCTGTCAGTTTCACCACAATATTGAAGTCTAAATAGCTCATAACGTCAAAATCCGTGCTGATATTCTAGCAAACGTCTCACCATGTTTCTCTAGTTTTAGTGACAGATTACAGCTGAACTTCTTGGAACTTGAAGCTTTGCAGTATTGAAATTGAAGTTTTCGCCGTAGTTTCTAACGTAATCATCTATCTCCTTTCAAAGCGACTACTTTATATTAGATTTTCACTTTGGTCGTTAATAGAGCTTACCATAGAGCTTGTGTTTCCATCTTTACCAGTCTCAACATTCTGCCACCGTCACCAGCCACCCTCACCACCGCCAGAGCGTCCGCGTTACACGTTGTCGAGGATGCGGATCATTACGCGCCTTGGTTGGTCAGTGTCCAGGGTTGAACCTTTCACAAGCTCTCCGAGGAGGACAGGTATCGCACACTGGTCCCAATGCATAAAATATAAGAACCAAAATTACTTATTGAATAAAAAAATATTAAACTAGGTATTAAATACATACAAATAAATCCTCAAATTGGGAAGTGGAAAAAGAAAGTGAGATAACATTTTAGAGAAATGAAGCAGTTTGTCATCATTCCTCCAATATATCAACATAAAAAATATTCTGATGAGCTTAAAAATTGGTATATCGTATAAAATATATCAACGATATCACCAATAAGATATATCGTATATCGATACGCTGGAACACACATTACCATCGTGCAAAACGCGCACATTCTATGTACGATCCTCTAAGATGAATCGTCTCTTCTTATTACATATTTTCGACGCAAAACTCCGAAAGTGTTCTCCATATCCCCGAAACAGATATAAGACGAAAAATAAGTTAAGAATTGTAGAAATTTAACATTTTGTTTCGCTGCACATATCGACGCGTCCCATTTTGTTACGAAGCTGTCATCAAAAAGGATGCCATCGTGACGCAGTCATTTGTTCAGAAACAACCATTTCAGAAATACCATGTTTGCAGCAGGATAGGAGATGATATAACTAATGGCTTAATTTGTTCTGCGGAATTTTCATCGTGAAAGTGTATAGATGTTCACGTATATTATTTATGTAATATTTGCATATATACTTCGTAAATTGAAAGTTAATTCGATTTTTTACATTAAGTTAATTTTATTTATTAATATTATATATATATATATATATATATAATGTTTACTTCTCACCTAAACATACACCAATACACGATTAATCGAAAGCCTGTTTATGTTAAAATGGGAGAAATGTTAGGGGTTATTGCGTAATGTTTTAGTATAATCAAATTATATAATCAAGATGGAAACGACTTCTTTGAAGAATGTTAGTATTATAACTTTGTTATAAAATAGTTCGTAATAAACAATAACTTATTTTCCAGACTTGAATATCAATACTTTCCATTAATCATGGTTTGTTGCCCGTGTGGTGCCGAGGAAAAACCTCTTCGTGCAGTTCGTAACATAACATTCCAGTGAGAGACAGCGAGTTTTTAAGCGTATTTTAAGCCCCAAAAAGACCTATTACAGTTACGTTTGTGGATGTTTAGTCTGCCCACGAGGTGGACATAAATGTGCGAAACCTCAAAATATAAAATTAAACTGACTAATTGATACTCTGTATAATTTAGTCGCACGGGCCTAAGGCTTTCTGGTTGTTAATAAAAGCTCGCAATATTGAAATGCACGCTCAGTACCGGACATATACGGCGTAATGTGCAGTTTATGCCCTGAGTGTACGAATTTGGATTTCTGTAAACTATTTTCAGTATTAAACAATTATGTACAAAGTGTGGAATGTTCACTCGGGGCCAAATGGGAATGATGAATCAAAAACAAAGCGCCTAACATTAGGTACCGACTGTGAACAACTCAGACAATTTACAAAGGTGATTAAGCTCTCATTTGAAAGCTTTATAAGTGGGTGAATCTTTAAATGTGATGACGTTTGTGAAGCCCCCAGAGAGATGTTTGGAGGCTCATTTGATAACTTGGGAAACTCGTTAATGTCTTTACAGATTTTTAACATTGGTAGTCTTTTTATTCTTGTGGTGTATAAAATATTTTAATTTTCATCTATACTAATTTGTATTTTATTATTTGCACCTTTCATACGTTTTATTTTACATATCAACTGAAATTTATGTTTAGGAAGTATAAAAAGTGACCGGGAGAGATGGCTCATTGCATCAACCTGATGTCACTGCAGTCCCTCTGACCTGGTTCGAGTCCCGACGGCGGCAGGATTTTCAACACTAGATTGTCAGCTAGGTCGAATTCAGTCGTTGTCTGGAGGAGAATTCTAGCGGCCGGCTGCTCTGATCGGTAGTTTTCCGTGGTTTCTCCGATCAACACCAGGCGAATGCCGGAGCAGTACCCTAACAAACGGGCCACGGACCGTGCCCAATCTTTCCTACCTCTTCCATGTCCTAACTTCACCACTTAGACACACACTTACACTAACATGCACTACCACACATGCCGGGAGACCGGTTGGGAGCTTACAGCTTGTCCCGGCTGGGGCGGTCCCCCGCTGGTGGGAGATACCTGGTTGAGGGGAAACACCGCTAGTCGACGGTAGGGCGGCGAGAAAAAACACGCACTACACTTACGGGACTAATGATCAAAGTAGTTGACGGGCCCGGAAACACGAATCAATCAATCAATTATAAAAAGTGTGCAAGGTTTCGGCCCACTGTGCGTCGCTGACCAGGGCGTAACTTCGGTTCCGCTCTGCGGCGCCCTGTGTGAACGAGAGTCGTGCGAAAGACAGTTCCTGGAGGGCCTGTCGCTGCAGGGAGTGGGAACCGCGAATCACTCGCCCGGGAGAGGCCGCACCCCCACCCGCCCGCTCGTGACATACTCTCGTCCGTCCCGTCGCGGTCGAGGACCTTTCTGCAATCGATCACGCAGCGCGTTTGGAAACGAGGAGCGTCTCTGTCGGTCATTGCCGGGGACAGAATTTTCTTTCGGGAGGAGCTCAAAAAGCTAATTTATTAATTTATAAATGACCGAGCCTTTTCGCGTAACATTTCAGGGACCTATATTAGGAAATACTGTCATATATTCTGCACCACGGGTTGTAATATGCAACCCGTGGGTAGTATGTTGCAATTTTTTAAAGATATTCGTTTTGAATTAAAATGGAAATTTAGTTCATTTTGCAATTGCGAAGCCACATAACTCTCATTTAATATTAGTGCGAATTTATTTTGTATTTCGGAGGGGAATTTATCCTTTAAGACCTCCTGCACGTGCCTGTATTTGGTTTTGACGTTCTATTTATTGAAGTTGCTTTTTACATTACAATTGTGAACTTAATTTTAGTTTATCATTTTGAGTAAATTATAATTTCAAATATGAATTTCCCTTTCGATTATTTCTAAAACGCATCGTTCTAACGTCCAATTTGTATGCGTGTGAGAAGAAGTGACGAGAATGCGTATTTTATGCGTGTTTTTGGTGAATTTTCCATTATTAGAAGATCCGTTACAAAGTAACAGGTTCTATTCATATCTCTTAGAGATTAATTCATATTGATCTATTCATATTTCTTACGATTAAAGATATATTAATTAGCGATGAACAACATTGTTCTCCCATTCAAGCCTCTAGACGTCAAATTGTTGCACATTTCATTAATTGCAGTATTCCATAGAAGGTATTCTAAAGGTTGGCTGCAGTCGATATAAGTAGGAACAAAGAACCTAATTTTGAAATTAAATTTCATTATTCTTAATAAATCATATTATTATACTCGAAATATTGTAAATAGACTCCCATAAAATCTGTCAGATATGCCAATTGTCATTGCTTGCACTGTCTTCCCTTAATTCTTTATACTACGTACGTAGAGATTTCCAGAAAATCCTTCATAGTTTATACCAAGTAGAGATTGCGTCCGTTTGCTTTATTTAGATTTTAAGACACCACTCTAATCGAACCTCTTGGGAAACGACTGACACATTTATTTCTTCGTTTGCTTTGGTCATAAGATAATATACACAATGTGGCTTCTTTGCCAAGAGCTGCTCCTTGGCGAGCTGAATCCACGCCTATGTCGAAATGAAACCACTGTGGCAAACATACGACTTGTCCATCCACTGTTTAGCGCTACCTGAAAGAAGCACCTGTCGACACTTAGTCCCTCTCCCCGTTTTCGTCTGCACAGACGCCGCGGTCAAAAGACGTTCTCACCGCACTTCCTCCACCCCTCACGACAGAGAGCTCGCGGGACTCTGTGTTCCGCCGCCTCCCCACTTCGCTCTTCACCCTCTACTTCACCCTCACGAATGTTCATGCATGCTGTTGATGCCACCGACCCCGCCGAGACCGGTCCTCGGTATAACAGCCTCCACGAATACTGTTTTCCTTACTGTCACCACCTCGACCCTCCCACATTGTCTATAGTCATTACTGCTGCTGACCATTATCAGAAACATGTGCTATGTTTGTGCCTTGCCTATATGACTGTTGTTTACCAGCTTTTGTGCAATTGTACTCTTCCTGTCATTGCGTCTGTCATTACGTCTGGGAATATGTTGAGTTTCTGACTTTGCTTGTTATCCAGGAATCAGCAACTCTTCACCTCTCATTGTCACCATACCGTTTCCATACTTTCTCCATTTCTTCCTCTTCCTCTTCTGCTCATCCTCATCTTCTTCTTCAACTCTTATCTTCTTTCTCCGTCCTCTGCTCCTCTCCTCCTCCCAATGCTTATCCCCTTCTCCATCTTCGTCTCTTCACTCCCATCTCCCCCTCCTCCTTCGGTTTCTCTCTTCTTTTCCTTCTCATCCTTCTACTCCTACTCGTATTCTCCTCTTGCTCCATCTCCTCATCCTCCTGCTTCTTTCTCCTGTCCTGTCACCGACAGGTTCTGATCCCTCCCCCCCACACACACACATACCATCCTCACTTCCAGGCCTCTAAACCTTGTCTCTCACCCTGACTCCCGTCTGCGCCGCCTCCTCCGCCTCCACCCCCACCCCCACGCGCGCCTTTGCCCGGATCCGCAGCTCCCGGTGTTGCTGCGCGCTCCGTTTGGCCGCGTGCGTGTTTGCCCAGCTCTCCACGCCGGCTCGCCCTCCTCGGGCTGTTTTTCTTTGTCATTCTCCGCGCGATTGTTTGGGCAGGAGATTACAGCGGACACACGGTGTGGCCACGGCGGCGCCGCAGCGGCGGAGGGGGCAGCGGCGGCGGAGGTTTCACGCGCGCACTGGCCGCCCCCGCCCCCGCCCCCGACGGCCACTTCACCTCTGGAGCGGCTCCTCAAATTTCCGGAGGCTCCTTGACGCGGCGCGGCGCGGCGGAACGGGATGCGAGCGAAAATCTCGCGGCGCGGTGGCTCCCGAGGGCCGCCGGGAAGAGGCGCCCGGCGGTGCCAGAGCAGAGGGGCGAGAGGGCTACTGGATGGCCCAGGCCCCAACGGTATTCGCTGCGCAATGCAAAGACAGAGTCGTTGAACATTTAGCTGGTTCTCGGAAAAAATATGGAAATAATGGGAGAAAATGGAATGTTGTACACTATCTCTTGTTCCGAATTAGTCTTCTGTTTCTCTCTTCTTCTCTTAATAACATATTAATAATATAATTATACCTTAATAACCGAGAGAAGTGCCTCAATGCTTAGCAGTGCTGGATTCGTAGTCGGGAGGTCCGGGTTCCTCTCCTGGGTCCGCCATCCTGACCGAGGGTTTCGTTGTTTCCCTTGGTCATAAGGCGAATGCTGGGATGTTTCCAAATGCCCACGAATACCTCCCACCTCGCACTACCTCATCTAACACTTCCCACCATCATCTTTGGCCTTTCACCGCTCATCATACCCTATTCAATAATAATAATAATAATAATAATAATAATAATAATAATAATATCATTCTATCACCTCATAATTGATTATAAAAGGCTACTAACCCTGTCTTAACCAAGGGATACAGCTTAAAGTTGATCCCCATAATTCCACACGTTGATCTTTCCAAGATAGAATACGACAAGCTCTCGGAAGAGAGAATTGTTGTGTGGTCAGTTTGGCCCATGCGCATATAATAAAAGTAATAATAATAATAATAATAATAATAATAATAATATAATAATATAACAGTAACAGTAATATAATAATTAAGTTACATAACAAGTGCGCGAATGACCTCGCGAAGTATTGCATATTGGCCTACTATTTATTAACACATATGCGAAAGATGTTTCGCACATGGTATTCAACATGAAAATAAGCCTTGATATTCAAATCAATATAACAGGGCAACAAAGCACCAAACTGAAACTTTAATTTTTATTAAATACATTACTGAAACATGAACCTAAATAAAACAGTTTCAGTTCCAGTTTTAAAAAAATCTAAGTTGTTACGCTGGGTTTTCATTTCAAGAAGTGCCACCGAGGATAAATAATGAAGGTCCTGTAGAGGACTGAGTAGTTATCTTTGGGTGATCGTCCCTTTTATTAAAAATATAATAAAAATAATATTAACAATATTAATAATAATAATAATAATAATAACAATGCTTTATCAAAGCTATTATCACGGACGTCGAAGGCATCGAAAGAAAATTGCGTACATTAATGACTGCGCGAAAACCTTCATCCAAAATCAGATATTGAAGGGACAATATTGCCGCGATCTTCGGGTGATCGAGATGTTACGCATAATACGTAGACCGACACATAAAATCCCTTTAGAATATTATCACATGGAAGCAGAAATATCAAAACTGCATCGAGCGATCTGCGAAGTCTTTGAATTCACATAGGTTTAATTTTAGTCGTCAACAATACGATAGAAATATATACATCGAACAGCAAAATCTGGACGCGTGGATGATCAAGCCTCTGCATGGAAAGTATCTCTACGCAATTAGTGAAGTCGACGTGAATGCACTATTGGCAAATGTCAGGAAATATATGTTTCCAAAGACTGAAGGAACCTCGTTGGCTGTAGAAGACTCCGAGATTACAGATACCAAAAGTGATTTCAAAGAAAAAGTTGATCTTGAGCTACAAGATTACAAATGTCGAGAGCGAAGTCAGTCACAGGAAAATATTAATGATATGATGCACACATTTTTCGGGAACTGGTTGCAGACAACACCACTACGCCATTGCAAAGAATTTTGATCAAGATATTCCGTACTAACACCGTCGCAATCTCACTGTGGATAGAACACATGTTTCCATTCTACAAATACATACCTGACTGTGTTCTGGAATATGAGGAGTACGAATTTATTGAGACAGGACCAGGGGCGTGCGGTGACCGATTCGTGTGGGTAAGCTCTGTAAATAGCAAGGGTGGGACTTGATGTGTTTGAGGAGACAAAACGAAAATCCATTTAGTAACTGTATATAAATATTTAATTATATCAAAATTATTATTATTATTATTATTATTATTATTATTATTATTATTATTATTATTATTATTATTATGGAAGAAAGCAAGTCCCCAGCATATGCGCACAAAAGTTTCTACGAACTACCTGTCACCAACAGCCGCTGGCATTTGAACGAACGTCGAAAAGATGTTCCTCGTGTCTGTCGGGACGTGATGAACGCGGAATTGAAACACTGTCCTTCGTGCTGATATCGGCAAAGCTCACGCGTCGGAACCGATTCGAGGAAGCGACCTCCGCAACGGTAGTGCCCTCCGTCCCACGACATTACGTCTGATGAGTGAAAGAAATTTTAGATTATATGGTGCGGAATGGCTAGGGGAGTCTGAAATTATTCATTACACTGTTTTCACATATTTCCACTTTGAAATTATTCGATAGAAATATGTTTTAAATCTTGTTTAATATTTTATATTAATAATTTTTTAACATTTTTCTTTGCAAAACTTCGAAGAAGCTTGAAACATTTGGAGACAAGTGTCCCCTCTTCCCTCTTAAGCCTATGCTGTCAGGGGAGAAAACGAAAAGTATCATAGATGAAGCAACTGAGAACAAAGGTGGTACTGTATTACGATTTCCTGCGTACCACTCGCAATTGAGCCGCAATAAAATGGCAACTGAAGACGTACATACGCTGTTATAACATTTGAAGTAAAGCATAAGGAACAACAAATATTTGTTATTACATCATATCTACTGGATAAATAATGTTGAAAGTAAACAAGTAATCTTACCTAATTTATTTCAAAATAAACTCCATTCTCCTCTCTTGTTTAGCAAATTCTGCTGCTCCATCATATGTCTGACAATGAGCAACCAATTTGTCGCCGAATTTTACTATTTGTTCCACATGATTAAATAATCCATTGGCAGATCTATCCGCCCTTACGTCCACAAACGAAATAAATGTCTCCTGAATTTCTAAAGTTTTTCCTGAACATTTCTTAGAGAAGTAGCTAATTGTGATTTGTTAATTACGTCGGATGTTTCATCTAAAATAATCGTAACGTGCTGGTCCATGGCAATATAATCTTTGATAGATTTGCTCATGAAATGGCAGAAATCAAATCATTTTGTATTCTGTTGGAAGTGCCTTTAAATGTTTTGGCAAATTCTAGGTGTTGTTATAATGTAGTATCATACGTACTCAACAAATTTAGAAGTTCAATGTAATTGACTTTGTTAACCGACTCTTCATTTTCACGATGCCCTCTGAAAGGCAATTCCTGCATTGATAAAAAACAAGTTGCATCAATTATGCATTTTATATGTCTCTATTTTTTTCTGTTTCATTATGTCGCATTACGTGTGATCTCAATTGAAGATCAAGTTCAGTTTCGTTGCGGACATTTCCAAAACTGGCCAGCTTAACAAGTGAACGCAAATGACATTGTGAACGTTCGTGTTTTGCTATCGCATTGGAAAAGTTGTTCAAATTGTTATAGCCTTCTTTGTTCCATAGATTATGATCATGGGAAGACAATAAACATGGCCAGCAAAATAATTTATTAAGTTTTCTACTACCTTAGTTTAATCATACCATTAGTGAGATCATACTTTTTAGTATTAAAATAGCAAAAATATTCCCTTCCCTTTTCTTTGTGCAAATATCTGAAGTCAGGAAGTTCCGGAACAGGCCTCCCTACTCGAATAACATCACTTTTCTCCACAAAAGTACGACAACTGAACGGATTTTTTAAAATATCCTTAATTATACACGTATTTTCTACCATAGCTCAGTGTCTTACCGCTACGAAGCACAAAAGACAGCAAACGGGAAGAACACACATAGAAATAATACGCACAGAGGACAAGAAAATCAACAGTTCGTATTATCACTTACAACACTAGACTCACTAGGCGGCGCTTACCATTGTGTCATATGCGAACACGTCTGCAAGCTCATTTCAGGGCCACCCTGGGTGGTGCTGAGATATCGTCAATGTGGCCATCAAGGCTTACAACAGACTTCAATTATTTGTTTATTGCAATAATTGTCCATTTATGGTGACACAATTACTGGAAACTAAGAGTTTCCAGACATTGAAGTTTGTTTGATATCTGTTGTTTTAAATAAATAATTCATTAAATCAATTTTCATTTATCGTTCTTTTCTATTGAAGTTCGCAGAAGTAGGGGAAAAATGTTAGAAACATTTTTGCTATAGCTCTGACTTTTCTATTCTCAAATTTTTTTTTATTTTTGTATATTTTGAATATACTTTAAATTACCAATGGCTCCATGTTCTTCGTAAAGTTTTAATTTTTCCTTTATTTTCTGGAACAATATTACTTATTTTCGTTAGATTTGTATACATTTTCAAATCAAGCAAATGGAAATATATGTTATAAATTTGTCACCGTAAAATTTCTCCGCATCTAAACAAATACACGTGGTCGTGGCTCGTTCAAGTTCTTGTCACCACTGTTTTTCAGGGAGTAGAACGTGATACTAAGTTAGGTCCTTTCAAAATGAATTTATTTCTTCTCTGTATGCCACAAAGGAAGTCGAATGAAGGTTCTCTTCTGCATTGCAGAGAAATCGGACACAGAGTGACCCTGAAGCTACTAACGATTGTCAACGCATCCCTGAGATAACACCCGTTCGCCATTGGCGTCTTGTGGGCGCCATGCCTTCGTGCACGCCAGTTGTCCCCATCAACGCTGTCGTGTTAGATATACTTCTCGGAACAACAGATCACAGTTTCGGCAACGAATTTTCGACCAGTTGCAATTCCAATCTTGAAGGTGAAGGTTGTAAATGTTAGTGTTCTTTGTGTTGTATGTGAAATGCGTTGTTTTGGCAACTCCGATAAACGAGTTTTAGGTACACGTTGAACATAATATTAGTGAAGCTCTTCCCAGTACATCAGGTTTTAAACATTCACAGACAAAACCCTTAGAAATGGTGAGAAGAAAGTCATTTGAAACTAGCGACTACAAATCCGAGTGACTGTCAGACAGGTGAAAGAACTGACCACCTAATTGACAGGCGTTGGAATCAGTGAGAATCATGCATGTAAGTACCTTGATATTTAAGCACATTACATGCATGTTTGATATTTGGGGGTAGAACAAGTACTAGTGAGAAATGTGTTATGACAGTTCGTGCCGTAGCACGTGCTTGTATTTGAGCAATATCGTGTCGCGACAAATAAAAAGCGGTAACGTTCGTAATTTAAGTTCATGAAGTATTATTAAAGAAAGAACTAAGTATATGTTTAATTTTTAGTGTACAGTTTTGGTTTGCTAATCCAAGAAAACAAATTCAAACGAATACCGAAGTCAGCTGTGGGCCTAGACCCGATAGTGAGTACATTATTTGAATCTACCGCGCCCGGCCATTTTCAAACGTCAACCTATGGTGAGCCGTAAATCTCTCTTGGTTCCGTATGAAGGTAAAGAATGCTAATATGCGGCCGGGCGCTTTCGCAAGGCAGTGTACCCTTCCTTGACAGAAATTTAAACTTCTAGTTGAGTTCTCATCAGGGTGAAAGTCGCAATTTCATTCTATAATAATTACATTAACGGTCTTTTTTTGAGGGTAAGCGCAGTTTACCTAGCTTACCTGGAATGCATGGCACTGGACAGGACAATTCTCACAGGCCAAACTACCCCACATAACCCATCTGATTTAGTTCTGGTGGACAAGAAGAATAAGCAAGTCAACCTAATCGACACAGCTGTATCGTGTATTAAAACCTTTAAATGAAGAAATACGTCTAGAGTATCTCAATGTTTACTCGCCTGACTGAAATTATCAAAAAGCAATGGCATATAAACCAGATGAAAATCGTTGCTGTTATCGTTTTTATCACCGTGCTAATTCCAAAGACGCTGCTTATAAGTTTAAGTGATTAGAATGTGAATATGAATATTTACAAACTATGAAGTAAGTTGCTGCTATTTGACCAAGAATGGTGCGAATATTAATGTTGTACAGTAGCTAAGAATTCCTAACGAGTAAATCTTTAATAAATTTGCTTTGGACATATATGACTTGCGAATTTGTCTTAACATTAATAATACACTTTATAACTGTATCTTGTGTAATAATGCGCATATATAATAATAGAATGCAATGTTGTATAATACATTTGTAATGTAAAATAATACATACGTAATACAGAAAACTACGCAACGCAATACAGAATACTGATTGAACACAATATGGAAGTAATGTATCAGGCTAAATATCGTATGCTAAATTTTCTTCTCCTTTGACAGAGAATACATTTTCAAACAGTTATTATGTTATTATGATTGTATTTATCGTTTCGCATTCGCCTTTTCATCTCGCCTTTCGACCTTCTATGGCTGTGCATACCGCGTCTACATTTTATGAACCGGCACCGACAATGCTTTGGTGGCATCTCCCGAGGCGGAGGCAGAGGCGCCGGCGTCGCCGTTGGCGGTCCCCGGGCTCGTCCCGGCGCCGGCACCGCTGCGCAGCGGCATCTGAGGCGACCACGACGTCGTCGTCGTCTCGGCGGAGGCTGCGTGCGCGCCGCCGCCGCCGCCGCTACCTATGCAGGAATCCGCCGCCTCACGCGGGAGCGCCCGCTGCCCCATTGTCATGCAAATCGCCCGCCGGGCTTCTGACCGCCTCCCCCGCGCCTTCACCGATACGCCCCGCCCCGCCCCGACGCCCTCTCGCACTCCCTCAGGCCCAGCCCTGCATGTATGCTGTCCATTGGCGAGCCTCCACCCGATCCCGCTGCGTAGCCTGCGGGGCAGCTTTGTGCTCTTGATAGGTGAGAGGTGCTCGCCTTGGCTCTGGAAGCTCGAAACCTCGGGATCGCTCCTCAGCTGTGGTTGTGGATGTTTCGACCGCTGAGAAACTGTATCTACTTGAAAATAGGATGGAAGGAGCTTCTCAAACTAGTGGCTATGATTGCAGTTGAATTTTCGTCAATATTATTGGGAATTTCTGCAACATCTGAAGAACGTAGGGTATCCTTAAAGGTAGTCAACTGCAAAAATTATGATTGGTATAATGTTGGGGTACTGATGGTAATTTTACGAATTTATCACACTTCTTTCACTGTCTATTTTCACAGTGCTATTTTGCATTTCAAATTATTTATTATTATTATTATTCCTCTATATCACGACTAAAGATGTTAAGAGTCGGTTGAATAAAATCTACTCCACGTTGCAACCAGCTACCTAAGGAGCAGATCTAGGGAGTGTCGATGCTTCTACAATACTTTGCGCAAAATGTGAACTGTTCCAAATAAAGCAATTGCTTGCTGACCTCGATTTCCAAACTCGTGTATTTAAGACGTTTCTCTGTCTCTTTGGTTACGAAAATTTGATCACAAGGCACAGCAACATCTACATTTAGACACAATTTTTCTCCAAATCCCGGAACACAATATCTGGCTCGTTTGCTGTTTGTTTAACGCCAATTAAAGTTAATTATTATTGTATAAAGTCTGTTCTAAATAATATTGACCAAATTAAATACATTTTTAAGATTTTACCATTAAAATTATATTTACTAAACTCAGAGCAGAACTGTGTTCTTATTTGGGGTAAAAGATCGAGCTACGTCCATCCTCCCGAGCCAAAATTTCAGATTCTCCATTGCGGACTACCCCTGAGCTGGCCGGCACCTCTCTCAGGTAAGGCAGGAGAAGTAAGTCGACGCTGCCCGAGACAGAGTTGATGTTTCAAACGGCGACCGAACGCGCGCTCGCGGACGTCACAATATGTCTATATATATATATATATATATATATATATATATATATATATATATGTGTGTGTGGTATGTGTATGTGTATGTATATGTATACACATTATATATTATAATTATTCGTATTTGCCGCACTTTTCCCCTGACTGGATTAAACATTTTTTTAAATCTCCAAAAGTTCTCTTTAAATCTCTTGACGGTGTTACCTGGCTCATTCTAAAGAAACCTCTTCTCAGATGTATCCAAAACAATATTCGTATTTTTGGCCCGTAGTTATTATGAAACGTTTTTATGAATAATATATTTCTCTTTTATATTTCAGATATATCTTCAAGAAAGTTCTCTTAAATGAAAAGGTAAGTCAAGAAACAAAATCAACAAGAAGTGAGACATTTCTCTTCTTAGATTTAGTATTACTTGTAGAATAACCTTCAAATCCTTCATTTTAAGACAATTGAATTCAAATACCTGAAAGGTATTTGGCATGTTGTGTTTTCGAAGAGTAGCAGGAAGGGACAAATATTTTTTAAAACTAAATAGATGGGTAGGTAACTAGCTCTCACTGTTCCGCATTAAAATGTACGAGCATTTCTATTTGGGTGCAACTTGTGTGGATCTGTTCAATTATATCGGCCTTTCTCAAATTTCTTTCAGATTTTTATTTTACATTCATCTGGACTTTCCGTAAAATTTTCTCATAACTACATACGGTCTTCATGTTTGTGCATTCATTCTTGTTTCTGCGATTGTTTTTACTTTGGTTACTTTTCCGTAAAATTACTTTTCATTATGTATTTAGCTTTGTTGAATTAATTGTGTAAACAATTCATCTGTCGTTTGAACACTGTTGTTTGTTTTTCCGTTCGTATTGAAATAAAAGACCAGGAAAAGGTGTGCTTCAAATTCTCTGCTGAGAAACTCTACAGACTATGAAACTTGTTCTATGAAGTGGCATATAACGGAAGTACTCAACAATATTAAAGTCCTGTTATTGTAGTAGCTTCATCTACGCATTGTTTTCCTTGATTGCGATCTGAGATGAGAATGCTTTAATTACTTCTCTCTATCAGAACATGGAGAACGCATTTCCACGTGCGTGTTGTCTTCTTCAGACAAGAGGCTTCTTAGGTCACTACAGAGGAATCGTGAAAGATGTTGAAGACTACTTCACCAGGTGGACTGGCTCGCGATCTTACACAATGAATGTCAGCAGGTGAGAAAGGCGCGGGAGTGTGCGTTGAACAGATGATGGGCATTGAACGGACAATGAACTGGCAGCGAATAGTTGTCGAAAGACAGGGCGAGCAAATAACAGATGGAAAATGTAGGGTAGGGGGAAGATTTTATAGAAATGATCAGACTATAGTTTTATTTTATCTTTTTATTGTTGACATTTAAATAAATGCTTTTTAAATATTTTTTCATTTTATTCTTTTATGATGAATTCTTCAAAACTCCCAACAGGGGAACGATTGGATTATTGGTCGAAAGGGCGGTTGTGCAAGTGAACATTTGGATCTTCAACGAGTGAGTGGAAATCTAAGAAGATAAAAAGGCATTTTAGGGAACGAGTTATGAAGTCAATGGAAGAATTATTGAGATTATGTCAGTTTGGCTGTGTTGTAATGCTAAGCAAGGACATATTCAAATTAAACCAAACCCAGATGTCCATCTTATTTATGATAATCACTTTGTTTTCCTTTGCACTCCGCTGTAATCATCACTTTGTTTACCTTTTTAAGATGACGATACCAATTTGCTTTAGGTCCATAATATCTTGTGCGCATTTATATATTATTAAAATGTGTCGTTTTTGTAATGTTTAAAACTCTGAAATAGAATCTATTATTCAAGATTCATTGCTGAAAAACTGCGATTGGCGATTGCCGAACAACAGCGAACATCTTCCATTTCAAATACTTACACGGGAGACCAAGGCCTGGAAAACTCAACTTCCTACAACTTTAATAATTGTGTTTTTAATAAATGTTCTTGTATGTAGAATTATTATAATTGTTTTTGAAGGTTTTATTACCATAAAATTGAAACATATTTGAACTGATTTTCGGTTGATCCCGTTCTGCATTAAAATGTTATTCAAATGTTACTTGATTTATAAGTCATTCCAGGAGGCAGTAACAACTCGGAGCTGAATGAAAGTTTCACATATTTCCATAGCAATTTTGAGTAATATTTCTGTTGCCAGAGGTTTGCCAAACCGGCAGAAGGAGAAACAGTGAATTACGATAGCAAAAAAAAGAACAACAAACAATTACAATAAATAAATAACAAATGATCTTGAATAGAATAATAAATTAAAAAACCAGGGCTAGGATTTCAATGCAATTAATATTTGTTCGTTCATTAGTAACGATCAAAAATTTGTCATTCTCTATGCTTATCAATCAGGCTTTTGGAAGTGGTTTGGTACATGTTTGATTATCCATATTGTTTCATTGTGTAGTTATTATTTTCACATATTTAAGGAAAACACATGTTTTTATTATTTCAACGTTTCAAAATGTTCCAAATCTTATTCTTGGAAGATTATGTTTAACTTTTGTGGAATTTAAAGTGGTTTAGAAGTAGATCTGAATTTAACAGTGCATAAAATGCCAGGTTCAAGATGTTATCCATTACAATTTCTGTTGTTGAACGGCATTTTAGACAGTCTTCTTCTTCTTCCTCTTCTTCTGGATTTCATTGATTAGGCTAGGGCCTGTTCCATCTTCATGAGATTTCCTTTCATTGTTTTTTCGGTTTGCTCGACTCTTCTTCTATGTGATTGCTAGAGTAAAGTTAATTTATGTAGTTTTGAATCCTCCGTCTTGTGTATATTGATCTCTCTTGTCAATTTTGTAGTTTTGCTTCCAATTCCTTCAGCATGCAATTTTTCTCGTATATTCTTGTTTCGAATACTATTTTCTTTCATGCAGCATATATGTATCTTCAAAGACTTAATTTCAGCGGTATGTATTGAACTTATTTTTGTAGAGAGTACAAAAAAATATTAAGAGATAAAATTTAACATTTGAACATTTAAAAAAGATATTTGTAAATGGCTAATCGGAAAATAATAAGGAATACAATCTTTATCAATCTTTATCAATTATTATCAACACAATCTTTTTAAATAGGGTTCAGTGTATATTAGTACATGATTAATTCTTATTCTACAACTAATATTAAAACTATGTTCTTTGACTGTACTGTTTATTTAGGTAAATTAAATGTTAGATTAATACATTATTTTTACCATATTAATTTTCTATTCCACAGTTAGACCACATTTTGAACATATTTAATCCATATGTCTGTACATATTTAGATATGTTATTCCCTTTAAATACTAAACCTGATTGTTACATTGAACCACGGCAAGACAGTGACCTCGGCCTCCTTCCTACACGCCCTAATCTCTAGATCTGGCCGAGAGAAAGAGTTGAGGAACAGGTGGGCGAGTGCGTGGCCCTACGTACGCCACGCCATGACGGGTGCCAAGGAAGGGAACGGCGCGGGGCAGACCGTGAGATAGGAGACGTTCTGCGGTCGGCGGGCAGCAGGCGGCCGGCTTTGCCTGGAGGAGCTCAGCATCGGGGCCTGAGGGCCTCGATAATTAACGGAGGAGCTGCGGGGGCGGTTGGCGAAAGATGGATAAGGGCCGCGGTCCCTGGGGCCCCAGCTGCCCCGGTCGTCACCGCCTCAGGGAGGGCGTGCCGAGGTCGCTCTCCAAAGAATCTCTTACCTCTTTTTAGAGGATATTAAACCGTAGAGCAGAGTTCGCCTCGAGTTTAACCCTGTGGTCAAAGCCTTCGTTCAATGTTACAGCTCTGGTTAATGTATGTGGCAGAATGATAATTTTGATTTCAGATGTACTCGCATTTATTTCACATAAATTCATCTCAAATTACGGGACCCAAAACGACTTTAAGTGACCATTTTAAGAATTAAACGAACGTTTTTTTATCATGTTGAACACTGTGAAACTTCGTTCACTTCACATACTTTAAATGTCTTAAATTCTCACTAACAATGCGATGTTCTTATTGATAAATAATCACAGTGTGCAAAGAAATAAGGTAGAGGAAAATTTTAGAAATGTCTTACATGTAATTGCGAGAATTTGTTTTTAGACTACCTACTGATGTACTTTAAAATTCCTTTGAAAACTATATCAGTTCCATCTGAAATCTTTTTCGAAGAAGTAAAGAAAGAGTACACCCGTAGGATTTTTTTCTACCTGTATTGTTTTCTGATATTGTTCTCAACTTTTATTGACATTGAGCTCCAAGAAGTGTGTTTGTATCAGGGCAGATCTGAGAGTAACGCACAATATTTTTTTCTCCGCTGGTATTGCAACTGGAATGATGAAATTGAACGACGATATGGTTAGAAGTTCGTGCTATAGAAGGTATTTTGTTTTCATGTGCATCTTTAACGAGTGTAGCCTGAACGAAACAAAAATAGCGCGCATGTCAACTTGTAAACAGCAGACAAGTGTAGTAAATTGCGAAATTTGTGAGGCGAAGTTCATAATCCTAGTGAAATTCACAGGGACATACGTGGCGTGTATAGGGACATACGTGACGTATATAGGAACGACTGAGTGTACCATAACAATATCTCCAGGTGGCGTTCATTCTTCCAAGAGGGCTGTACTCCAACCAAACGAACTTGTACGAACAAGGCATATTGAAACTGATAGTAGCTGGCAGAAATGTGTTAACAACATTGTGACTATGTAGATAAGTCAAAGACGTAAAGTTTTTTGGGTTGGGTACGAATTAAACTCTTCGGCAAAAGAAATATTGTGCATTACTTTCTGATCTGCCCTCATGTATCATAAAAAATAGATACATGTACCAATCTGTACTAAGGACTTGGTTGTAGATTTCTGTACTTCGAAACAATCAATAGATTGCACTAAATAGGATTTCGAAGTGTTTTTTTCATAGTTTTATGCTACAAAGTGAATAAGAATTCATGTGAATGGTGATATTAAAAACATTACCTATTTATTTGCTGAGTACTGAAGATATTTTCGAAGTTGTGGTTATCAATATCGTATCAGGCATGCGGTGCGCGTGAATACTTGTAATGCTCTTTAGTTAATTAATTACCATCTATCTAGAGAAAATGATATGGAAAGTGAAAAAATGATTGTGTAGTTTATTATTTCTTTGGTAGTTCGCAGATAATTTTTACGCCATCTGTGGTAAGTTACGTCTCTAAATCTTCTGAGAAAATCTAAAAAGATTAAATTGAACTAAGCTTTAACCGCAGCTTACAACATTGAATCGCCATTCACAGAACAACAAAAAGTAAAACGCGTATTAATCCCAGGAAGATAAAAAACCTCTCCCACTGCTTTTACACCCCATCAAACGCCTCTCGGGCTGAAGGTGACAAATGTCCCGGGGCCTCTCCACCTGTCACGCGTGCGTCTTCGGCAGGCAGCGCGCGCTTGCGGCAAACGAGCAGCACGAGCGCTTGCATGCTCGGGCCACGCCTCCGCGGGGAGCGCGCTCACTCCCCCCCACTCCCACCCCCCTCCCGCGGCGCCACCGCCACCGCCGCCGCCGCCGCCGCCGCCGCCGCCGCCGCCGCCTCCCGAGACACCTGACAGATGACGGCGACGCGCCGCCGCGGGCGCCACCGCCGCGCTTCCGGGTCGTCGGCGCGCGGCCTTCCCCTCCAACTCCCGCCCGGCCGGTCCTCCGCACCACCGGCAAAGCTTAGCTAATGCAGAAGGGCGTTCGAAAAAACTTATACTTCCTTTCTACTTTTTTTCACACCCTGCATTCGAAGTATAGAGAAAGTTAAGTTACGCTGCAAGCGGAGACTGCATCATTCTTGGTCCTTGTACGTAGTAAAATACCTCCTCAAACATGTTGTGTAGTAGGAATATGCATTGTGTGAGTCCTTGATACTGAAAAATTTGTTCAGGGCTAACGTATGCCCGGTCTGTCCGTCTGTCCGTCAGTCCGTCCGCCAACAATGCTAGCGGCTAATTCGTAAGCAGGATTTTCATCAAAATTAATATTACCCATCGATCGATCGATTGATTGATTAGAGCTTCCGGGCATGTCACTTGCTAAGGTCATAAGATCCGTAAGTGTAGTGCATGTTTTCCTGTAGGGGTGGCGGTGATTCCCTCCCCCACTGGTTCGTAGGATTCGGGGCCGACCTTCACGTCGACTAGTACTCTCTCAACAGCGGGGGCACCGCCACAGCCGGGACAAGCTCCCAGTTCCCAACTCGTCGCTCGACACGTCTGGTATTGTAGTGCTTTAAAGTGTGTGTATATTAGAGTGTAGGATAGGACTAAGAAGGGGAAGGGAAGATAGCGTGCGGCCCGAGACACGCTTGTTATGGTAGGTACTGCTCCGGCATTCGTCTGGTATGAACGAAGAAACCGTGGAAAACTACCGATAGGAGCAGCTGGCTGCTAAAATTCGTCTTCAGCCGCTGTCTGAATTCGACCTAGTGTCGGAAATTCTGGCACACAGTCGGGACTCGCATCCTAGGACCTCCCGGTCAGAGGCACTGCAATGACTATTGATTCACTGAGCCACCTAAGCTGACAGTTTATTTTTAGTTTTGTGACCTCTCCAATAGCATTTGGAAGGCAGTCATTTATTTCTCTATGGCATTAGTTAAAGCTCCTTGGCTTGTTCGGCAAAAAGGAGACGGTACTTCAATATTGTAAACTCGATTTCACTTGGTACTCGTATACTACTCATTGATACATCGGGTTAAACGCCTGCACTAGTATTTGGTTACAAATGAGCGTCACATAAAAGACGAGACTGCAACAAGCTTTTTAGTAATTTGGGTAACAATTATCAAGAAATATTATTTTATGTTTTGCCTGCGTAGGTATCAGGACCCTCCGCTAACATCGACACCAGTAACGGCGTGACAAACATCAATCATCTAGCTGAAGAGCTCAGGCTCCGGCGGGGAACAAAAGACATTACTTAAAGACAGAGTTCAAAATCTGAATCACTCATGAACCATTTTACTCATGAGTCACGCTGTCACACAGAGTTTATTGGTCAGCGTTGATATAGATTGAAATCCGTTTATTCTTCTTTTCTTCTGTTTGCTTTTTGATCATTAAAGGATAAATGTATGGAAAATGAATTATTCTTTTATAATCTGATATCCTTCTTTGGTATGTTCCTCGTGAATGACCCTTGCCAACAGGCGCTTCACGGTGTTTCAAACTGATCACATAAATGTGTTAAATTTGTTTCTTTACTTCACAGAAGTGCCATTTGGCAATCTCTGTTTTCGCACTTTTACATTCTCATTTGTGCGGAGCCGAGGGATTTGACACCAAATAATCCAAACTGAAAATTAAGGACCTTTCACAGTTGCAGCTAGATGATACCATAGTTGTGAGAGAGCGTTCACGTTGGTCTTGATATTTTAAATACATATTGAAGACGGAACTTACTAGACAGCCCCCGATGGCAACAGATGTTTATTATTTCCAGTTTCACAGACCAAGATGAAAATTACCGGAACAAGAGATGAGAGAAAAAAATCAAATTGGTCTTTTGGGGTCCTATGAAAAATTGTCAGAAATAATGAAATCTTTTGACATTTCTCAAAATCCTTTAAGATAAAAATTCTAAGAGTATGAGTTAGTTCATGTTTATTCTGATTAAACTGATACTTCCAACGAATTGTACATTTGTTTTTATTGAGATTTAAAACATAAAAAAGATAGTAAAAGAGAGCATACAGAGGACAAAACGTCGTACAGTATAAATCCGCAAAGAAATATCCCTCTTGAAAAGTCACCTCCGATACACAGAACACCACCACAAAGTATCGTTCTTTTTCTCGTTCGGTATCCGGCGAATTTATGGTAGCCGTTTAACTTACCCCTTATTCTCTGGGCTGCAAGATTAAACGTAAATAGTAGCCCTCCTGGGTTCAAGGGGAGGGGGAATCGAATCCGCGAAGCTGCCGTCGGCTTCGCTCCTCCGGCCTCCACACTTCGGCGGAGGTTTCCGGCGGTTCCCGCACGGCGTCCAAAAAAATTTCCCAAATTCCACCCGCCCGGGTTCCGAGGAGGCTGTGGGCGGCGGCGGGGCGGCGAGGGCGGGGGTGGCGAGGGCGGAGGCGGCGAGGGCCGCGGATGCCAGGGCATACCTCGCGGGGGTAGCAGCGATAACCTCTTGGCCATATTTTCCACCACTGCACCCTGTGACCCGCTCTCCCACAAAAACTGGAGCGACCCTCGATCTTTATGGCGCTTTTTCTGCGCCCCGGTGCACCCGCCCGCGCCGGGCAGACCCGGCCCGCCAGCGGCTTCTTTGCGAAGGAGCGGGCTGAGCACTGGGTCCCACTTCACGAAAGCTATGTGGGTTTATTTTCAAAAATTCGGTTCTGGCTATTGTTTACGGAAGTTTTTCTTCTCTTAGTTGGTTTTGCTTCACGTCAAATGTTATTTTAAGATTCAGATGTGCAGTTAATTAGAATTCCTGTGTCTATGGCATATTATGAAGATGTTTTGTAATATATTGTATACGTACTAGAAACGGTTATAGTATATAAGTATTGAATTTAAGGTTGTAGTTCTTTCAGATAAAATTCAACTAATTTGGCAAACATGATATTATTTTTATTTTATATTGTAATTATTGTTATCACCCCTTAGTAGAAAAAATATTAAAATATTCTTATAAATTAAGTTTCCAAATTATTCCAGTTGCTTTCAATCCTCTTCATCTTTGAATGATGTGCAAGAACGGAAAAATTATAATTAAAATACCACGGGATATTTTACACAATTAGCAGTTTTTCTTTTGCATATGCACCGCTGAGTGAAATTAATCGGAAGTACTGTCATTATGACGTGAAGGTTCAACATAAAGCAGTGCATTCAAGAACCATTTCCAAAGACACACGACAAAAAACTGTTTGGTGATTTGCCACAGATGTTTCAACCCTGAAGACTGAAAACCCTACGTGCGTGGTTTTCTCGAAATTTTAAACATTCCTCTGTAGTGGACTAGTGGATTTTTTTTCAAGTTTCCTCCACCAGCGAGGCGGTAATTTATTTAATTTTGGACCAGTATAATCTGCGTGCCCGCGGCAGCCCTACTTGACTTTTGCGGCGGGTCTAGTGGAGCTAATGCAGCGAACTTTATGGCAAACATAAACTGAATCGGGATGGCCAATGTTTTGCCGCTGGCCCAACAGGGTGGTCGTTTCAAAACAAGGCTGCCCTGGACTTTGTCACCGCCGTGTCGGCGGCGCTCACCGCTTGGAGCGCCGTCCGCGGGCGGTGTTGACGAGGCGGAGTGCCTCTGGAGAAGGCCCATCGGGGGCGCGCCGGCATCTCGTGGCACTGTGCCCGGGGCACAGGGCGCGGGGCGCGGGACGGGGCAGGGCCTGGAGGGGCAGGGAGGGGCGGGGCGGGGAGGTCGACTAATCCCACGGACAAATTGAATCGGCTGGGGCGAGGCAACGTCATCGGCGACAGTGAAGGTGCAGCTGGAGGTGGAGTCGGAAGGCTCCGAAGACGAGGGAATGGAGATAACTTGAGTTGGAGGGTTGATGTACAGACGGCGATGAAAGCGAGGAGTGATGAAATGGACGCGGTGCGACTGGAAACACGAAAGCGGTAGATATGGAGAAGTGAAGTAATGGCGATAAGAATAGCGCTAGAAACAGAGGAGGTTGTAATGTGGACTTTGGAGAGGAGGGTGAAAGTCTGTAGCAACAGGAGAGGTCCTGAGGATGAGAACAGCGAGACGGCGCAGAAAAACACTACTGAAATACGACGACACAACTAGCCGTCCCAGTACCAGCATCTTACATTGTGTAAGCAGTGGACGCGGCAGAGTGACGAAGGCGGAAACGAAGTCTATACCGGAACGTGGCCACAGCGAGGGAGGTGTGGGAGGCTGTGATGTGGCCGGAGTATGCGGAGGCGTTCCGCGGTGGCGCCGCGCGGGCGGACTGCCAGTAGCTCGCCGTCCTCACCCTCGCCCTCCGCCTATGCCTCCTCCGCCGTCTGCGGCGCGGCGGGCGCGCGGGAAAGGTCGAGTAATCCGATCCCCGGCCACAAATCACCGCGCGGCGCAGCTCCGTCTCGAGGGACGCGGCCAATGCGGCGCTCATATTGTCCGCGCCGCCGCCGCCTGATTGCCCGCCCATCGACCGGCCGCCCTCGCCCGCGCCCTCGCCTCGCCTCGTCCTCGCCTCGCCTGCGGTTCCGACCGTTCGCCCCGCGCGCCGCCACCGCGATCGTTCTCGATCCAGTAATTAGTGCCAGTCCCTCCTTTAGCACGGTTCACACCAGTGTCGGTGACGGCGATGCTGATGATGGCACCCACGTAGATGGAGTCTATGGTGTTCTGCAAAGGGGTTTATTTTTTGCACTGCTGTGGCTGAATGTGCGAAATGCGGGAACATCGAAGTTGATTGGAGGTGGTACTAAGCCGGCAGATGTCACAGGAAATTCATGGATTGTAAATAATTTTTGAGCTACGGAAACCTGCCTGCACTTTTAAACGTGGGTCCGCGAGGTGCTGTCCGCGTTTATTGAATTCTGTAAGTGCTGGGTCTGTTCTTTTCCGTGATGCACGCCATGTCAGTGTTGATGATGCCTACGAAATCACTGAGGTGGTTGGAATACGCATTCACATACACACACACATGTATACACTCATGTACACACACACACACAGTATCTATTGCAATGCATATTTTCAATCTTAAACCTAGAGAAAATCTCTGTGACTCAAGATTTTTAAATGATACTTATTTCCTTTTATTGTCCCATTCAAATAATAGTGAAGCAAAAGTTACGACGTCTTTTATATTTAAATTTTGTAATCTTTTTGTGTCTATAGATTGAAATGTAGATGTTTCTCAAAGGCACATTATATTATTTCATACTGGAAACAAAGCATGAACATATTTCTAATGTGGCTGTGGTACTTCTTTTGTGGCATGCATATGTTTCATTCCGCGTGCCGTAGCGTGCGAGCTTCCCGACCTTCAAGTTTGCCACTGCGTAATTAACTCAACCAGCATGACGTCTCTGACGTGGGTTCATCAGCCATGATGCATATTCATTACGTGAGTTATATTCCTTGTGGTTTTGTCGCTGAGGGGATTGTATGCTATGACTCCTTCACATTACCTAGTGATTTGATCAGATTTTCTCTGAGAACTATGTTTTCTGTGCCCTTTTCGTCGAGTTTGCGACGAACTTTATTGCAAAAACTGCTAATGGCACTCGCTGAGTACTCTTAGATGATGGTCATTAAATATCAGATTTTAATACAAAATACGTGAGAAAGTTTCGGCGATTACAGGTGTAGCAAAACTATGGTAGGAAGTAATGCGAATAGAGTAGGTGATGAAGACAAATTTCACATTGATGACTCTTCAGTACGCTGACTGATGCGAAGGAAATCACGCTTATTTACGTGGGTGGTTACCTGCGGACGCTCTTCGCAAGCATTTCGCTCACTGGAATTTGGAGGACAACGTCTTCCCAAACAACAGTTATTAGACGCTCATCCCAAAGGGAGAAACTCGTGCGATATCCCTCCTGGCTAATCTTATACATTTAGCTCCATTTTTATCGTGCTCAGAGCGTTCCTGATAGCTCATTCGGAGCGTCTGACATTATCCGGGCCGCGGACAGGTGAACTCCGCCTTGAGTGATGCGACCGCAGCCGGGGCAGCGGCCCGCGTCCAGCGACCGCCCCGCGGGCGACGTGCTTGTCGCCGCCGCCGTCGCCGCGCCTTCTTATCCTGTTCGCCGGCCCGTTATGCGGATGTCGTCGGCGGGGAGCAAATCGGCGCCAGACCCAATAAACGCCGCATAACGCGCCGAAAAGAGTGTTTACCGCGGTCGCCCACCCGAAACCACCTGCCGAGCGACGCCACCGCCGCCGGCGACGCTCGCGCGCGCCCGTGCGGCGTCCTCGCCTGCTCGTAATGCGCGCTCCGCGAGGGCCGGCCAGGCCACGTCCGTTAAGCTGGCAAAGCCATTTTCAAAAAACACATTTTCTCTATACCCAGAATTTTGTGCTATTTTTGTGCTTTCCAAATATCAAAAATTAATTTTTTTGCTCCAACGGTTTTTTCCAAAAATGGGTGGCTTTGCTGGCTTAATGTTAAGCTGGCAAAGCCAATTAGCCAAAACAAATTTTCATTATACACAAAATATTGTGCTATTTTTGTGCTTTTCAAATATATAAACATTAATTTTTTTGCTCTTACCGTTTTTCGAAAATTTAGAAAAAACGAATTTTCGAAATGCCCGGCAGGCGCAACAACTACGCGTAAGAAAAGTACTCGTAGAAAAAAACTATCCATCAAAATTAGATTTTCTTGACACAAAAATAACCACAAAACAATTCTCTATCCAACAATGTTGTTTCGAAATATTCAACATTCAATATTCCCTATAAATAATAATAATTCTTTACCACTACTGTCAAGAAACAACACAATTCAAGTCATACTATTCCTCATAAAAACTAAACTACTCAATATTTCGCAATGTCCTTTCCCAACAAACAGAACCAAACATTGTTCTAACAAAGTACACACACGCTGATTTTTTGCTCTCAACGTTTTTTGCAAAATTCAACAAACCACTCACGAGTCACCGGAACAACGCAATCTCGCAAGATAAGAAAATCACTCATCAAGGCAAAACTCTAATTCAAAATCAATTTACCCTCACATAACATCAACCACAATACAATACAATATACAACAATATTGTTTTAACTTTTTATTTTCGATACTATTCAAGAAAAAATTGTACATCCTTTAACTTGGTAACCAAAAACACACCAATGGAGGCACATCAACCTACTAAATACTAAAATACTCAACATATCGCATTGGCCTTCCCCAACAAACAAATCAAACTTCATTCTAATAAACTACACTTAAATGATTTTTTGCTCTAACAGTTTTTGAAAAACTGAACAAAATGACACGTATGTGGCGGAAGATAGGGCACCTCCGCAAGAACAAAAACAATCTTCGAGGAAATATATCATTCAAAAATAAAATGTCTTATCACAGATTGCACAACAATACAATGCACTATGCAAAAGTATTGATTTCAAATCTTTGACTTTCGATACTATCTATAAAAAAATCTAAATCATTACACTGAAAATAAAAAAAAGACGCATGGAGGCAAACAAATCCTAATAAATACTAAACTACTCAACCAATTGCATTGTCCACTTCCAAGAATAACAATTAAATGTCGTTCTAATAAAATACACCAACAATGATTATTTTGCTCTCATGGATTTTTTTAAAATTAAACTCAACTTCGTATGAGTGCACCGGAGGTGGCGGGATCTCGGAATAACAAAAACGACGGAAGGAGGAACACATGTCCTAATAAATACTAAACTACTCGACCAATTGCATTGTCCTTTTCCAAGAATAACAATGAAATGCTGTTCTAATAAACTACACCAACAATGATTTTTTTGCTCTCATCGTTCTTTTCAAAATTAAACTCAACATCGTATAAGTGCACGGGAGTGGCGGGACCTCCGGATAACAAAAGCGACGGAGGGAGGCACACATGTCCTAATAAATACAAAACTACTCGACCAAATGCATTGTCCTTTTCCACGAATAACAATGAAATGTTGTTCTAATAAACTACACCAACAATGATTTTTTTGCTCTCATCGTTCTTTTCACAATTAAACTCAACCTCGTATGTGTGCACGGGAGTGGCGGGACCTCCGGATAACAAAAGCGACGAACACATGTCCTAATAAATACTAAACTACTCGACCAATTGCATTGTACTTTTCGATGAATAACAATGAAATGTTGTTCTAATAAACTACACCAACAACGATTTTTTTGCTCTCATCGTTCTTTTCAAAATTAAACTCAACTTCGTATGTGTGCACCGGAGTGGCGGGGTCTCGGGATAACAAAAACGACGAAAGGAGGAACACACGTCCTAATAAATACTAAATTACTCGACCAATTGCATTGTCCTTTTCCAAAAATAACAAAGAAATGATGTTCTAATAAACTACACCAACAATGATTTTTTTGCTCTCATCGCTCTCTTCAAAATTAAACTCAACATCGTATAAGTGCACGGGAGTGGCGGGAACTCCGGATAACAAAAGCGACGGAGGGAGGCACACATGTCCTAATAAATACTAAACTACTCGACCAATTGCATTGTCCTTTTCCACGAATAACAATGAAATGTTGTTCTAATAAACTACAACAACACTGATTTTTTTGCTCTCATCGTTCTTTTAAAAATTAAACTCAACCTCGTATGTGTGCACGGGAGTGGCGGGACCTCCGGATAACAAAAGCGACGGAGGGAGGAACACATGTCCCAATAAATACTAAACTACTCGACCAATTGCATTGTACTTTTCCAAGAATAACAATGAGATGTTGTTCTAATATACTACACCAACAATGATTTTTTTGCTCTCATTGTTCTTTTGAAAATTAAACTCAACCTCGTATGTGTGCACGGGAGTGGACGGACCTCGGGATAACAAAAGCGACGGAGGGAGGCACACATGTCCTAATAAATACTAAACTACTCGACCAATTGCATTGTACTTTTCGACGAATAACAATGAAATGTTGTTCTAATAAACTACACCAACAATGATTTTTTTGCTCTCATCGTTCTTTTCAAAATTAAACTCAACTTCGTATGTGTGCACCGAAATGGCGGGATCTCGGGATAACAAAACGACGAAAGGAGGAACACACGTCCTAATAAATACTAAACTACTCGACCAATTGCATTGTCCTTTTCCAAAAATAACAAAGAAATGTTGTTCTAATAAACTACACCAACAATGATTTTTTTGCTCTCATCGCTCTCTTCAAAATTAAACTCAACCTCGTATAAGTGCACGGGAGTGTCGGGACCTCCGGATAACAAAAGCGACGGAGGGAGGAACACATGTCCTAATAAATACTAAACTACTCGACCAATTGCATTGTCCTTTTCCACGAATAACAATGAAATGTTGTTCTAATAAACTACACCAACAATGATTTGTTTGCTCTCATCGTTCTTTTAAAAATTAAACTCAACCTCGTATGTGTGCACGGGAGTGGCGGGACCTCCGGATAACAAAAGCGACGAACACATGTCCTAATAAATACTAAACTACTCGACCAATTGCATTGTACTTTTCGATGAATAACAATGAAATGTTGTTCTAATAAAATACACCAACAATGATTTTTTTGCTCTCATCGTTCTTTGAAAATTTAACTCAAATTCGTATGTGTGCACCGGAGTGGCGGGATCTCGGGATAACAAAACGACGAAAGGAGGAACACATGTCCTAATAAATACTAAACTACTCGACCAATTGCATTGTCCTTTTCCAAAATAACAATGAAATGTTGTTCTAATAAACTACACCAACAATGATTTTTGTGCTCATATCGTTCTTTTGAAAATTGAACTCATCCTCCTATGTGTGCAACAGAGTGGCGGGACCTCCGGATAACAAAAGCGACGGAGGGAGGAACACATGTCCTAATAAATACTAAACTACTCGACCAATTGCATTGTCCTTTTCCAAGAATAACAATGAAATGTTGTTCTAATAAACTACACCAACAATGATTTTTTTGCTCTCATCGTTCTCTTCAAAATTAAACTCAACCTCGTATGTGTGCACGGGAGTGGCGGGACCTCGGGATAACAAAAGCGACGGAAGGAGGAACACATGTTTTAATAAATACTAAACTACTCCACCAATTGCATTGTCCTTTTCCAAGAATAACAACTAAATGTTGTTCTAATAAATCACACCAACAATGATTTTTTTGTTCTTATCGTTCTTTTGAAAATTGAACTCAACCTCCTATGTGTGCAACCGAGTGGCGGGACCTCGGGATAGCAAAAACGACGGAAGGAGGCACCCATGTCCTAATAAATACTAAACTACTCGAAATATCGCATTGTTCTTTTCCACGGATAAAAATGAAGTGTTTTTCTAATAAACTACACCAATAATGATTTTTTTGCTCTCATCGTTCTTTTCAAAATTAAACTCAACCTCGTATGTGTGTACGGGAGTGGCGGGACCTCCGGATAACAAAAGCGACGGAGGGAGGAACACATGTCCTAATAAATACTAAACTACTCGACCAATTGCATTGTACTTTTCCATGAATAACAATGAAATGTTGTTCTAATAAAATACACCAACAATGATTTTTTTGCTCTCATCGTTCTTTTGAAAATTGAACTCAACTTCGTATGCTTGCACCGTAGTGGCGCGTCCTCGGGATAACAAAAACGACGGAAGGAGGAACACATGTCCTAATAAATACTAAACTACTCGAAATATTGCATTGTCCTTTTCTAAGAATAACAATGAAATATTGTTCTAATAAACTACACCAACAATGATTTTTTTGCTCTCATCGTTCTTTTCAAAATTAAACTCAACCTCGTATGTGTGCACGGGAGTGTCGGGACCTCGGGATAACAAAAGCGACGGAAGGAGGAACACATGTTTTAATAAATACTAAACTACACGACCAATTGCATTGTCCTTTTCCAAGAATAACAACTAAATGTTGTTCTAATAAACTACATCAACAATGATTTTTTTGCTCTCATCGTTCTTTTGGAAATTGAACTCAACTTCGTATGTGTGCACCGTAGTGGCGCGTCCTCGGGATAACAAACACGACGGAAGGAGGAACACATGTCCTAATAAATACTAAACTACTCGAAATATCGCATTGTCCTTTTCTAAGAATAAAAATGAAATATTGTTCTTATAAACTACACCAACAATGATTTTTTTGCTCTCATCGTTCTTTTGAAAATTAAACTCAACCTCGTATATTTGCACGGGAGTGGCGGGACTTTGGATAACAAAACGATGGAGGGAGGCACTCATGTCCTAATAAATACTAAACTACTCGACAAATCGCATTGTCCTTTTCCAAGAATAACAATGAAATATTGTTCTAATAAACTACACAGACAATGATTTTTTGCTGTCATGGATTTTTTGAAAATTACACTCAACCACGTGTATGTGCGCGGGAGTGGCCGGACCTCGGGATAACAAAAGCGACGGAAGTAGGAACACATGTCCTAATAAATACTAAACTACACGAACAATGATTTTTTTGCTCTCATCGTTCTTTTGAAAATTAAACTGAACTTCGTATGTGTGCACCGGAATGGCGCGCACCTCGGTATAACAAAGAAGACGGAAGAAGGCACACATGTCCTAATAAATACTAAACTGCTCGTCAAATTGCATTGTCGGTTTCCAAGTATAATAATGGTATATTGTTTTAATAAATTACACCAACAATGATTTATTTGCTTTTACCATTTTTTTGAAAATTAAACATAACCATGACACTATTCGAAGCAAAAGTATCCTTCAAAATTTAAATATCTTTACATAGCATAACAACAATGATTCTCTTCATTTTTCCTACTAATTTTCATTCTTTACTCCACTCCCTTTGCGTGCAAAACGAATTTTCCCGCATTTGATTTTTAAAATGCCTATATACTTAGAATGTTTCAAAATTAAAAAAAATATTTCCCACTTGTAAAATGATCTGCACAATACTTTATGAAAAATAATTCCAAAGTTGTGTTTCGAAAAAATATTTTCAATATTTTTAAAGTAGGTTTTGAGGATATTGGATTGATATAAAACTTTGAAAAGTATAATTTTTTAAGATTTTTTAAATTGGTTTGCGAAAGTAAAAATATAAAATCAATTCCAAAAATGAAAAACATATTTTATTTTCTTTAATTTTATTTTAAATTCGTAAGAAGTCTTTTTCGTACACCGTGGGAAACCTAAATCGTAGAGGTTTAGGGTCTTGAACGGAATCAATGTACAAAAATGGACAGTTCAATCGCAGCTGAAAATAATGTGTAAGTAAATTAGCTTGGGTCATCTTCGAGACTGGACATAGACGTATAGTCACTGACACTTAAAAAATTTACTCAATTTCGCGAGTTGTTAGCGATATTTTTCGACGAGCCATTTTTACTTCAAAAAGCACACGACTTAAGCACAATCAGAAACTCTTAGCAGAATACGATTGCAATCTCCCGTGAGAAACGTGGGCCGAGGCGAGTTTGTTATGACCGTGGTGTGTGACGCGAGATAGTATACAGTGAAGTGCTACTTATAAGTACAAGACCCTAAGAGATGCTTTGATAGGCTGGAGAGATATTTATATGGAACCACGTCATTGGTTTATGCCAATACAATAAAATATTAGGACATTGCAAATAATACAATACAATACATAACAAAATATAAAAGCAATATATTTATTGCACTGATATATGCTTGATTTTACCCTATTGTTATCTGCTACTGTAGAAAAATATCTTTCTGGCACAAATTTTTATTACATACGAAGTTAAAATAAAATATTACGGAAGAAATTTTGAGGAAGTTATATGTATATGCCATACTTAACACAAATTCCATTATAAACTACATACAGAAATCATCTCTTCTGTTGTTACTGTGATATTATTTAGTTGTCGTTAGAGCGGCGTCTCCCGACGAAGATTTTCTGGGGTTCAATGGTCTCCTATGTTTCTGGAACTGCGGCGCACTGTAAAAGCATGAAATGTCACAGTGGACCACGTTCCGTCTTCGCGCGTGAAGACAGTCCTCCATCATCACATCCCTGCCGGATGACGTAGGCCGGAGCTCCAAACGTGAGAATCGCCGCGCAGCTGCTTTTCACCCGTCAGCAAGCTAGATAAGAGCTGATAAGAGCTGTCGCGCGCCTCTGGAGGTCAAGCGAAAAAGACCCCATTGGTACGGAAGGGTTGAAATGCTCTGGGAAAACTTTCCCCGTTAGTATTTAAAAGGTTAATGAAACCATTATTTCAACCAGCATGAACTGCCATTAGTCTGATACACTTATATTTGCCGTGACGCCAATTATATCATTATGGTGCCAGCACTTTTTGAATACAAAGTTGTTGTCAATCCACCTCTCGTCAATACACTATTTGACGGCCTTCTTTCCCTAACATCCTCATTTCGATGAGATCTCTTGTTCTCCAATCTACAATATCTGCTCTCTCGACCAAAACTTTTCGTTTTGAATTACACCTCCATCTGTATTCCATATGTTCCATTCACATCCAAAGTGACTTTTCTCCCCAAGGAAAATTTATCTTTTCTTTAATTATAGACTGCATTTTCGTTAACGTGCGCACTTGCTTTTCACGGACGTAAAAATTACAGAGCATTTCTGTTTACGCATAAAATCGTGACAGCACTTATTTCATTCGGTGTAACATTTTATTTACGAATTGTTTTAATGCTAGTTACTCAAACACCAATGTATGCCGCTGCTCTTTCTATGCCTTTTGTCGTAGTAACCAGTGAATGAATCACCTGCCTCAATTACACTCGCTATGAACACCTGACCTTCACTGTGAATTGTCGAATTTCATTTCGAATTCGAATTTGGTTTCGATTTTAAAGAATATTTTGCTCGGACTAGTGTTCCTGTCATTCGGCGGGGCGCGTAATTCCGGTTTACACATACGTGGTTAGGCCAATTTTCCAAAAAACCCTGGGAGCAAAAAAATCATTGTTGGTGTAGTTTCTTAGAATAGCATTTTGTTTTTAGTGTAGGAAAAGGACAACGCCATTTGTGGGGTACTACGGTATTCATTAGGATTTATGTGCTTCCATCCGTGGGTATTTGGATTCACAGTGTAATAAAATAGAATTTTTTTATAGATAGTATCGGAAGACAAAACACGAAAGTCTTGAAAACAATACTGTTGCGTAGTGCATTGTATTGTTGTTGATGCTTCGGAAAAGCACTTAAATTTTAAAAAATAATTTCGTATGGAATAGTGTCTTTGTTATTTGCCATTCCGGTGCACACATGGGAGGTCGAGTTTCATTTTCCAAACACCGGTGAGAGCAAAAAAAATCATAGTTGGTGTTCTTTATTAGAAAAGTATTTCCTTCTTAGTGTAGCAAAAGGAAAATGCAATTTGTGGAGTAGTTTGGTATGTATTAGGATTTATGTGCTTCCATCGATGGATTTTTGTAATCTCAGTGTAGTGAATTAGATTGTTATCCATATAGGATAGTATCCAAGTCAAAATATTGAAAACAATACTGTTGCGTAGTGCAATGTATGATGTTAATGCTTTGTAAAGACATCTGAATTTGAAGTATATTTTCGGTTGGAATAGTGTTTTCGTAATTCAGTTCGGTGTGCCATTACGGAGCACATATGCTTGGTTGAGTTTAATTTTACAAAACACGGTGAAAGCAAAAAAATTATTGTTGGTGAAGATTATGAGAACAACATTTAGTTGTTATTCTTGGAAAAGGACAATGCAATTGGTCGAGTAGTTTAGTATTTATTAGGACATGTGTACCTCCTTCCGTCGCTTTGTTATCCCGAGGTCCGGCCACTCCCGTGCACACATACGAAGTTGAGTTTAATTTTGAAAAGAAAGATGAGAGCTAAAAAATCATTGTTGGCGCAGTTTATTAGAACAACATTTAATTGTTATTCGTGGAAAAGGACAATGCAATTGGTCGAGTAGTTTAGTATTTATTAGGACATGTGTTCCTCCTTCCGTCGCTTTTGTTATCCGGAGTTCCCGCCACTCTTGTGCACTTATACGATGTTGAGTTTAATTTTGAAGAGAACGATGAGAGCAAAAAAATCATTGTTGGTGTAGTTTATTAGAACAACATTTCTTTGTTATTTTTGGAAAAGGACAATGCAATTGGTCGAGTAGTTTAGTATTTATTAGGACGTGTGTTCCTCCTTTCGTCGTTTTTGTTATCCCGAGATCCCGCCACTCCGGTGCACACATACGAAGTTGAGTTTAATTTTGAAAAGAACGATGAGAGCAAAAAAATCATTGTCGGTGTAGTTTATTAGAACAACATTTCGTTGTTATTCATCGAAAAGTACAATGCAATTGGTCGAGTAGTTTAGTATTTATTAGGACATGTGTTCGTCGCTTTTGTTATCCGGAGGTCCCGCCACTCCCGTGCACACATACGAGGTTGAGTTTAATTGTGAAAAGAACGATGAGAGCAAAAAAATCATTGTTGGTGCAGTTTATTAGAACAACATTTCATTGTTATTCGTGGAAAAGGACAATGCAATTGGTCGAGAAGTTTAGTATTTATTAGGACATGTGTTCCTCCTTTCGTCGTTTTTGTTATCCCGAGATCCCGCCACTCCGGTGCACACATACGAAGTTGAGTTTAATTTTCAAAAGAACGATGAGAGCAAAAAAATCATTGTTGGTCTATTTTATTAGAACAACATTTCATTGTTATTCGTGGAAAAGGACAATGCAATTGGTCGAGTAGTTTAGTATTTATTAGGACATGTGTTCCTCCTTCCGTCGCTTTTGTTATCCGGAGTTCCCGCCACTCTTGTGCACTTATACGATGTTGAGTTTAATTTTGAAGAGAACGATGAGAGCAAAAAAATCATTGTTGGTGTAGTTTATTAGAACAACATTTCTTTGTTATTTTTGGAAAAGGACAATGCAATTGGTCGAGTAGTTTAGTATTTATTAGGACGTGTGTGCCTCCCTCCGTCGCTTTTGTTATCCGGAGGTCCCGCCACTCCCGTGCACTTATACGAGGTTGAGTTTAATTTGAAGAGAACGATGAGAGCAAAAAACATCATTGTTGGTGTAGTTTATTAGAACAACATTTCTTTGTTATTTTGGAAAAGGACAATGCAATTGGTCGGTAGTTTAGTATTTATTAGGACGTGTGTTCCTCCTTTCGTCGTTTTTGTTATCCCGAGATCCCGCCACTCCGGTGCACACATACGAAGTTGAGTTTAATTTTGAAAAGAACGATGAGAGCAAAAAATCATTGTTGGTGTAGTTTATTAGAACAACATTTCATTGTTATTCTTAGATAAGGACAATGCAATTGGTCGAGTAGTTTAGTATTTATTAGGACATGTGTTCCTCCTTCCGTCGTTTTTGTTATCCCGAGATCCCGCCACTCCGGTGCACTCATACGAAGTTGAGTTTAATTTTAAAAAAATCCATGAGAGCAAAATAATCATTGTTGGTGTAGTTTATTAGAACGACATTTAATTGTTATTCTTGGAAGTGGACAATGCAATTGGTTGAGTAGTTTAGTATTTATTAGGATTTGTTTGCCTCCATGCGTCTTTTTTTTATTTCAGTGTAATGATTTAGATTTTTTATAGATAGTATCGAAAGTCAAAGATTTGAAATCAATACTTTTGCATAGTGCATTGTATTGTTGTGCAATCTGTGATAAGACATTTTATTTTTGAATGATATATTTCCTTCGAAGATTGTTTTGTTCTTGGCGGAGGTGCCCTATCTTCCGCCACATACGTGTCATTTTGTTCAGTTTTTCAAAAAACTGTTAGAGCAAAAAAAATCATTGTAAGTGTAGTTTATTAGAATGAAGTTTGATTTTGTTTGTTGGGGAAGGCCAATGCGATATGTTGAGTATTTTAGTATTTAGTAGGATTGATGTGCCTCCATTGGTGTGTTTTTGGTTACCAAGTTAAAGGATGTACAATTTTTTCTTGAATAGTATCGAAAATAAAAAAGTTAAAAACAATATTGTTGTATATTGTATTGTATTGTGGTTGATGTTATGTGAGGGTAAATTGATTTTGAATTAGAGTTTTGCCTTGATGAGTGATTTTTCTTATCCTGCGAGATTGCGTTGTTCCGGGTGACTCGTGAGTGGTTTTGTTGAATTTTGCAAAAAACGTTGAGAGCAAAAAAATCAGCGTGTGTGTACTTTGTTAGAACAATGTTTGGTTCTGTTTGTTGGGAAAGGACATTGCGAAATATTGAGTAGTTTAGTTTTTATGAGGAATTGTATGACTTGAATTGTGTTGTTTCTTGACAGTAGTGTAAAGAATTATTATTATTTATAGGGAATATTGAATGTTGAATATTTCGAAACAACATTGTTGGATAGAGAATTGTTTTGTGGTTATTTTTGTGTCAAGAAAATCTAATTTTGATGGATAGTTTTTTTTCTACGAGTACTTTTCTTACGCGTAGTTGTTGCGCCTGCCGGGCATTTCGAAAATTCGTTTTTTCTAAATTTTCGAAAAACGGTAAGAGCAAAAAAATTAATGTTTATATATTTGAAAAGCACAAAAATAGCACAATATTTTGTGTATAATGAAAATTTGTTTTGGCTAATTGGCTTTGCCAGCTTAACATTAAGCCAGCAAAGCCACCCATTTTTGGAAAAACCGTTGGAGCAAAAAAATTAATTTTTGGATATTTGGAAAGCACAAAAATAGCACAAAATTCTGGGTATAGAGAAAATGTGTTTTTTGAAAATGGCTTTGCCAGCTTAACGGACGTGGCCAGGCCCCGCCCCGCGGTAGGCGACACGGATTGGGAAGGTGACGGCGGGCGGCCGCGGCGGAGGCGGGTGGAAATAAGGCGAAGTGGGCGAAGGAGGCGCGCGATGTGGTGGCGATGGTGTAACGGTTAGCGTATCGGACTGTTATACCCAAGTTCGCGGGTTCAAACCTGATCGAAGCCATGGATTTTTACGGCCGAAAAAATCCTTCGTACGCTTTCCTTCGGAGGGGAAGTAAAGCCTGCTGTCCCATGCTAGTAGATTTACTACATGTAAAAGACCCTCAAGCCTAAATGACGCCTCTGAGCAAAATTCAAAATCGCCTGTTTCGTCACCCATGGAATACCTTCTTTCTCCGCTAGTTGGTGAAAGGAGCATAGAGAAATTTGCGTGGTCAGACGGAAGAACAGGCCTCGTGGACTGAGTCTCGCCACGTAAAATAAGGCATTTCAATTCAATGTAATTCAATTAAAAAAAGGAGGACTAGGCTGGGACACATTTAACCCTTTCCCGCCCGTGTTTCAGTACTGCATACCCCAGAAAGTACCTTATAATTGTGGCACACGAAAGAAAAATGCAGCGGTTAACAAGAAATGCCCACCCATTAACAAGAAGTGCCCAGCGTTACCATCTGGTAGCGGGAACAACGCAGGGGCGTCGTTTCAATGTCTGTGCAATAATTTGCGAATTTTATTTCTTCAATAGACGTAGACATCCCAAAAGAAACACATAAGCAAGTTTTATCATTCCTCAATGCTAGATGTCGATTTAGCCCTGCCAGAGGTCTCCAACGGCTCCGATGCGCGCACGAACGCGAGAACAATGGGCGAGCGCTACGCGAACAAAATAATTCTGGGCACTAACGGGTTAAAATGGAAATGTAAGCATATGGAGATGAAATTTTCAAGATATGAAGAAGAAAATATTAATCAATATGTGTTAGTTTTCCACTTATACATTTTTTTTGGTGATACTGCAAAAAACATCCCACCCGGCAAAGACATAAGTCACATCTTTTGCATTCCCAAGTAGTTTGCACTTCTCTGCCTGATGTTTTCTTCACTAAAGAGCTGCAGTATTCACCTCCGATAGATTGTAGAAGGTCGACGGGCGCTTTCGGGCGCTATGGGCCGGTAGGGGAACTTCCTCGTCGGGCGCTTAGGGCGGGAAAGGATTAATGTGGCGACGACGATACGGTGATGGGAGTGTCTTCGAGGCGTATGGTAATGGAAATGCAGGCGGTGGCCGTAACGAAGAATGTGATTTACGGAAATTGATGTTGACAACGAAAGAAGTGAGAATGACACAAGCGATAAGGATTACGTAGAAGTATTAACGATAACGTTGAAGTTTTTCTCGTGGATAACTTGGAAGGGAAAGAGACAACTTAGGGCGACGCAAAAAATGAGGAAAGGGCGTGGATAACGGAATCATTTATATGATTAGTTATTGGACATCATTTCTACTTTTTGCAGTCATAATAGAGAATTGTGAAATTCGTGTGACCGGTAACAGATTCAGAAAAAATAATGATGGCCTTCAGATGAAGTGTTGGGAATTCGAGGTGAAAATGAACTATATTTTTGCCTTTAAGAGTAGTTTTAGGGCTGTTTCTGATGGAAAGATGTCTTTAGTCATTAATGAAGTAGTGTTCTCTAAATCCGGGTAGCCGAAAGAGTATATACCAACTCCACGACTCTGCGCTAATGCGTAGGCTCACTCATTGTAAATGTATTATTCACTGGGTAAGAATGATAGTTGTCGTGTGCGTGGATGTGGTCTTGAGTACACAACATCCCGCACAGAATGAGGAAGTGTATAATAATTTAAAATTATCCGTTCTGTTATTTACATTTCATTTTACTCGTGGATCTAATGACAGTGCGCGCTCCACCAGTGCTGTTACAACGACTTCCGAGAGTCCGCGAGCGCGTGCCCTAGAAGGCACGTGTCCCCTTTGCCACTGTCCTCTCAATTACTCCGCCGCAGGCTGCAGGCGAAGGCGACCTGGTCGTCTGGCTGCAGGGCGCACTCAGCGGTCTCTTCCGGGGAGGGGGATGCGCCAGATGTTTTCCATTTTAGTCCCGCAGTGGCTAAGATGGCTATTTCGGGGCGAAGAGGGGAGCGTGGATTACGGCCTGCGCAATGTCGAGAAGGCAGGTGGGCGTGTCACTGGTGATCGATAAGGCAGCCGAACTCGCCATCCTCGGGAGGGTGATAAGTGGGTCGATTGTGACATGAAAGAGACCGGCGACTGCCCAGACGCTCATATGCTCCTCTTCTCGTTGGAGTACTAAAACTTAAGTGTGGTGATAGACTTTCTGTTAGAAGAGTGCTAGTAGATAAAGACACTTCCTGAAGCCGATTCAAAGATGATAGAATCTGGGATAATGACTGGATATTGAATAATAATGGCGATAATGTCTGCACATTCACAGGATTCATGCTTACGTTTAAACGACAGGAAGCGTCTAAATTTACGTACCGTAAAGAGAAAATTTGCAATGATTTGCAGTCGTTCGTGGTTTGATGTATATCTGGTATAGAGATGAGAAGCAGAACGGGTAGAGTGAATGCATACCTGTAATTCTTCGTACTAAAGAAAATGGTTATAATTTTACTGCCTGAAAATAAGATAGTACAGTTAGAAGTTAAAAATGTTTGACAAGAATGTCTTTTGAATATTCTAACATTTTTTTCTCCGATAGCCTAATAACGGATCGGGATGAAGGGAAAAAATATTTGTCGTAATACTGTAAAGTTATGTCGACTTATCGCAATCAAACAAAGCAACCAAAATCTAATCTTAAAGGGTCCTTGTGTCCACACAAGCCGTTAACGATGTTAACAGTTGCGCCATTAAAAATAGAAACAAATGAATTGTATCTAAAAATGGGATACGCGTACTCAAAATCCGAGAAAAGGTATTGGGTTTAGTATTGTGTGCTTACACAATCTTCCATTATAGTATGCAAAAACCGTATGCTCATCTTTCACTTTCAGTAAGATCAAAATACCTTGTTTTTGTCAAGTAAATTATTTCATACAACAGCCCGATTTGTTTTATTTTCGGGAAGCATGGCACCTTTTTATTAATCATTTGTATTATTTAATACCTGTTGACGAGGTCGCAATCGTATAAGAATTAGAATACTTCATATGCTTATTCTTAGGAAGTTTTCAAAACAATATGGAACTCTGTAATAAAGAAATCACACAATTTGCATCGTTTTAAACGAACGATTCATTTTTGGATGATTATTATTTCAATTCCTGCAGAAATAAATTCTTATATTTCAAATTTTTATTTTATGTTATTGAATTAAAATCCTGTAACATCTACATAAAAAATATGTATTGAACACATGTCGTTTGAGCGTTGTGTGATTTTCTCTAATACTGTTCATTGACATTTCACCGTTCATCACAAACCATCAAAGTGGGCAGTCACAACACATTCGTTTCGCGAGTCATGAGATGTGCGCTGAAACATCATAAACTTGAAACAAGCCAGAGCTGTACTCATTCTCTTCTGCGATAGACATATTACTGCAATTTTCGTGAGTTGCATTCTGTAATATCCATTCCGGGAGACTGCTTCTCGCTGCAAAGGGATGTATTGTTTACAGTTGGTTGATGTAAAAGAACGTACCATATTTTATCTGTACAAGAATAATGTAGCTTCCAGGTGATATGTGTGACAGAATCGGAGGTTTTCTTTTTGTAAAGATAATGCAAAAGAAGCTAGTCCCATTTAAGTGTTTGACGGCACTAGACAGCGTGATGAGAAAATACCCCTCATATTAGTCTCTCCCGTGCATTTTGAGGGCATATATCACTGAAAGACTCACTTCGTGATTTCGACCTTCTCTCTGCATTATATCTTGCATTTTATGGCGTTCTTTTTTCAGTCGGCCCATGACGAATGAATCAAAAGAGTTTCTCTTTAAGAAATTTCACTTTGCTATTTCATTCAATGTAAAAAAAATATAGAAAGACCGTGACAGAGAGGAACTTGAACGCAAGAAGACTCATTCGTGTAGTTTGAGTTTCAACTGGGCGTGAGCAAGAATAAACGAATAAAGGCCGACAATATGTAATATTGAAAGAAAAGCACTATGAACTTCAAGTTCTTGAGGCTTCAATTTACAATTCGTGGTTGGCTGTTTACGATTTAAACCCATTTTGCATTCATTTGTATTTCGTTTTTTTCAGTATTTTTAGGCACTGAGATATGAGATAATTTCTCTCATTTTTGGTACATAGGCCGGTACATAAAAGCTAGGAAGACGATATTGTCTTACAATACAAGTTACTGAAAATGCGGAACGTACAACCTATCGTTTTTTTAATGCTTAACAATTTTAGAAATACTTATTACCTAAATAAATTTCCTTTTTTGTACTATAAACACACTTGTAAGTTAATAAAATTTTAAAATGTTTTTATATTAATTTAATAAAGTTAAAAATTTTTAATATAATTAATACTTCTACTGTTAATAAATAATTTAAGAACCACAACTTTTCATGTCTGTTTTGATTATTATAGTTCTATTTTTCCTATTTATAGTTGACAAACTCAATGAACTATGTGTAACTTATCTTTTTCTTTTTTTTCACACTCTTACTCTTTTTTATATTTTATTATTTTTGCGACAGGCTTTTACTATCACATTGATTTCTAAATCTGTAATCTGCACTCTGGATTGCTTTTTACTTCCCCGTCTATATCGTACGTATACACGGAGTGATATACGTAGTGTAGGGAAAGTTATGTAATGCTGCGCGAAAAAATGGCCAATTTTCGGCGGAAAAAAATTAATTGCCGGGCCCTGAAAGGAAAAAGTGGATAAAACTAGTTGCTAAATTAAGAAAAAAATCCCCTAAACAGGTGCTGTAGCTAGAAACCCTGTTTTGTCCGTCCGATCCGTCCGGTCCGTTGTCCGAAAACGTCCGTCTGTCCGTCCGTCCGTCCGTCCGCGTCCGTCCGTCGTCCGTCCGTCCGTCGTCCGTCCGTCCGTCGTCCGTCCTGTCCGTCCGTCCGTCCGTCCGTCCGTCCGTCCGTCGTCCGTCCGTCCGTCCGTCCGTCCGTCCGTCCGTCCGTCCGTCCGTCCGTCCGTCCGTCCGTCCGTCCGTCCGTCCGTCCGTCCGTCCGTCCGTCCGTCCGTCCGTCCGTCCGTCCGTCCGTCCGTCCGTCCGTCCGTCCGTCCGTCCGTCCGTCTGTGAACACTGCTAGCGCCTAAACCATACGTACGATTTCTTTCAAAATGGATATTCCCCGTCGATCTGCTTCTAGTCAAAGCTTTGAGATTTTGAAAAAGATTCTTCAAAATTTGGGGGTTCTTTATATGAAGCCCCCGGGAATTTTCAAAATTTTCTCAATAACGGCTCCAAATTTTTTCTTTAAATTTATTGTATGAATAGAGTAAAATACACTTCTTAACATGGCATAGGTCTAATTTTCACGGATAACTCTGAATTTTCTAAAATTGTTAAAGTTTGAATTTTTTTCGCCGTCTTTCTCCAACTACAAAATTGAAGATAGAGATTTTTTCGTCAAATAAAATTTGTTCTGCATATTGAATTCTTTCATAAAGGTCATGTAAATGTTTTTCAAAATTTTAGTAGTTTTCGTGCAATTTTGCGTGCAATATGTATATATATGCATATATGTATATGCAATAGTATTATGTTTTAAAAAATTACAAAAACATGATTTTCTCAAAACGGCTCCAAATTTTTTCTTTAAAACTTTGGTAGGGATAGTGATAAATGTATTCTATCAGATGACATAAAAGCCATAATGTTCTATAGGTTGGTTTTTTCACAAATTACAAAAATGTACATTTTTTCTTGTCTCTCACGTCGTTAATATTTGCATAATCGGCGATTTTCTTACATTATTATATTTACGAGTACATGTGCTTTAAATAATGTCATGTAAAGTTTCTCGAAAACACTACCGTTTTCTGTGAAAAGTAGCTCAAAATTTCGCATTTTCAGAAACGCTCAAATGCCATTTTCTCATATATGGCTGCAAATTTTTCTTGAAACTTTTGTAACGGATAGTGCTAATTACACTCTTTAGTATAGCGTAAAGTTTATTTTGAGTTATTTTTTTGTTTTTTCAAAAATTACATAATTGTAATTTTTTTGAAAGATCTCTCACATCTTTAATATGCACATTACCAGCAATTTGTAAACATTATTATATTTGTGAGTGTAAGTGCTTCAAATAACTTCAAATAAAGTATTTTGAAAACTCAAAAATTTTCTGTGAAAATGAGCTTCAAATTTCGCATTTTTAGTAGCGCTAAAACGCCATTTTCTCTTAAACGGCACATAATTTTTAAAAGAAAATTGCCATTTACGGCTAGGTTTTTGTGTTCTTTAATATTCTAAAATTAATATTTCCGTTCTACCAATAGGAAACCGAAAAATTAAGAAAATGACAAAAAAATGTACTTTTGGCGGTGATAGATGGTAGCTGGCAAGAAAGAGTATGTGGCAATTCCGAATAGCTAGCGAAGACCCAAGGAAATAGAAAACTAATACGGGAAAGTCTGTGCCATTCTGTAGCACCACTAGTCATTCTTGTCAGACCATCTCCCTCTATTTTCGTTGTCTATTACGACAAAAGAAACCATCCGGAGACAGCTGCGAGAACATTCGACGCGTCCGTTTCAGCGGACATCTGCGAAGATGGGAGGCTGGGGCGGGGATGCCGCGTGCCGACGTGCGGAGAAGCGTTGGGGCTGTTGGCCAACAACACCGCGGGGGCGCCGCGGCCCCCTCCGGCCCCCTCCGGCGCCAGCGCCGCCAAGGCCTTCTGCCACCTCTGCCTCCGACATTCGCGCACCTTTCCGCCGGTGGACAATTGGTTGTTAGTGCTCTTAGACGCCGCGCGTTTTCTTGAAAAGTGACTTAAGGAGCCATTGACTAGGCGGAACTACCTACAAATATATTTGGGTTATCTTGTGAGGCGAAGTCTTTGTGTGTGTATGTGGAGGGGGTGGGCTCTTCAATAAGTTCGCCACACAAAGCAAACAAGGAGACACACCAATCATTTAGGAAATGTTAGACAATCCTAGAGAGAGTTTACACATTTTTTCAAAAATAAATATTTGTAATCATTGTTGGAATCGAAAAATGATGTGGACGAAAATGAAGATGAACCCTATTTTTTTCTTGTGGGTAATTATGTAATTATATTCGCCAGGTTCAGAAATGCTATTTACTAATTTTCAGTACTTTTGTTTCAAAGAAATTTATTAAGAGCAAATTTCTAATTCTTTCGGGAGAAAAATGAGTGATTTTTTAATAATTTTTCATTCAGTCAAATAATTGCGTAAATAACTGTGTTATTTCCTGCATTATGTGAACTATTCCCTGGGTGAAGTAAATATTTATTCTTCTTACATCTCATGTTCAGTACCCACAATCGCCGTTGTCCTTTTTATTTACACATATAGTTTACTTATAATGTCAACCACAAAAGGAATACATGTATTTCCGATTCCTGTTTCTGGAGAGCAGAGGAATGCAGGGGCCCATTTGCACGGCACAATGCCGAAAGCGCTTAGTCCCCGGCGGCGGGCGCGGGAGGGCGGGGGCGCTGGCGAGAGGCCAGGGGCGGCGGCGGCACACAATTAGCCGCGAGTTATGTGGTCAGCGAGCTAACAAGGCCTCGGCCCCCGAAAAACGGCCGGTCGCCTGGACGACATGGCGCGCCGTGCCGCGGCGGGGGCCGCCGCCCCCCTCAACCCCGCTGCAGACGTCTCCCCCCCCGCCCTGTTTACTCTGCCATCGCCGACGTCGCGCTGTCCAAACGCCAGTGCCTGTAAGTAGACCAGAATCACGTTAAAAGTGGCGTGCTATTATCACGGGATCTCGATAATTTCATATCTGCAAAAGTCGTAGCTCCCACCACAATCATTCACTATCAACCTCACTAGACAGTAAGAATCACCATTCCTATTATCACCATTACCAACAAATCTATTTTTTCACTTCTCCAAAATTCCCACTCTCACTCTACTCATTTTTCTCCACTAACTATTCCTCCAGAAACACTAACTCCATTTCCAACAATCAATCTCCAACTCTCAAAGCCGCAAACCCAGCCATCATTTGCATCAGGAGCACCAATGGTTACAACTGGGTGTTATTCTGTGTTTCACTCGATCTTAACTGCCTCACATTTAACGACTTTGTTGGAGCATTTTCTTCGCCAAACTACGCTCCGGCATCTGCGGCATTATCAGTGATTGTCCTCTTGCCTACCAAACTGAAGATTGGGTCCCCAAAGAAATGTATGTTTTGACCTGTCGTGCATTAATTAGTTTATTTGCGGGACTGAGATACATGTGTTCCTCACCTAAGCGAATTTATCCTCAAGCAAGTCCGTAATGTGTTAAAAAGGGGGCTTGAAATGAGTTATTGAAGAGTGTTGGGAAGGTGCACATATGAACATATACATAAAAAAATTGCGCATGGTATTGTCCACCCCTGATCTACCACTATTCCCCTGGTTAAAAACGAGCTTCTTCCCCACCTTTCAAAAAGCTACCAACGTCAAAAATTATCCGTCCGCAGAATCTTTCACTTAGAGTCGATTCTGCCGTCGATGTTCCATCACCTTCATTATCGTTGCCCCCACTGCTCTTCCCAAACTCTCTATCACGTCCACGCCCACCACCTCGTCCATCTCCGCGTGCCCCGCCCCCGTGCATCTCCGCCACCTCCAACGCAGCCGCTAAACGCTCTTTAACTGCCGCGCGGTCGGCCGACCAGCGCGAGGGGGCGAGGTTAAGTGCGGGATTTATGAGTCGCACCCCTGCGGAGGCGGCGGTGGGGCGGCCGCGCACCTTGTCGCGCGCCCCCGCCCCCGCCCCCGCCCTCGCCCGGGCGACGTCGCGCGGCGGGGGCGCTTTGTCGCCGTGACGCGGCCCCCGTGTAAATGCCCCCCAAAATGACCGCCCGCCCCCTCGCCAGTGAACTGGCGGGCCCGCGGGGCGCCGCCGCCGCCGCGGAGGCAGTTCGTTTACAAGGCGAAAGAACTCGGGCCGCGCGCGGGCGCCGCAGGGCGGGGCCCCGGTCCTGCGGGAGCGCGCACAAAGCACGCCACACCGGGGAAACGGACGACGCGGCGCGGCGCGGCGCGGCGGGAAGAAGAATTACAGAGTAAATAATACGCGCGGGCGAGAAAGGCGAGGAAACGGGCGAGGAGGAGCAGGAGCAAGGAGCAAGACAAGCTTTAACGCTTGAGGCTGCAGAAGCCGCTGCCGCCCCTCCTGCTGCTGCTACTGCAACATCACAGTAACCCAAGCACTTAATAAATGACCGGTTTAATAAGAGGTCGTCGGGAGCAGACGAGTCTTCTAAACTTAGTAACACTTAACACTTAGTAACTCTACTTAACGCGTAATAACAGAGGCGCTTCAAACAGACGCCGCTCTGGTCTCGCCTCGGCAGGCCTTCACTCTCGGTCACTGCGCAGAGCGCGCATGCGGTCAGTGTTTGGGAAGAGTGACCGTTTCCCACAGAGGTTTGCCCGAAAATTGCGAGCTTTCGTTTTGTCGTGAGAACTATGTTTATCATCAATTCCCCTCACTGCAACGAAAATTCCTAAAACAAATGTCGCGTTTTGTTTCTTACATTTTGAAGAACTGAAAGTAAATTTATAAAACTAGGTGCATCGATTGTAGTAGTTGTGAAATTTTACTCCCAGTTAATCAATTGGTAAACATCACATATAATTAGTATCTAAAACGTTCTTTTAAAACTATTTTCAAAAGTTCTCTATAGATAATACTATAGTTTGTTTTCAAGAGTGTGTTTTATTTTAATATACTTTATTTGTAATTTAAAACTTGTGTGCAACATTTAACGCCTCGTATACCCCGCAAAATTGACACTTAAAATTGGAACACAGTTCTTGATATTCTAATAGTACCCCACATCCACATAATACGCCCTGTTGGAAGTAATACAGCACAGATAGTCATCCACGACATTACGAACTGAAGTGTAAACCATTTCGCTAAACAACAATTTTAAGTGTAATTATTTCATGTACAGGTAAACTCGTCTTACACCTTTTACTCCAAGCTTGCAAATTAGTCTCATAAATCAATTAATTCAATCTTGAAAGCAAATTCAACCATTAGGGTATTTGTAAATTTTGTTATTCCATGCACCAATAACAAAAAAAAGCATTCTATTTCAGTTTTTTCTTCCAAATATTTACTTGGATTCTTTGGGGTTATATCTATACATTTAATGAAAATTATGGTTTAACTAAGTCAGGTTTACTGCTCTGATGACTGTGAAACGTTAAGGGGATTTACATATCAGAGTTACAAAGCGTTGTGAATTACAGGTTTTGTTGTTCTTCTCATATATGAACATTGCCAAAAAATAATTAATATTAAGCATGAAGTGGGTAAGCAAGACCAGAATTCCAGACGATTCGCACACAGGCGACCCCTTGGCCGCGCGACCGCGGGGGGCACGGGGGCGGCCCCTCTCGCGGCGCAGGGCGGGGCGTGGCGGGGCGGGGGGCGCAGGAGGCGACTCGCAGCTCCAGTTACCGCCGCCCGCGGGGACGCCGCGCGACGCGACGCGTCTCTTTTCGCAAGAGTCGATTTTCAAAAACCTCCACTCATTCAGTCCTCTTCACGCTTCGCACGCGGCTGCGAGGGCGGCGGAGGCGGCGGCGGCGGAGGCGTGTTTGGCCGCAGGCTAATTCGCCTCGCGACAATGGCCCAATCAACGCCTGCCGCCGCCGCCACCGCCGCTGCCGCCGTCGGCGCCCCCTTCGGGGCCATCCGATCGCCGCGACATCTGGGCATGAATTCTGAATCGCCTCGCGCCGTTGCCAGACCTCGCAAGAACATTGCCACCCTCTGGTGTGACGGTCCGAGTGTTTCTTTGGATAGAGCTCGAAGGAGCGTTTTGAGATTCTGTCAGTTTGTTGTGAAAGTTGCAGTAAAGTTGCTTCGCGGAATATCTAAATGAAATTTCTTGACATTTGGTTAGTATTGGATGCTATGTAGATGGATGCTATGGATGTTAGTCCACATTTGTGCATATTTAGCCTATTTTTCCTGTTGGTGCATATTCGTGTAATTATAGGGGCGCATTTTGCATATTTCGTTAAAATAGAGACTTGCCTCTAAAACGTTTCATCTTTTCATAAAATCTATTTATTTGTGAGCTTTCATTGATTAGAGTGAGCTTGTCTTCGTTTGTGGTTTTTTTTTACATTTTCAATGAATTAATTGCGCAAATGTACGTGTATGTAATGTAAAATATTGCGCAAATGTACGATATTTCTTAATGTCATATTTTTAAACCAGGCAGAAGAAATGCATCAAGACATGCAATGTACTTACTAAGGTGAATATTTACTTCAATTATTTCTCCCCTAAGTAAGGTAGATTCTATTGTTTCCACAAAAATATATTTTCATTCCAAGCGTGCTTCTCCTGAATCTTATCAAGAAAGTTTTTCCATGAAATGAAATATTGTTAATTTTATTTCATATTATAGTGCATATTTCATAACATTTAGGTCATAAATGAATATTTTTAATAGCATATTTCAAGATTATTAGGGCATAGAAATTCTCTCCCTATGTAAATACTTATTATGATTATTATTAAAAAAATATTTTTTAGTTCGAACAATTTGGTACTTATTCATGTGTTTTCCATCAATTCACACTGAAAATAATGTTTTAATTCACATTAAAGATAATGGCTGCTAAGGGATTACTGCAACTCAGATTTCTCATCACTTACCCCACTATTTCAAAGAAAGAAACCAGGTTAGATGGCTCAGGGCATCAACTGATGTTACTGCCTATGACTGGGAGGTCATACGGTTCGACTACCGACGGTGTAGGGTTTTCGACACTACTAGGTCGAATTTAGCAGTTGTTGGGAGGAGATTTCCAGTGGCCGGCTGCTCTGATCAGTAGTTTTCCCAAGTTTCTCCGAACAACAACAACAACAACAACAGGCGAATGCCGGTGTTTTGCCTTACAAACGGCCACGGACCGCTCTCTTTCTTGTCCTAACCTTGCCCTTTGTATACACTACAGTACCATACATTTCGGGATTCCAGTCGGGCGTCGGACGCTTAGAGCTTGCTCTTATAGGATACCTTATTGTTTTATATTTGCTGAAATATCACGATTGACTAAAAATTACGGGAAATATACCCATGTTTTAAAAATGTGTTAGTATATTAAATTAATTAGTCATCTTTCTTTGTGAAATGGATTTCATTACGAAAACATGTTTAGATTTAGGTGATTTAGGTTTAGAGTTGATTAGATGGAACTTTGACAATTTTTGAAAATATAGAGATGTCAATAAAAATCGCACTCTAAAACTTTCCAAAATAATAATTTAAATCCATAATTTAAAGGAAAATATAAAGTTTTTTTGGAGACAGTTTTGAACATGTCGTAAGGGTTTCTAACGTTGAAACTAATCCCTTTCCGATATCAGTCACCCACAACATATATTTCCGTCAAAATCCACAAATCGGTATTTTTTTCGGCATTAGCTAACTTACATTGTGTTACGTTAGAACATATTTGCGTAATATAAGATACAGTAGAATGTTCTTTCTTCTTGTACCGCGCTTGAACCTGACTGACAAGAAACTCTGATTTTAATTCAGATCGTTTTGCTTATCACGGGTTCAAAGACTTCAGATTTCAGGTTCGATAATTACTAAAAATTCAAAAAAAAAATTATTTATTCATTCATACCCAAACTTTTCATTCAGTGTAAAATATTGCTGATAAAATTGAAAATCTTTTAATTTTTTATGCAAATCTCATTTTAATACAATAATTTCGGATTATTTTAAATGTGAATTGGATATTGTCTTAAAAAATGTTATATTTAATAAGCTCCTTCAGTAATTATTAGATTTGACTAATGCAAATCATTTACTACTAGATACAAACACCATGCAACGTAGAAACATACCCTTGTACTTCAAAGGTTGAAGAGTGATTGTTAATGTAATTATATTAATTAAATACAACCGTGAAAACCCTCTCATGAATTGGTATCGTCATGCGTCATGAATCTCCATGCCAAGACTTTGTTTTTGTTTTTTCTGTTAGCCTTCAATCCAGGAAAAAAAGCATTTTCTGAAAACTCATTGTGCAATGCATCTTATTATACTTATAGCATTCATTACTGCCACACTCCCCCTGTTATTGTTTCGTCTTTCCCACATTCTGACGTAAACCTGTATACCCATTTGCTAATTTTCATTAAAGTCTATAATATTCAGACTATTTAATTCCGTACACTCAACATTTCAAAATTCCAAACATTTTTGAAGATGCCCTATATATTGCATTTTAAAATGTATAATTTTAAGGAAGAACTTTGGTACATTGATACGTTTCTCGTTGATGACTTCCCGTGTTTGATTATTTTCTGCACGAATTTGTTTTCTGTTTTTTTAAAATTAGTGAAAGTGTCAAGTACATCAGATTATTGAAAGCTAATTTACCTCCGTTGTAGTAGTTCTGGACTAGGAAGTTCATTTAATTAGATCTATAAAGTTCAAAATGTCAGAAATTACAAAGAACAACACTTCCAGAAAATATTTTATATTATTCAAAGTTAGACATTGATTTTGAAGAATTTTGTTTGTAGAAATAATTAATCAGGGAGTACATTGAAAGAGTTAATGATTTCCCCAAAATATGGCGTGAGAAGGTGCAGAGCTAGAAGACAAATTTTGCGAGTAGGAAATCATTAATTTTTTCAGGTATTCATAATAAATTTTCAATTATTTTACATTAATATCTTAGTTTTCCTTGTTCCTAGCAATATGCAAACAAATCGTTATCTCCCGTCTGAAGTTGAAATTCCAAATGGATGATTAATGCAGTTGATATAATGGGTATATATGATTACAATTGTTTTCAATGTAGAGATATATTAAGAAATGCTTACAAACATAGCTTTTGAACTAAGAAACTGCTTCTTAACAGTTTTTGAATTTTGTGCCACATTTTTATAGAAATCTATTGCTGCTTAAAACAGAATTCAATGGCTTAGTGAAAAAAGTTTGTTTTCGATGCAAGAACAACATCAGTACCAATAAAGCAGTTTTTAAAAGTGTTTAAGGGTGCCACAAACCCCATAAACACTCCATTTTCGGCTTTCGCTACTTTTAGAAAATAACTAGTAAATATTATTTAATGTGATTTTCATCAACGGATTTTTGGCTGAAGTAGTGCCCACGTTACCCGCAACAATTTTATGATCATCAACCAATACTTATTTGACTCAAACAGTGTGCCACATTAGCTCGAATAAGCCAAATTTTACGTTAAAACTATAGAAACAGACACTTTCAATTGACCATAGCACCTCAAATTTTTACCCAATACAATTTTCATTTAGATAAGATTAGAGCTCGGAATCTTTACTTTAAGAACTTTGCTTCGTACAATTTATCTATTTCACTGCAATCGGCTAAAATTGGGCGCGCGCCATCACTATTAACGACCCACATTTGTGGGACTGCTGTATATGGTTTCTTTATTCACTATTAACTGAACATGTTTGAAGAGAAATCAAACGGGTTTTGATGTTTCAGGACTTTAAAGGACACTGTATGGAATTGGAAACATATATACGAGGGTTGGGGCAGAAGTCATGGCAACTATTTTTTTTGTGAGAATGTGAGTAGGGTGGAAATTTCAAATATACGCATGAAAGGACAAGGTATAAACTAAGTGCTTGGACATTTATCAACACACAAAAATGAATTTATCATATTTATTAAGGTATTTGAAATGACCCGTACTCGTTTCATGTTCTAACACCATTTTAGAGAATACGACTTCACAAATACGAAAAGCATTACATACCCGTTCTAAAGGCCTGATTAGGTAGATGCTCGATGACAGCACATCACATTGATCCGCACACTCACAGGTCGTCACGTGCGTTGATGATCATTGGTTGCTGCGCATCTTTGCAGAAACTCTCCTGCGCATCTCACGGCTGTCCGGTATGGAAGGGCATTACTCTATGAGCTTCCATCAATTCCCTGTGACATTCTCGAGGATTACTTTCATGGTGAACGGCTCTCTTGGAATAAGAGCGCTGCTGGAAACATGTTACATTCACCTCGCACGGCGGTAGACGGACAGCTTATTTCAAGTTGCTCTTTGTGTTAATAGAGACACTTGAAGAGCTGTCTGTTGATGTAAACACACACTACTGCAGCATTTTTTTTCAAGATATAAATGAAATTTGCGA